>VZRU01012328.1:65529-124176 GCA_013398155.1 Pedionomus torquatus
CGGAGCCGCCGCCCCCGGAGCCGCCGTCAAGCGCGGCGGGAGCGCCAGGGAGGCGGCCGGATCCGCGCCGCCGGCAGGTGCGGGTGTCCCGGGTGCGGGACAGCCGGGCACCGGCGTGCGGTGCTCGGGGGTAAAGGGGTGTACAGGCACCTCGGCACCCATTCCTACCCCCCAACACATCCCCAGGTGAACAAAGGTACAGGCAGAGCCGGAGTGTATTCTCTCTGCTCTGAATTGCTTTACAAGACATTTGTATACAGTCACAGAAGTAAGCACACACATATATATTTGTATAAACCAATTTAGAGAATTAACACACTCTATAAATGTATACGGACATGTACATGCCTATATAATACACACGCATTACATTGCTAAAAGTAATTCAAATACATGTACATAGGGAATACATACACATGTATGTTTAAATATATATGTATATACATACGTATGTATATGTGTTTTAATAATTTTAAATATGTTTATATACATATGCATGTGCATATATGTATATATGTACATATACATGTTGCCGTTACCAAATACAGGAAAGGTGCTTTTACCAACTTCATGAAATTCAGCCTTCTGTTCCCACTAATTAAGAGTTAAATTCTGGCATTTTAGAGAGTTAAAAGAACATATTCCGTGTCAGTATGTATATACGTCTGTTTATACATACATATATACATAACACATAACATCTAATGTATGTGTAGTATATATTATATGGTATATTTAATATATATTATATTATATATACTATTAAATAACATGATATGCAATATACAACACATTGCTATGTATATATTGTCTATATGTTACCCTTAGCAAATATGTGATAGGCACAATCCTGTTCCTGTTCATTAAGAAAGTTAACATTCTGCCAGCTCAGAGGGTTAAAAGAACACACTCTATAACCTTGTGTGAGCGTTCATACATATATTCTGATATATGTGTATATAAATACAGAGCCAACAATATAAATATGTGTGTGTGAGAGACAGAGTGTGTGTGTGTGTTGCCAATATTAAACATGTGATTGGCAAAATCCCGTTCCTGAAGGCATTGGGAATTTGCCATGACTTTCACATGCCTAGTATTCCATTAGATACTGCTGAGCACCGGCTTTCTGCATTTCCTGAAAGAGTGGAATCTCAGCCACGATGTACTCATGACTTCACTGCTTGTGAGTAAGACAGTATTCCAAAGCTCAAACCCATAAAATCTTTATAGCACACTATTCTGCGTGCCTTTATGGCAAAGCACATCTGTCTTGATTTCAAGTAAAACAAAAGCAGGTAGTAAGAGCCCTCCTTTTTTCCCCAAGTGGCAAAAAGTAACCAGCAGCTACCATTTCTGTAGTGAGTTAAAGTTAAAGCTCAGAATCAATTAGCTGTCCTTTACCCCCAGAAGTTGAAAACAGGGCACTTAGCCTCTGGTTTTAATGACAAATTTTAAAACTTGACACTAATAAAAGATTTTTCTTTATTTATCTAACAGAGAACACATCTGAATATCAAACCAGTCTATGCACCTTGTGACCCTCTAGCTGCATATGGTATCTTCATAGGTCCTTTCATTTGTTATACTAGATTCTCTGAAGTAAGAGATAAATATAGCCAATTCTGAGAACATTTCCTTTATATGGAAAAAAAAATACAAAGAGAAATAGCTCTTTCATTCCTAAATCTCCTGGTCCTCATCAAAAGACCATCCATAAGAAGAGAAATCTAACCCCCAGGTGAAGTAGATAGCATTATCTGTCACATGCTAATCAGACTGTAAATCATAATTCAGTCTTAAAACATAAGATCTGTAACTGTACACTTCATTTTATGACATTCCTGTAAATGAAGAAAGCCTTTCTGAAAAACGTGATTCTGAAAGTGTCAATACCCGCTCTCCTAAGATCAATGTTACAGATCCTCGCTAGTTATCTGCCTGCAGGATATTGCACTGGACTGAATTATCTTCAATAATGTCAATAAAAAAGCATTGGCAAGTGCAAGCTAACCAAGGCTATTGGAAGCCTTGGTTTATATACCATCCCAGTGACCCTTTTTTCTATTACCTCCTAATACCTCTCTATGTTGGGATTCATATCCCTGTCCGTCAGATACAGCATAAATAAACTGTAGAGCAGGGAACTGCACCCCTGTATGATAGCCCCACAGGCATTTGGAAATTGTGAACTGGCTGAGGATTTTCAGTTCGTCACAAGGAAGCCTTTGGGTGGAAAAGTGCTGAGGCATGAGAAGGTGGAGAAAGGTCTCTTCTCATGGAAAATGTTCTTCATTTCTGCCCTTTTCATTACAGGCAGTGAGGGATGACAGAGCCTGGCTGCGGCAGACTGGCAGAGAGTGATGCTTTGGTAGCCAGGTCATGCCTTTACAGTCACAAAGTCTCTCCCAGGCACAGGAATATGGACCCTTCCTCAGGGCATCATCCACATATTTGCCATTATTTGTTCTCTTACTTCCCTTCTCTCCAAAAATAAAAGGGCATACACAACGGTAATCCTTCTGGCTCTGACACTGCACTGGCTATGGTTACTAGGCTGACTTTTTAAAAAATAATATTGTGAAAATAAGAAGTTGGTAAATGGAAAGAAAAAAAATGAGGGAAAGATGTCATTAATCTCAAGGCTGTTTACTACTGGTAATACATGCCAGTAATACAAAGGGAAATAATACACTGCCACAGACACACACACACACACCCCAAAAAAAAAAAAAAAAAAAAAAAAAAGCAAACTGAAGTTAAGATTACTTGCTAAAGTTGATACTGCCTATTCTTACACTAAAATAATCTATTTTATGGATGGATTGTATAGAGAGAATATCCAACATTTGGGTGGGAATTGACCTAATGGCATAGCATGATCCAGCAGGGAAGTGGACCACATTTGACTCTGGAGCTTGTTGAAATAGATGCAGTGAAGCTCAGTGCAGTGTAAGGTGCTGAAGGTCTTGTGAAGTCTCTCTCAGTACTTGCAGGAGGTGCTGCTTTTCATTTTCACCAGCCCTGTGCAGCTGGTCCCACAGATGCTGAAGGGTTTCATCACCAGTGGAAGGTCTTCAAACTCAGCAGAGATTTTCCAAAGAGAGCAGAGCAAGGTGTCATATGCTCATTATCTGTGCTTCACCCAGGTTGTATGAGGCAGCAGGAACACTCCCCTTCACCACCACTCCTGCTACGCCCAGCCCTGCTGGTATCTGCACAATAAGCAGCTCCTCTTGAGAAAACAGCTGGGAACATCCTCATATGGAAAAAAATATTCCTGAGTCTCAGAGCTGCCCACAGAGGGAAGGGAGGAGGGTCCCTCTCAGCCTGGGAGAGCAACAGAGGCGACGTAAAGGTGCGTCCCTGGCGCCAGGGTGTCTCGTCATGGCTCTGCCCCTGACAGCTCAATGCATCTGCTCCCACTTCATAACTGTCGGGTCACTCCGCACCATTTCAATGATAGCACAAAGAGAAATCACATACGCCACACTTGCCTGATTGCAACTGATCCATAGAGGACCTTCCCGCAGTGCCCCCACCACCGCCTCATCGCCCGGGTTGTTGCTGTGCCATCTGCACCCAGGCGTACTTTCATCTCTTTGATTCTGCTTGCAGGCAACGTCTGTTCTACCAGATACAGTGCTAACAGCATTTCACATCACAAAGTGCACACTATTTTATACATCAAGATGGTAACACATAATTTGGTTTGTTTACCTTTTAATCCATTTATTGATTACTACTGGAAATTACCACCAGAACAAGGAACAACTCAGGCTCCCCACAACATGCGTTCTAAGAAAGAGAGGCATTGGAAGTCACACCAGGCAGGTTTGCAGGAGTTTAGGTGGATCACACAGGTGTTAAGACATTTTAGTTTTGCTTTTGTTATAGGGACTCTTTTGTCTTACGCATGGCCTTGAGTTACAGGGTTGTATATCACCTGGTATATTCAACCAGCTTTATCTATATAGGAGGAAAAGATCTATCTTAATTGCCGTTATCTGCTTTCACAGCGGAAAAAAAAATCATGCTGAGTTGAACAAATGAGAAATTATACTTTATTCAAAATTTAGCTTCACTATTAGGGATTCCCTAAAAATCATGAAGTCATACTTTTGTACGTAATTTTATGGCCTCTCTTTGATATCAAGGAAATATTTCTGGAAAATGCGACTATTTCAGTAACTCCAATGAGCAGTTATAGTGAATATGATCAAAATATCAAAATGATTGAGGGAAAAATCATAAATATATTAGTAAATATTTTTCCATAATTTTCATGGCTGTTTTAGTTTGACAGACATTTTAGGCAGATTTTTTAAAAAAAAAAAAAAGTTATATGCTGCTGTTGCTATGTTTTGATGGAAATTAACTCTGTGCAGAGGAGCTTTTTGATAATGTACTTCTTAAATTTTCCCTGACACAGCCCAAATAGCAGTATTGTATAATTTGTGCTCCTGATTCAGAAGAAAAGTATGAATTTTACCCTTCTTCTGGCCAGTTCTCTGTAACAGACAGAAAAATTTTCTGCAATTTTCCCCAAAAGAATACTACTGGAGGCTTAAGCAACAAACCATCTTACTGAAATACATCAGTGTGTTACTAAAATAAATTTGCTGAAAATTCTAGTACTTCCATTAGAACACAGAAGGAAATTTTCAGGTTGCCTCAGGTAAGAAGGTGGTTCTTCTTGACTTCTGCAGCTGCATGGGAATCACACAGCAACTCAGGAAAACCTGCGCCTGTGGTACATGTCACCGGGATGTTCAAAGACTTAAAGGAGAACAGACACCAAAGAACTGACATAGATCTTTTTTACTTATTTAAAAATAGCTTCAGTGGAGATTTAAGGACTATAAAATACAAACATCATTGACTGTGAGTTGTTTTCTCTGGGAGACTAGCTGGTTGCTCACCTACATGTATTATGTTAAAGAACATTTCTCAAAATCTCTCTTCCATTAGGAGATAGACTTTTTATGAGGTCTATGTCATCGGGGCCTTGACCGTGTAACTCCATCTCTGAATCCATTAATTAGTGAAGGAATATCTCAGCTATCGAGTGATTTATTATATGAAATCAATAGTCCATTGAGGATGTGTTTTTCCACAGCCTTTTCCAGGGCTGCTTAGCAACCAGCCCCATAAACCAGGTCTACCAGAGGCATTACACTTTCCTAATATGGGCACTTTAATGGCAGCAATTTACTTGTGTGGATCTGAACTTTGGTAGGCCATTTTAAGGCCCTTGTGATGTTAACTGTTGTGTCTGCTCAACTCGCTTTTTAAACTGAAAAGGGTTGAGAAAGGGCACGGGTACCAGCAGCCACTTAATTTTCCAGAAGTCAAGGCACGGTAGGGTACACAACTACAGGTGTGGAGCATGAGGGAAGGAGCACAGCTATTTTTTTTTTCATCTTCAAAAGCAGCCCCACAAACAAAGCCAGCTCTGAATTCAGGGAGATAAACTCTGCTTTACTGGAGTCTCCTGAGGCTGCAGCCCTGCAGCACCAGTTGCAGTTATTCCAGCCTGAAGCCCTGAGGAAGCAACCTGCTGCTGCTTCTGTTGATTATGGGCAACCACCTCCCCAGAGGCAGAGCTAATCTGGGCATCGGTGTAATTGCACCCCTGTGAACACCCTCCCAAAGACTTCTCCTAAGGCCTTCCCCAGCTGGCTGGTGTGTACACAGCACTTCTGCTCACCATGAGTAAGCATCTCTAGCAGGTTCAGCCAGGAAGCGCAGGGAGAGCTTTTGTGCCTCATATCAAATAATGGAGAGATTTTTGCAGTGCTGCAGGGCATCAGCACTAAATATGAGCCTCAAGAACAAAAAGGGGATCTGCCATCAGCTCCTGTAGCAGAGCTAAGCAATCTTTCTAGCCCCAGAGGGACACTTACAACCCAGGAAGGCTATTAAACCCATGAAGTTAATTTTTGCCATTACTTGAAAGTAAAACACGTTGCTTCTGTTCATAAAACAGGCAAAATTGAGAGGAGCTGCCCAGAGGTGATTGGTGCTGTTTTTCCTTTCTTTCATTACCTGTGTTCCAGGTGATCTGGGTATCACTGGAAAATGACATTGTTGGGCACATTTGCTGGAAACCCAGGACCGGAGATGACAGATTGGTCTCCATCTCTTAAGGATTAGAACAATCTAATTGCTTAATAGCTAAGCAACATGTTTAATGTTTAAACTGTAAATTCCCTCTTTAGCTCATTCTGCACCAGGACACTTAGTCATTGAATGATTTCTGAGGCTGTGTCCCCATGCTGGCTGTCAAAAGTAGCCACTGTTCTCTAGCCTAGCACTTGTCACTGCCATGAATACAGAAATACTAGTTTGAATGTTTAACTTTTGGAGAAAAAAAAAAAGTTAATGACTACAAGAATACCTCCAGTTTCAGCCTTCCAATAGCATTGTAACTGACAATGAGAATTTTCCTTTGAAAGCAGAGTTTGATAGGTTCATAAAAATATTTTTAAATATTTTCCCATGAGTTCAAGTGTTGAAGTTGGTGACTGGAATGATTCCTTTAGTGCTATAGCCTATATTTACAACTCTGGCAACCTTTAAAGCTTAGCAGTGTAACCTCTGTTTGCAAAGGGCAAGGTATAGGCTCACCCAGTCCTAGAGTCCTGAGAGACCTTCTGCTAAGCTATGTTTGCTGCTCACTCTTTGTCAGTAAATTAATAGCACAGAGGTGTTGAACAAATGCTGCCTTCAGAAATGCTGAAGGGTTGTTTGTTTGTTGGTTGTTTTTTTGTTTTTTTTTTTTTTTTCTGAAGAAAATTCCATTTAAAAATAAATGTTACAATGTTTTTCAAGCAGTTCTGAAGTAAGCAAAAAATGTTTCCAGGCTGCACTCTGTCTTGAATTAAGTCATTTGCCACATAATTCTCAGACTACCCTACTATGACCAGCTCTCAGTCTGGCACAGGAATGTTTTTCTCTGTACTTGCTCTCAGCTTATTAAGCACAGCCTAAAGTCTGCTTCCCCCTTCACTGACACGAGCTGGTTTGTATAGGCACAACAGATTAGATTTCGGACCTTGATAAGGGCTTGTGTAAGAGGACTCAGACCTTCAGAAGCAGTCTAAAAATGTCCACTTGGGCACCTTACAGAATGTCATCTGGAAGTCAGTGACGCAGGTCAGTTTATAACCAGTAGCTGGAATTGTTATGTGCATGTGGGTCATATAGGGAGCTATTCACCCCATGGCCCCTCTTTCACTTGCCCCTTTGTTTCTGACACCCTTTTGTCTCTCCCCTTTACACCAAGAACCCACCTGGAAAATACAAATACACACACCCTGTGCTTCCTCAGTCAGAAGTGGCCAGCACTGGTCATCACTGGGCCAAGAGGAACTATTATTTGGTGATGGCATAAAAAACTACCTTACATCCTTTCCAGTCCTCAGAGGTGACTGTCTTTTGGGTGATGCTATATGTATCCCAGGGAAGCCAGGGAAGCATTCCTGGCAGGTGAAGCAGAAGCAGCCCCAATAAGAAAAGGTATTTTGCAGTTTGAGTTGCACTATAAGTCAGTTTGTAAATTGCTGCGGCAGTTAGCCAAAGAATTAACTGCCTGCATACTAATACTGCGTACACAGGGGTTAAATAGTGAGGATATGTTATCTAGAAAAAGAAGAAAACTAGACTAGGTGGTATTTTCTATATACTATGTATAACTTTCTGTTAGGGTTCAGAAATGCACATTCCAGGAGTTGGGGAAAGCTTACTTCTTTGCAGTGGCTTGAGTTTATGTTTTGCTTATCTTTCCCCAATTTTTCTCATTTCTCTTTATCCAGCCTACTCACTGAAGTTAATTAGCCATTGCTTACATTGCTTACGTCACCATATTTTCATTGCAGAAGGTTAATAAACCCCTGCAGACACTGTAACTGTTGATCTCAGCTACTTGACTTTATGACAAGTAGACAGCTGGTGTGAACATAGGTTTTCCACTTGAGTTGCTGGAAGTTTAGCTTTAAATTTTACACAGAATGTTATATATGGCTTGTTTTCAATAAAAAAATAGTCCAGCTCATTGCTGCTCCAACGTCATGTGTAAAAATAAACTTTCTTCACCTCTTCACATAATCCTGTCCTTGGGACAGTTAGCACTGAACAATCAGGTAAGAAATTAATGAAAATCATTAATTCATTCAAGAAGAAATAGCATGGGAAAGTCCACGCTCCTTGTGGCTGCATAAAATGTTTGGAAGAATATCATCAGCTAGGCTGTGAGAGTTGAAAGAAAGGCTTTGTTGTTCCTTGTAGGCACTATAAACACAGAGCCAAAAGGACTAAAGTTGTTAAACTCTGTCTCTCCATCTTGGAAATAAAGATTGCAGCATTCAATCTTTAATCTTTATTTTCGTGTGCAGCTGCACACAAAACCCTCCCTAACCTGCAGCCTGGTGTTAAGGGCTTCCTAAATGGAACAGCAGCCTCTTGTAGAGTTAACAGAGGACATGGCCTAAAATATTCAATGTGGCAGCAGATAGAGTGAGCAGCAGCCAAGCATCAAAATCCTTTGTGTTATAGAAAGAGATTTCTTGTGATCTCAGAGATGATAATGATCGAACCCCATGACTCATTTAATCTTACACAAGAGTGTAAAATATTTCCATTAAAAGAGTTTTCCAAATAAAAAATGATAAATAACAGGATGAAGTACTAATATTATACAATTTTTCAGAGAACCATAATGGTATTTTAAGTTGGGAAGATTGATGCAGGAGCCTTCAGGAATGGAAAATGTGGACACTTCATTGAAAGCTTTCAGATGAGTGGAAAATTTTGCTAACAAACTAATGGTTGTTGTTTGCTATACAAAGAAACTGGAGACACTGGCATCATAAGAGAGATGGCCAACTTTCTTTGTCTTAATTAAATGACTTCAGTTAACTCGAACAGCATTTGATAAACTTTTTAAATGCAAAACATATGTAACATATGACCACTTTTTCAATGGTCACAGTCTTTTGGTGATCACCAGTATCACGTTGACTCCTATACCCTTTGCATCTGCCAACGTTCTGGGTTTGATTATACTGGAGTACTAATAGTTCAGTAGAGAATGAATTTACTGCATGATC
Organism: Pedionomus torquatus; assembly: GCA_013398155.1. Classification (NCBI taxonomy): domain Eukaryota; kingdom Metazoa; phylum Chordata; class Aves; order Charadriiformes; family Pedionomidae; genus Pedionomus; species Pedionomus torquatus. Next base: position 74,640 of record VZRU01012328.1, read on the forward strand.
TAACAGACAGTATCTTTTCCTTTTATACATAGATATTTTATATCTACATCTATCCATTTACACACAAACACACACATACATGTATTTGTTTAATTTTACTTGTATTTTGCATATTCTCCATGTAATTAGCTCTGATCAACTGTCCTACATTTTATATTATTTCTCCCTTTTGTCATGAATGCAGATATTGCACCTAGAATCTACTACAGTACTTTTAAATATTTTCAGCTAGGCATAGATATTTAAATATTAAGAGTTCCCAAATTAATCCCAAGAATTTACAAGTGGTAAAAAAAAGCAGTAAGATTTGATCCCACAATTACATAGGGGATCAAAATGTGAGCTACCTTTTAATCAGAGAAAAGGCTGCACAGTGGGAAGAAAAAAAAAAAAAACACAAAAAAAAACCACCAACAAACACCCAAAACCAACCAAACAAAAAAAACCTCAAGAAAATCATTTTAATAAGTATAGCAGGAAAGAGCGGAGTAACAATAAAGTGCCTTCCATTGCCTACAACAAACAAATCTACCCACAGAAGCCATGTCAGGATAGCATTACTTTATTGAGAAGATTATATCCATTTCCTTGTATTTTAACCTGCCTCTGATTGCCTTCTTGTGCAACAGTCTTTCTTAGAAAATTACATCATGGAAAAAGAAGGTGGAACAATTATGTTCATATTCATTAACTACCAGTATTTTTTTCAACTCCTGCATGACGCTCCATCTATATGTCCTGAGCAAGGAATGCACTGCCAAAAAGTGGAATTAACAAAATTTCTAACAGAATTGGCAAAAATAATTAGCATCCTTTGATACACAGAGATAAGTAAATCCCCTTTCCATCTGTAAGTACTTTGGAAAATGCCAGGAAAATAACAATGCCTGTTCTGAGGAGAGAAGCAGAGGCTGCATATCTCTCCCGTGAAATCGACCTCTGCTTGTCTTGTGGTGAAGCAAGTTTGTCATATAAGCAGTTTGGTTCCCATCTCAGCTAGACCAGTATGTTGGTGCCAGTCCTGCAAAAAACATCCCACAATGATTGAAATAAACCAGAGCAGCTAGTTAACTGAAAAACCACAGAGGGGAAAGACATATCGGTCTGACCTGTGTTTTCTATTGTAGAAGTCAAATGCCTTAAAACTTGAAGCTGCATGAAGTCCAGCAGTGGGGGACAAACGAATTTTTGATCCTACATGTAGTCCAGCCCTGGAAGCTGGATTCCCAGACAAGCTCAGGACAATACACCCATGGGCAGGTAGGTTCTTTGGGCTGAGCTTCTTAGATGAACATGGGGAGTGGGCTCATGATACAGATGTTGATACAGCTCTTCTAGTTCCAGAAATCACTTTTTCAGAGCTAATGTCAGTATCTGGGTACAGAACTACAGTAAAAAGTATCAGTATGCGTTTAACAACTGCTCACAAGTTCAGCCCTAGTATCACATAAAATGTGTACAGATGCCACACACAGAAAGACCAAAATCTTCAAGCCCCTTCAGCTCCTCAGTAAAAGGCAGTCATAATTTTATTTTCAGTGTGGCTTATCTGTCCTTTAGCAATGGCATCTATGTCCCAGCTTGTCACCCTGGACTCTATTTAGGGCTCCTGGAAAGCAGCAGGCACTTCAAAGGGGCCTGCTTGTTGCTTCCTAGTACAGGCCCATCAATCACTGCCTCTAGATGCTGACTCTTCCAGCCGAGCACGAAAGGAACACTGGGTTGACAGGCTGGCACATACGTCTGAAGCCAGATGTGGTGGATTCCAACCTCTCATTTGTACTGCTGCTGCTATTAAAATTATGAGCCAAACTGAGCAAGGTGCCTCTTCCCTCATTGTTCACTGCATGTACCTCTTTTCAAGACTTTTTCTTACAGTACCAGAACAGATTATGAGTTTGGCTATTACTAAAAGACTTACAGCTGTGTGCATTGTCCAGGGTTTCACTTCTCCAAGTGACTACTCGAGAGAGGGGAAAGGAGTCATGGATAAGGGGTTAGACTAGATGACCTCCAGAGCTCCCTTCTCAACCATTCTGTTGATTGTGTGATGAGAAGGGATTTTACCTATCAGCTTTCTGGGGGTTGATACTCTGGGAGCTTTTGACAAAGCCTTCTCTCCTGGGGCTGAGGCTTAGGTTTGTTCCACCTGCAGAATGCTAAAACAGGATGAGCAGAGAGATGTAAATTGCCAAAATCACAATGATTAAAAGAATGACAGGTTCTGATGCTGTTTTTGGAAACAGGCATAATTGTTAGGGTTCAGAGCTGGCACCAAGCAGAGAAGTTGGCTTCTAACTCAGCAGGTCACTCAAACTCTGGGTTTGGACTGTCCAGTTTACCCTGAGAAATCATGCCCGAATGCCTCTGTGTGAGGCCAAAACCAAAAAGTATGCGAGTCTCCTCACTGTAACAAAAAAATCAAGCAATTGACCCAACCAGCAATTATTGCAGGGTCCAGATAATCCCCACATACCCAGAAGAGGAGAAGTTTGGGACTGCTTGAAAGAGGAAATCCTGCCTTGTTGAACTCAGCTGCAAAATATTCCAAATCCAAATATGATTTCACCCTATATTATACTCTTGACAGTGTGGAGACTTTTGGTTATAGATAAGACACAGCTAGGGTTTATTGCAAAGTTTATTTTGTAGTAAGTCTGTAGCAGCAATTAAAGTTCCAAAACAGTTTTCACATACTAGCAATTTAAAGAAAAGTACATCTCTGAAGATGTAATTTTCCATTTTAAATCTCCATCCAAAGATATTCTTTAACTTTGAGCAAATTCCTGTCAAACAGTTATAATTGTATGAAAAAAGATACTTTTCCAGATGTAAAAAAAAAAGATGACTATTGACTTTTTTCTTTCTCTTCTATAAGATAAGCCAAGAGAGCTGACCGCTGAAGACTGGTACTTAAATAACCACTCAGGAACTTGTTCATAAATGCTGTGTAAGACTAAACTGGAAAAGAACTAATTATAAAGCTTGAATACTGGGTAATAAGAATGGACAGTAGAAAAATGGCAATAAGATAGTTTGATTCCTTTTGAATCACAACCTGCTTCCCAAACCACACCCAAGGTACCAAAGCTAATACATGTGGAGCTGAGGCTCAGCTTTAGCACGGTATCAGAGCATGGGTGATTTCAGCCTTCAGAGCAAAAGTTGTAGCTATGTACAGTATTACAAATATTCATTTTAGGATTATCTGCTGGCAGCCCAGAAAGCCAACCGTATCCTGGGCTGCATCAAAAGAATCTTGACCAGCAGGTCATGGGAGGTGATTCTGCCCCTCTACTCTGCACTCGTGAGACCCCACCTGCAGTACTGTGTCCAGCTCTGGAGTCCTCAACAGAGAAAGGACATAGAATTGTTAGAACGGGTCCAGCGGAGGGCCACAAAGATGATTAGAGGGGTGGAACACCTCTCCTATGAGGACAGGCTGAGGGAGCTGGGGCTGTTAAGCCTGGAGAAGAGAGGGCTTCGGGGAGACCTTATAGCAGCCTTCAAGGATCTGAAGGGAGCCTACAGGAGAGCAGGAGAGGGACGCTTTGTCAGGAAGTGTAGTGATAGGACAAGGGGTAATGGTTTTAAACTGGAAGAAGAGAGATTTAGATTGGATATTAGGAAAAAATTCTTTCTTGTGAGGGTGGTGAGGCACTGGAACAGGTTGCCCAGAGAAGTTGTGGATGCCTCATCTCTTGAAGTATTTAAGGCCAGGCTGGATGGGGCTTTGAGCAGCCTGCTCTAGTGGGAGGTGTCCCTGCCCATGGCAGGGGGGTTGGAACTCGATGATCTTCAAGGTCCCTTCCAACTCTAACCATTCTATGATTCTATGATTCTATTTCAAGTAACCCCCCCAAAAATTGTCTTATGGCAAGGTAAACTTGGCAGAAAATATATATAGACTGTCTGATTCTACGTGCTATTATAGAATATATATAGATATATATATAGAATTAATTCACTTAATGTACAAACTCTCCCAGGCATAGAACCCTTTCTTGGTTCACTGTTAGAAAAGTGAGTGGATAAGTGGAGTCCTTTAATGTGTAGAAGTTTTTGTAGGATGCTAAATATATTGAGGTAAACAAACCTTTGATCCAACATATCATCCAGCTGTACTTCCCATCCTGACCATTCTCCGCAAAAATTTATCAGACTCATGCAGAGTGAAAAAAGACAGACATAATTTCTCAGAAGTCAACAAAGACCTTCACCAGGATCATTAATTATATATGGAAGATACATCAGTATTTTCTTCATGCCTGATAGCATGAAGTTATCAAATAGGTAGTTATAATATTTGGCTTTATTGTGAAATTTGTGTAAGATAACATTTATGGCATCTATAACATATGCAGACTAGGACTGATTTTAATACTTCAAATTTTGTATATCTTGATGTTCTTAGACTGGCAGCAAGTACACCTCTAATATCCAGTTAATAATATCATAGCATACTGATCTATTATTTCATTTTCTGATTTTACCTCTATCAAGATATGGTTTTATGTACAGCTTTTCATACTTTTTATTAAAAAAAAAAAAAAAGAAAAGAATAAACTTGCTTTTTTTTCCTTCCTTACACTTGCAGAAATTATTCTCTACAAAGCCTGAATGAGGATATCGTAGGGAATGTTATTGCCAATATCAATTTGTCTCTCGTGAGAAGGATATTTTATGATCAGAGGGACAGCAGTGATTCTGGAAGGTTCTCCACAAATTTCTCAGGTGGTGGAGGCATTAACAAACTAAAATATTTGAACTGGGAAAACTCCGAGTTTTGTGATCATGGTTGGATCTGTCGTAACACCAAACTTAGAAGGAAAATGATACCAATCTGTATTGCTGTGGCTCCTAGAAAGGCCAAACAGTGTGGGTACCAATTACTTGCTGGACAGCTCAGAGACATAAATAGCTTTAGCAGTATGAAACCCAGACTCCCATTTATGCCTCTGTTTAACACTGAGTAGTCCTTAGCAAATGCACTGGACTGAAAAAAAATAAGGATGTAATACCCCAATTTCCACAAGCTACTTAGCTCTTAATGGAAGTTTTCTCATTGATTTCAACAACTTTTAACATAGAGGATCAATCCTTAAACACCTGGCTTTATGAAGACTACTCCCAACCTTGAAGTTAAGCATTAAGGTCCAGATCCTTGTGGGAATTTACGTGTTTAATTATTTTCCTAGACCAGAACTAGCCCATAAAGACGTGTTCCAAATTCTTGGTCATAAAGGCATGACAGTTCCTAGATACTTCTCTCTGGCAGGCAGCCTGCCAACTGGAAAGCTTCTTCGCCTCAAAACTTCAAGAATACCGTGTGTCAGGCTGGTGCAGGGAACCAGTCACTAAATTCAGATCACGTAATACATCCAGGCATGATGTTTTCCTCTGGTGATTTAAACTCCTGGAATGCAGTATGGCACTTGAAAAAACCACATCTCCCCTAGTTGGCGTGCTATTGGCTAGTACTCCAATGGCTTTTAATTCCACTCCAAGAATGGAACAAACTGTCCACAAATCGCTTTTAAAAGGCAACTACCCTGATGAGGATTCTGACTTCAGTGGGCGTTGGGAAATAGTGGTTTTAACTTGCAACCTGAAAGCCGCTCCCTCTCTGCACAGTTTGCTTTTTGGCTTATTAAATCCTAGCAGAGGATTTGATCGTGTCACCTTTCCGTTTTAGCTCTTTAAATACATTGCCTGATTCCATCAACAGAGGTCACTGCAGCTCTTTTCCTCTTTGGTGAAAGCATGCATTTTCCAGCAGATAAATCAGAACCAGCTCATCTAGCAGAACATTAGTTTTATCCATTAGAGACTTTTACATGAAAATTTACACATAGTGAGATGATGACGATGATGATAATAATAATAGTAGTAATACTACTAATAATAATAGCTTTGGGGGCTTTGGAGCTTAACCTAATTCATGCAAATTCATTTATAGTGATGTTTTGAGCTTTGGTGCTATATTTATCTTTCTTTTCATTACCTGGGAACAAGACCTGTAAATCTGGTCTTGCCACTGGCTGTTCTGTCTGCTTTGCAGATTTGGTAAGTCAGCATCAGACATTTTTGCATTAGGGAAAAATAAGAAAAGAAACTTCTGAAAGAGCTCCTTCAAATTGCTATGGCTTGAGTAACAAATTTGTCAGCAGTCATCACTTTTATTTGAATTTATGTTTGCATACTTGTGAAAATGATGAGGAAAGATTTTGGGATATTTATCATTAAGAGGAATTCAAGCCAAAGGGTCCATTTAAGCCAGCAGTAAAGTGAGCCTTGCAATTTTCTATTGCTAAACCCATTACAGCAGATTGAGCCAAATAGGCTTTGCAGACAGAGAGTCCTTTAGAAATAAACAGAGTATAGGAGCTGCACACAATAAGACACTGTTTATATATATGTATAATCTTTTTATGGGTACATGCAGAAATAGCTGTTTGTTGAGGAAGAAGATTCATCTCAAAGCCAAAGCCATCATAACGCCTAGCTTTGAGAACATGCTTTTCATTTATAGGTGCCAAAATGACTGAAAGGATGAGGACGGTGGAATTTCTCTTCAGACTCTCTAAGTAGTGTTTCTCTTAAAAGCTGGAGAAATTTGTCCTACGTCTAACACCTGTACTAAACACCTACAGCCTCACATCCTCACTGGACCAAAATGGAGAATAAGTTGCTTCCAAGAGTTTCTGTTGCAGGTGCCAAGGAAAAAATGTATTTGCCATAACACTCATTTCTTACAAGCCCCTTCACACTATCAAGTTTTTGTACCTAAGCAAAACATGCTTAGGTATTAAAAAAAAAAAACAAATGTGGGGTTTTTTTTCGAAAGGAACAACAGTGAATGTACTAGGGAAAAAATACTTCAAGAATTTCATCTCTTTCATATTATGTACATATATCTTAAATATGGCAAAATTTTAGTATGTCTTTCAGGGTACTATTTGTAAACAGTAAGTTTTGATGCCTGGATTGAATCACTGCCCAAACAATGTAATTTCTGTGCAGACTGTTCCTTTTTTCTGGTAAGAGTTAAATGAACTGTTTCAGCCTGTTCTTTTATTCCTCTTTGTAGGTTTCAGTCACCTGAAAGCCTGAGGGAAATAAAGGTAGACTTGGGGTCAAGGGACGAGGGTCTCGTGTTCGTTTCCTGGCATTGTTCCTGCATTATGTGTACACACAGCTCATTTGCTTTGTGCAAGATTTTCCACCTTTCACGTGGGGTTTTAACAGTGGCAAAAGTTTCAGGATGCCCTGCCTCGGAACTGTCTGTGCCTTGTGTTCGCATAGCACCTGGAAGACACTGTGCACCACTGCAAGTATTATGAATATTAATCATCTTTGTGTAATATTGGAGCTGAATACATTTGGGCAGGTGACTTCCATTTACATATTCTTTTATCGCCCAGTGCAAGCTTCGTGATGGCAAATCTGCCTGTAAAGAAAGGCACAATTAACTAGCTAGAGTGCTATAGGATTTATTCCAAGATATCTTAAAAATTATGAGCCCTTGTATTTTGGTATTTGTCTACAACTATTATTTTTACCCCTTATCACTGCTGATGATACAGTAGAGCAAAGAGCAAGCGGTGTTGGGCCCAGTACAAACTAATGAGTCTAAATTTATACTTGACATACATACCAGCAAAAAAAGGCAGCCTAACTTACGGCTTCTTTTATAATAATTTCATATCTAGCATAGTAAGTTACGATAGGAAAGCACTGAACAGATGTGTAATGATGTGACCTGTATTTGCATGTGTAAAAACAATGTTGCAGATTACTCTGTTCCCAGCTTACTGTGGCTACTCTTGGCAGATACTTCTTCTTTCCTAACTTGCTCCTGTAAGGGCGGTATTAAAAAAGTCAGGGATGATGTTAAGTTTGGATGTCTCCTCCTGACCAACCCTTCACTATTGGTGTGTCTGCAATCTACCTTGCCAAAGAAAGAAAACTCTGAAAATCAGAGTTTGGCATTATTTTCTTCAGCCCATGTTTCACTTCTTATAATTGAAAGGTAGTAGAAAATCAAATTTTTCCAGGAAGAAGAGTGGACAAGAAATAAACAAGAGTCAATATTAACTTTTCAAATTTCACGCCCTTGAAATGAAAGCAGGAAATAAAAAGGAGTTTCACTTGTGATTAACACAGACAGATTCGCAAAAGGAAATAAATTAGGCAGTGTAGCTCAATAGATTTTCAGTCCGCTCAACTGGTTCAGAATATTACTCATGTTACCTTACATTTCTAATTTTAAGGTTCATAAGTACAGTGGGTTTGGCAAAACAATAAACGTAATTGTCCTACCTAAAAAGCAAACAAAATATAAAGATAAGGTAATCTGTTTTTCCACTCTTAATGTTTGTGTTCTATCCATATATGTAGATAGAAAATTAGAAAGAGTAACTATGAAGAAAGGAAACTTGGAAATATTTGTTACATTTTCCAGGGTCTCCCATGGGCTTTTAAATAGCAGTTTCTAATCTTACATCACAATCAAATGTGACTTTTCTGGGTCTAATGGCTGCAGGAGAAATCTCAATAGTGTCACTTCTAAAAATCAATATACTAGCAAGAAAATAAAAATCACTTCACAATTATTTTCGTCTTCTGTGACTTAAAAGTCAGGTTTTTCATCCATAGCAATTTGATGACTTCCGCTGCAGACACCACTGGTCCTCTTTCTCTCTGACTACCTCTCTTGTAGAAATGGATTAAGCGACCCTTCTTCTCCTAAAGGTGGTGACGGTTCCTTCTTCGCTACCAGTCTCTCTGGCCTGAAACCCTGGCCTACTTTTCTGCATTTCATATAACCTTCCTTAATTGCTCTACACACATCTAAACTTAACTTCTAAGTTGGCCTACTTTCTTGTCTCACACAGCAGTAAATCAGTCCATCTAGAACTCCTGCCAGGGTGTTTGTTCTTTTCCAACTGTTACATCTTCTCCTCTTAGGCTTTGATGGGCACACGCCTGCTCCCCTCACGAGTTTTGAGCCATGTTATGAGGTGAATTATCTTCCTTCTTCTGCACTCCTTCTCTGATGTCCACACCTAGTGTGACACACAAACTGGTTTTAGGTCCTTCATAGCATCCTACCCAGTCCTGTTCTCTGGTGTCATCACATAGCCAGTGTGTTGTTTCCCCAGGTGCTGTACAGATGGCAGCAGCAACCCTGACTACTCAGTTGCAATGTTCCCAGTGGGTGTCATTTCCCCTGGAAAAGGGACCATGGCAATGCCTTTGTTCCATGCACTGTCAGGTGGTATTTTTGGAGGTTCTGGGCTCTCTCTGCTCTAGCTGTTATCATATCCTGATTGCTGGTGCTCCCCTCGCTGCTGTGTCCTTGACAGAAAGCTCTCTGAGGAAGAGATTCTCCTTTTACTACACTTTCCTTGCCTGGGATATTTGTTGAAGAGTAACAGCTGCAGCAAGAACAACAGGATCTAACACCATGTATCATACCATGGTAATCGTACCATGTAATAAATATGAAAGTACTGCCAGTTGCTCACAATGTCTATTGACCTTGACAATTCCCTCCCCTTTTCTGCAATATTCTCTTTGACCATTGCTGCTTTTACTATTAAAATATTTTCTCAGTATCACTGTGTCCTGATCTTATTATTGTCTTATTTTTCTCATTGGTTAGCAAGTTCTTTTCAAGTGTATCTTCTATTTTCTTTCTACTGTCAAAGACACAGGCTATTTGTTATTATTCCCTACAGAAACTCACCTGCCCTACACTACTCTCCTACCCCAAGAAAATAGTCTTAACTCCCTCAGTTCCTATTTCCTCTATGGATTTTGAATATTTCCTCACATTCTGGGCATGTTTCTCATGCCAGTTCATCTTAAATCTGAGTTCTGTTCCTGAATAAATATCGCTGTACCAGTTTAAAAAAAAAGGGAGACCTTGAATTAACTTACCTTTGTAAATTATCAGCACAAGTTTCCCGGATATGAGCCAAGTTAAAGAGTTTTAGAATGCACACTCCTAGTGGATTTAAATTCATGCCTAAACCACTTCATTTCTCTTTAAGGACCAGGCCCAAGAGCCTATAGACACAGAGTAAGTTACTTGTAACAAAATATTGCGGCAGTTATTGCTATTTAAAACATAAGCAACAAGCTTCTGTAAAGAGGACTGTTGTCCACAAGTATGAAATACCCATGAAAACAAATAAATAGTACAACTGTATATATTAGAACATATTTTATACAGGCATCTTGCAGCATTGCTACTTGGCTAATGGCCAGCAAACCCATTAACAGCAACTAATGGCACAGAAGGAAATTTTCTTCCAGTCCTAGGTTTCTAATTGCTAGGAAAGGAAAACTAAAAATAGACTTTACAAGTTTGGAGGCCAGACTACAAATGCTGGGAGAGCTTTATTAACTTCTATATGCTCTATGGCTTTACACTCTCTGAAGATCTGGCTCATTGATTTCATCAGAGGAAAGATTAGGAATGAACACAAAGTGGGAGATTTGACTGCAGCTATGCCCTTGTTTTATTTGTATTTTAGAAAGACTTAATTATTTCCCCCTACTTCTAATAGAAAGTCATTAGAAACTGAATGCTTTCTCTCTACTTACAATACATAATTATATAAATGCTCCAGGACTTTTACAATATTTAATAAAGAAGGCAAGCACCAACCCCCTCCATACATCATCCTACTGCATACACCTATGTCAACTCTGTGGCCTAAGGACTACATCCCACAGGGACTGATTTTGCCCTCAATTAAATTTCACGTGGCAACCGGGTGGCACACAGTGTAATTCAAGGTCCAATTTCGTTTGATAACCTTTTATTCTTAAAATAATGTTTTCTTTTAGATTTATGATATGTCAATATAACTTGCTATAGAATTGAGATCTGACACAAGGCTTTTGTTCAATACCTATGTGGAGCACTTCCTCTTCCAGTGGAGCTGGGTTTATTTGTTGATTTTCAGTTACAGAACTGTATTTCATTGCTTATTCAGTGTTGGTACAAAAGCCAAATCCTACCCTATTTTAATAATATGCAACTGCTTTCATTAAAAAAAGTTGTACAATTTCTCTGACAGAAAAAGGAAATACAAATAGAACTTAACTTTCATAAGGTTTTGTACAATTTCAGTGCAGATCATTCATTATGACTTGCTAAACATAAAAGCTGCAGACATGAGAAAAGGGGAAAAAGGCTTTTTATTTTTTTTCCTCTGGTTGGTGCTTTTCAAATTTGCTAGTTTAGATGCCACATATCCTGAATCAGAAATATATTGTTGTAAGAAATACTTAGTCATATCTTACACTTAAGTTTTTTCTCAACTGGGACATACAAGTGTTTAACAGTAATATAAAAAAGACAAACATAAAGGTGGCAGTGCTATCTCTAATTCCTGCTTCTCTTACTCTTACAGCAGCATTTACAGACCTTGAGTTGGGCAGCTAAGCAAGCTCTGAACGGAAGATAGAAGGGGAAAATTGAAGAAAATATGACTGAACTTGGCACATTTCTCACCAGTAGATTTGCATTTAGTGCAGCTATAAAGGAGAGTTTATGGACTTTTGGACTCAAATCATCCTTTTGGATAAAATCAGCTCACCTTCAGTTCCAAGACACAAATTGCAGAGGCACTGCTGCTTCCATTTTGCAGAAAAGAGCTCCATCAAAGGAACTAGGTGTCTGGGATTTCAGACTTTATCCAAAAGGACTCAAGACCATAGCTTCTTTGCTTCTCCAGTGACTAGGGAGCCCCCCTGCTGAGACTGGCGCATGGGTGTGCAAAGCCAGTTGGAAGACAACTCAGTAGGAAGGCTGGAAATGTCATGAGCCCCAGTATGTCCCCCTGTTTATTTCTGCATTTGTTGGATTTTTTCTTGCAAATGCTTCCCTGTACAACATGTAGGCAGACACCCTACAAAAAGCTGAAAGCAAAGCACAGGACCCCTCTTTGATGCTGGCCAGCTGGCTACAAAACTAGGCTTCTTTAACTTTTTGTCCCAGTTTTCTTGCTCCGTCTGAAGTGCTGGTCCAGCTTCAGTGTGAAGAGTGGTCCACTGATTTGGGCACCCTCTGGCAATGTGGGAATACAGAATGGGAGTTAGATGCTCTATAAGGAAACCCCTCACTTGCTGAACCACAGGAATATTGTGTACATTCTTGCTGTACCACATTTGCAAATAAAAGACATCCTGACAGCATTCCAGCCTGTAGATTCCCTTCAGGATTTGTACATAGAGGATGCCTCCTTTGCTCATGCCAAACGACTGTATGTGAGTGACAGCTGCCTGCATGCTGAAATTGGTTGAAGTAGCAGGAGTTATGGACCACCGCAGCAACTGACTTTAGGCACTTTTGCAGAGCCAAAACTTGAAATGTGAACAGATGATCAAGTGTCCAGTAAAATATCCTTTTGACTTTAGGACATATTTAGGCATATTCACTGAAATTTAGATGCCAAAAAATGGAGGTTTTAAAATATTTTTAACTGTTTCCTGGAATATTGCAGCTACTCTGAGGTGGAAAGCTCTAGGCAAATTGGAATTACCAATCTGGCACTCATGTGAAGTATGTCCTTTGGTGTTTCCTTCTTCTGAATGTAGGCCATAGTACAGAACAGAGGAAGGCAATATCAGCTTCCAATCAAAGCATTACACATGCCCAACTATCGTCATTTAAAACCATGCCCAAACTTCTACAAAGGTCATGTACCCCTCTTTCCTGCAGTGTTCTGTTGGAAAGAAAGCTTGATAAAAACGTAGAAGTATCTGAATCTTCTCTGAGCCACTAAGTACCTTGATTCAGCACTTGAAAGCAATACGAAAACGAGTGCAGAGGTCCCAAAAGGAAAATTGTGGTTTGATTCATATAAGAGCTTTGTTATTTTCTCTGGAGCAGTGCACAGAGGGCCCTAGAGATGCAAACATTGCTCTTCTTTGCTCCTCATATGGCTAATGGCCCGGCTGGTGCCATCCTTTCTGTCTCTTCTTCTGACTCATACCCTTCTCTTTCTCCCACAGTGAATCGAGACCTTGGCATTAGAGCCTTATTGTCTGCTCTGGAGAAATGATGCTGGCTCATTGAATTTCCTCTTCGACCTGAACGATTGGATGGGCCTGCTCGTCTATCCAAGCGTGCCATTGGAATCAGTTCTTCCTGGTGATACTTCGCTTCAAGTGGCCGTAGTCGGGGCTGGGGTCTGAACATTACCGGAAACGCAGCATCAGAGCCACTTCTGTGGTGATCTGAAGGAAAATAGACAAATAATGCAGATTTTGAAGAAGAGAAAAGAGAAACACCGTGGTATTGGCAAGGACAGTTGGAGGGTATTCAATATAATATAACACTATGATTTTAAACCCTGGACCAGAAGCGTTTTAAATAATTACTATAGAATAAGAGAGCAGTCAAGAACTAATAATAACCTTAAATTTTTATTTTCATCCCAAAGCTGAGGTTTGAAAGATTTTATTGATCTTATTTCTACCTTGAAACCCCATCAAATAAGCACATTGAACTATCTTTTAGTGCCTCGCAGAGGTGCTCAATACCTTCACAGGGCAAGAGTGTTACTTTACTTATCTTTCAATACTCTATGAATTTCACAAGTATGCCTAGGACCATGGCTGAAAAGCATTGTGAAGCCCACAGCAGAAAGCATAAATGTAATGAACAAGAAGACTCTAGTGCCTCCAAAAATCAAGTTTACTGATCATCTGTGATTAAGAACTGGGAAGAAAACAGTTTCACCTGAAACCAGGAGTTTGACTCTAGGGCATTTTGACTACACTGGGTGTGTCAGACCTGTTCCTAACAGCTTTCTTTGTCACAAGTACACAATAAAATTTTGACTGCAATAACTGGTTCTTCTGTTCTCTTGAGTTTATAAAATACACTTTTTCACTTTTCTTAAAGCCATTTGTAGTCTGACTATGCACTAGCAAATTAGTTAACTTAAGAAACAGCACATAATAAGCTAGGAAGTTTTTGGAGATAAACAGAAAGGCATATGAATAATAAAATTAGACTATTTCCTGCTGCAGTTAAAGGAAACGTGTATTGGATATAGTCACACAGTGAAAATTTATCACATAATTGCAGCATAATAACTATTTAATTACTTTAAGCTAATGTTTACTTCACATTTGGCACAAAGTAAGAATGTGTGCACCAGCTCTTACCTCTACCAAAGGGGGGCATAGCTTTCTTTAACAGCAGAACTTGCTTCTTATAGGCTATGTGGGCATACCACACCATAAGCAATAAAACAGGATAGGTTTTTCTCGGATTTGAAGGGCTTCTACTTGGCTCTTTTGGGAGAATCACTGCTACAAAGTATGAATGCTATATACTGTCAAAGAAATAGTTCATTTATATGGTCACAGAAATAATTCATGTCTATGAATGGCAGAAAGAACTGATAGGTGGTTTAAGCAACTATTTGTGGTCACTTCTGAGCTCTTAGTTACCAAGCTTTGTACACATGCTATATATAAAAGCTAAACCAAGCTTGCTAGAGGATGCTTGTTGCAGAAGGGCTTCCAGGCATAGACAGAAGAGGTGGCATTTATCTCTGTAAGTGCATATGTGCATATATGAGGCGTTGTTCTAATTTCCTACATACTGAATATTTCTCTTCTCAATCCCCAAGTGCAGTTCTCTCATCCTAACACAGTTTATGAAAGGAGTTTAGGGTGGCTTCCTGCTGCCAGAGACATTTAAAGTGGTGTGAATTCTACACAGTGAACCTAAAATGGAGCCAGAAAGTAGACCAAGAGGACTGATTATTTGGATAGATCACAAGTCAACCCTAGCTATTAGTGAAAAAGTACTTGCATTCAGTGCTTCAAGATTTACCACTCTCCCTGCTGAAACAATATGCCTGTCTGCATTGCAGGACTTGGTCCCTTGAAAATGTCTGAAATGCTTTTAGGTCAGAGGCTGCTGTGTAGAACAATTCAAATATTTTAGAAAGACAAATATCCCCTACCATGACATCCTAACAAGCAGAACAGAAAAGAATAAGCTGTATTAACAAAAACAAACAAACCAACAAAAATATCCCCTGGAGTAACTTCAATTTTCCCCTCTCAATAGATCCTATGGGTGTCTGTTCTAGTGCTATCCCATGTGAGTGCCCAGTCCCAGGGGGATGGTTTGGCTACATAGATCTCTTTTGCTTTCATCTCTTTCAAAGTAAAACAGAAAGGGAAAGAAGAAAGAAAATAATTTTGCACCTGCAGGAAACAAACTTTGTTGTCCAAGTATTTGATACAAAAATAAAGATTAAAAATATGGTTTTGTTTCAATCACTACAGCTTTTTTTGCCAGAAATAAAAAAGGAATTTTTCTAAGGAAGGCAAATGTATTTCAGGTTCACATAAATGAAGTCAGAAAGGAGTCAGGAAGATTACAGAGGGAGAAAACTATGAACATTCAAGAGTCCTAAATTTCATATTTTCTCTGACTCTGTCCCACTATGTTTCTGTGGACAATTCAGTGTTGTTCCATCCCTAACCTCTGTCTCCATACTTAGAGCCTAAGTGAAGATGGGTCTGCATTTTATTGTGTACATATGAAAACCAGCTGATAACTCTATGCAGTGATAGTGATACCAGTATTGCTACAGAAGTGTTCATGGAGAGCAAGGTGGGAAAAAAGAAGAGAGCAGTTCCTTGGGGTTGGATTATGTCAGGATATTTTGTTAAGTGATTAGAGGCTCATCACAAACACAGAGGAGGTGGGAGGCTCCAAGGCACAGGAACAGGTGGGTGAACACCCAGTGCCCCAACCAGGAGAGTAAGTCTGATCCACTGCCCCGATCCTGCATGGGGCTGATCAGCTCCATGGGCAGGGTGAGACCCACCACGATGAGCCATCAGAGAGGCTCTCTGGGGCACATCATAGAGTGGGTATGGGACTCATTATTGGGATGTCTGGGGAGAGCATTTTGGAATTGTAAAGGACTTATGATAGGGTGGATGCTTAGGAAACCAAAGGCAGGGAAAGGAAAGAATCAGGTAGTTTGGAGAGGAGCAAGAGCTGGAGAGTAGAGATAGAAAGGGACTAAAAAGGGTTACTTGCATGTAAGCAGGGGCCAGTCAGTACACGTATCTGGCAATGTCCTGCACCTGATAAGTGCAGTCTGTCCTGTCTTTTCACTAAACTCCACTTCTGGCTGTTTTTCTGGGTGAGCAGCTCCCTGTGCTGTGTACCTGCTTGTGTGGAGGTCTGAGTGCCAGCAGCTGGGATGCATGCATATTGTGTGGGTGCACATGTCAGTGTGAAATTGCTAGCAATCACTAAGCCAGAGTAGCCATCACGTAGGGTAAGAGGCCTGGGAACAAAGTGTTGGAGCAACAATCAGTCTGGGACAGAGGGGAGAGCAGAAGACCTGTGGGTTGACTATGGACAGGAGCAGAACATACAGAGCAGTGAATGAAGAGACCATGGGGTCTGTGGTTGAGGAGTGGTAAGGTCATAATCTGGACCCGGTACCAGAGAGACATGTTTGTGTCCCTACACGTGAAACAGAGGAAACCAAGAGACCCAGGAGCCTGGCTACAGGGAATACTGGCTTTCCAAGACCAACTACTGGAGTGATCTACAGTGCATGGGGTGGCGTGGAAGAGCATCTGCAAGTGTGTGTACACGTGTAGGTTTCAGTACCAGCAGCTGCAATGGGGCTCTGTTCCCAAGGGGCTCAGATGCTCAAGTGTTACCAAATGGGAAGACTGAACATCCAGGGCCAGCTAAGGAGACTGTGTGTCTAAGGGCAGCTACTGGGGGATTCAGGTAGAATGCATGTATATATAATCTTCCACTAAAAGCCTTTCATCCTGGTCAGCCAGAGAGGGGACCAGGATGAGACTATCAGTGCTGTTTGTGCTTCTGTGAGCTCTGTATCCTATCTGTGCTGCTCTGTGTGTCCAGTTGTGTGTACATGTACCATGAATTATGGGGGAAGAGGGAGGATGTCTGTTTGGAATACCTGCCCAGCCTTGCTACCTGCAAGAGCTGGGTGCATGGAGCTGAGTCAGCCTGACTTTCAGCAGCTCCTAACAATTTCACATGCAATTGGGTCTGTGGGGTTGGAGGGAATGGATAATTTGCTTTCTTGGGCTTACAGGAGTGCCATTGTGCCCAGACCAAACAGCAGGGATCACAGGACTATTTGTGCAAGATGGAAAAGGAGAAAAATAGGCGGTGCTGGAACGAGACAGAAACTACTGCAGTAATGACCATATAAACAACATAGATAATAAAGATAGGAGAGTCGGGCGTAGCACATTTAAAGAGGCCATGGACTTCCATGGGAGTATTCATTTAGTACTGTTAAATCCACTGAGCAACTGGCCAAGTTTCATTCACTGCTGGGGCAGGATACGAAGTAAAGCTCTTCCATTACCTGTAAAAGTAACACGTCTGGCTTTTCGTCTAGTGGGCTGGCTGGGGCCCTGAGGCAAAGAGAGGTAGCGCACTTCTGTGGTATTAGCCTGTGCATGAGACAGAAATGGGGTAAAGAGGAATGGTTATATACTTTTTCTGTTTTGCCTCTGCTCTTTTACAGACAGATTTAGAGAGGTGTGAATAAGATCAATGTTTGGCTTGGATGGTTGAATGCCGTGCGAAAATGTCTGCGTCTGATATAATAGCCCTAAGGGTTTCTTTTAGAGTCAGCAGAGAGAAGTCCTTCACTTTTCCTATTTCAGGTGACAACTTCAAATAAAATTAATATACCCAGCAAAGACTTACTTCTTTTCTTTAACTGGGATTATCTCAGCTGTAAAACGAGCTACCAAACTCATGGGGAGCCTAGAGAATGTGTCATATGAGGAGAGGCTGAGGGAACTGGCCAGGCTTAGTTTGGGGGAGCCTGAGGGAAGACCTCATTGCCCTCTACAACTACCCTAAAGGAGGCTGTAGAGAGGCGGCTGTTGGCCTCTTCTCCCAAGCAAATTATGACAGAACCAGAGGAAATGGTCTGAAGTTTCAGCAGGGGAGGTTTACATTAGATATTACGAAGAATTACTTCGTAATAGGAAGGCTGTCAGTTACTGGAATGGCCTGCCCAGGGAGATGGTGGAGTCACCATCCTCGGAGGTATTTAAGAAATGAGTAGATGTGGCACTTCAGGGCATGTTCTAGTGGCTGAGATTGTTGGGGGCTTTTGTGTGTGCATGGTTAGACTTTGTGATCTCAGCAGTCCTTTCCAACTGTAACAATTCCATGATTCTCTGATATTGTGTAAATGTCTATGTTATCCAATGCCTACATTTGGTCAGATAAATCTGACTCTTACTGATTGAGAGCCTAAACTATCAGTGCAAGGTGTCAAGAGTTTTTCATCAGGCCTGTTGGTGATTATGCTATTGTTTGCAGATACCAAAATAATACAAGTTACATTATTTTACTACTTGCGGCCATAGTAGCTGATTTTTGACCAATGTATGCAGGTAGGACATAAAAATGTTGCTGTCCACATGCTAAGTGATGCTCTTTCTTCTTAGGTGCTGCATGAAGACATTGGTGAAAGCATCCATTTAAATTATTGTAAAAAACATATAAAAACATGCATCTTTCCTTATTTCCAGAGAAGCAGAGGCATTTTTACATAAATAGTAAGTTACATAACAGGTACCGTTCTACCCCAAGGCAAGCTGTTTCCCTTCCTGCAACTCTGCCTCAGGCTGTGCTGGCGGCGGATGAGGATTTCTTGGGCTTCTTTCTCA
Organism: Pedionomus torquatus; assembly: GCA_013398155.1. Taxonomy (NCBI): domain Eukaryota; kingdom Metazoa; phylum Chordata; class Aves; order Charadriiformes; family Pedionomidae; genus Pedionomus; species Pedionomus torquatus. Next base: position 93,384 of record VZRU01012328.1, read on the forward strand.
TTTGTGTTGGTGGGCAGGTTGTGTCGATTGTATGTCGGTGCCTGAAACATAAAATGCACTCAGCTGGTTTTCTTTATTCTTGCAGTGTGAATACCCTTGCACAGTCTGGTCGATCACAGGGCTGCAGGGCCACCCATCCTGGCTGACCAGAGCTCCCTTCGGTGTCATCACATGGACAAATGCAGCCCTGCACTAACCTAACTGCTACAGGGCAAGATGGGAGGAAGCATGAACATAGTTGTAAGTCTTGGATTTCAAGGGCTGCATTTTTATGCCATTTTTGATAGCGTCATGCCTGCTCAAAGTGTATCATGAAAATATGCCCACCTACACAAGGCTGTTAAGATCTCTGGGTTTGTCCTCCCTTTGTCAGCCCTCTTCCGATCACATAACTGGGAGTTACAGATCTGAGGAAGATCCTGAGAGAGACAGATAGTTACCCCACTTCTGAGCCTTGGTACTAATATTACTAAGCCAGGAGCAATTTGCAGATGTGCCCAGGAGCAAAAGACCATGTTAAAAGGAATATATATCCAGAATGAGACACACAGCTGAGTTTCCTTACCATCCTTGGATCAACTATACCTTAATTATGCTAAAACTGAGCATCTTTTAGGACAAACTTTTTAACTTACAACATACATCTAGTGAAATGAGGGAAATAATTATCTACCTTAAAGAGAAAAATTCACTTAAGTTTATAAACCCTTTTAAAAAGCAGAACCCGATCTCAGTCTCACTTGCAAAGGTGCTTGTAAAGTTGTTCTGCTGAGCCAGAGTATTACCAGGCCTTCAGAGCTGAAATTGAAGTATTGTAAGTGGCATTATTTTACTTCCTATCCTTCATTTCCAAAAGCATACAGTTCTCAATACCACATAGGAAGTGGCTGGCGCAAATAGTCATTACTGTAATTGATTTTGAAGTGAGAAAGTTCATTTCAGTAATCTAAGAGGCAGCCATATATGCAAATTTTTGCTGGTAAGATAAGAAATTAATATCATAAGGATAATTGGCCATGACAAATCAAACAATATTAAGAATGAATATCATATTAATAATGACACATTTAAATGAGAAGGGCCCAGCATTTTCTAGTCGATGTGTCTTACATGAGTTAGCCCCATTTATCTGTGTAATTTCAAGGTTACTGTAATATATCTGCTACCACTCATTGTACAACAGCACTCAGTTGTACATTTTGGGCCCATTGTATATTCTGGATTAAATACATATTATACACTGGGCTGCATCAGAATCAGTGCAAATTTTTGCAAAGCAAATCCCTGTGGAGGTCTTATGACCCCCATTTTATGGGGGGAAAAAAACCAAAATATGTAAAATTAAGCTCCAGAGGAGGTGAAATTTATTTTTTTTTTCCTTTCTCCTCCTGTGGCGAGACTTAACTGTTGCCCTCACCCAGGCTGAGGATTTGCTGGCCTCTCAGATGACTTTGGACAACACTTATAGTTGCTGGCCCTCCCACCTCCCCTGGGGAGCTTCAACTGCTGATGGCCACCTGCCAGCCCACCACCTCCCAGGAAGCCCTGTATCCATCCCCTGGTGCCAGGTAGCCATCTGCCTGACACCCGTTCATCCCGCTGCCTAGCAGAGGTACGCAGCAGGGGTACACTGGCCACCTCCACCCCCAGGCTGAAGACCCGGGACCTGAGGTTTGCCCAGGGATGTTTGGCAGCCTTGGGAAGGCGGTCTCTGAGTCACTGATTGCTGTGCAGTGAGGATAGCCTGACCTCTACAGCTCACTCCCAGATTTTCCTGGCTTTTCCTGCTGCCATCAGGGTGAAAAACATGGGGAAAAAAAGCCGCTTTCCTTTTTTCCACCCAGGAGCAAGCCCTGAGTCAGGGCTCCTTCCTGCCTTCCCTTCCCCATCCAGCTCCCAGGTCAGAGCAGCTGCAGGCTTCAGGCTCACATTTACCACCAGAGTGACCCCAGAGTCTGCTTCAGTGCTACCACTCACCAGCCATGGCTACGATATGGGGAGGGCAAACAAGAGTTTTCAGTCTGCAAATAGAGCACGATAGCAGGTTGCTTACGCACCCTTTGTCGCACTTGGTATAGATTATGTGCCAGGACATCTCTCATGAGCTCCACCTCTGCGGGGGAGAGCCTACGTACACGCCGATTTCTACCACTCCTGCAAATAAAAAAGAAGTTTAAATATAATATTAACCAGCTGAATAAATACTATTCCCATGCATGGTCTCTTTTTAGTGCTGGAACTGAAGGCTATGAAGAGCATTTCAATGAACCGTGACACCATGAAATCATCCAATGATTAAAAAAAATATCAAATTTTACTCTTTTCTGAGTTTTATCGATACTTTGGGGTAGTCAGAATGGGCCTTCATATAGCTGACGGCTGCAATGTTTCTTTTATTTCTCCAAGCTTCATAAGTTCAAATTTAAGGACTAGGTTGGGCAACAACCAGCCGCAGATTCAGGAAGACACTGTAAGTTTCCTCCTCTGTCTGAATACATTCTTCAGTATGGTCTAGCAGTCTAGGCTTTGTGGTCCTACTGGTTTTACTCCTTTGAGAAAGTGCAGCAGATCCTTAAGAAATAAAGTACATGCTGATCAAGGAGTCTGAGAGATCTGCCTTGTGGTGAGGAGAATGTAAAGGCTTTCCTTGGTACTGAGCCTCTTTCTCCCTTTAAAATGAAAGAGCTAGCTTACAGATAGCCATCTTTGTATTTTTAACAAACTGGGACAAGAAGGCCACAGTCACTTGTAGCTGCCTGGCCTTTTCACCAGCAAAACAATGGCTGAGAGCTGATGGGAAATTTTAGCTGGTTTTGTTAAATCGGTCAGTCTGTGTGAGAGTTAGCATTTGGCTAAATTCTCAGGAAAAGAAACAGATAGTGATCTTCCAGGATGAAACAGTCCTAGCTCATCTTGCTGGTTCTGTTCCTTTCCTTTCTTTATTTTTCTTTCTTATTTAAAAAAAAAAAAAAAAAATTGTGCAATTAAAGAATGGATTACAATCAATGTATAGTATTGCCAGAACTTTACATGTATTTATTTTGTATTCTCTCTAAAATAAATTAAAAACTTTTAATGGCAAAGGGAGGTGGATTCAAGCTAAACTAAGATTATGCTCTAAACTTAGGAAAAATATTGGAATTTGCAATTACAGCTATTTTAACAAGTTTATCACTGTTGCGTGCTATAATCTAACATGAACATCTTGAAAAATTGTAGGACCATCATAAACTGCCTGGATTTTACATTTTAATGCCTCTTACCATTAAGTAGATGGCAAGCACTGGTGGCCTGGCCCTGTCCAAAGTCACAGAATCACAGAATGATATGGGGTTGGAAGAGACCTGAGGAGATCAGCTAGTCCAGATCCCCTGTCAAAGCAGGTCCTCCTAGAGCAGGTTACACAGGAACTTGGCCAGGCAGGTTTTGAATGTCTACAGAGACAGAAACTCCACCACATCTCTGGGCAGCCTGTTCCAGTGCTCTGTCACTCCTAAAGTGAAGAAGTTCCTCCTCATGTTTAGAGGGAATTTCTAGGGAACAACACATTCTCTCATGTTCAGAGGGAACAACTGCCCATTTCCTCCTGTCCTCTCACTGGGCACCACTGAAAAAAGACTGACCCCTTCCTCTTGATACCCACCCTTCAAGTATTTATAGGTGTTCGTCAGATCCTCCCCTCAGCCTTTTTTTCAAACTAAAAAGACCCAAGTCCCTCAGGCTTTCCTNGACAGAAACTCCACCACATCTCTGGGCGGCCTGTTCCAGTGCTCTGTCACTCCTAAAGTGAAGAAGTTCCTCCTCATGTTTAGAGGGAATTTCTAGGGAACAACACATTCTCTCATGTTCAGAGGGAACAACTGCCCATTTCCTCCTGTCCTCTCACTGGGCACCACTGAAAAAAGACTGACCCCTTCCTCTTGATACCCATCCTTCAAGTATTTATAGGTGTTCGTCAGATCCTCCCCTCAGCCTTTTTTTCAAACTAAAAAGACCCAAGTCCCTCAGGCTTTCCTTGTAAGAGAGATGCTCCAGGCTCCTAATCATCTTTGTGGCCCTCTGCTGTGCACTCTCCAGCAGTTCCCTGTCGTTCTTGAACTGCGGAGCCCAAAACTGGACATAGTACTCCAGATGGGGCCTCACCAGGGCAGAGTAGAGGGGCAGAATAACCTCCCTTGACCTGCTGGTCACACTCTTCCTGATGCATCCCAGGATGCCATTGACCTTCTTGACCACAAGGAGACATTGCTGGCTCATGGTCAAGTCAAAGTCCCTGGAATTAATTCCTGGTATATTTCAAGTTTTCAAAATGTGAATCTGCATCAGATCAAAACCGAGATGTGCCAAATTTTTCATAAAGTAAAAAGAAAGAGAGAAAATGACAATAAATTAAGGAGTAGTGTTAGAGGTAGGGCTGTGATAACCAATAGATTAAGGATCTCACTAAGGGATGAGACAGCCATGAGCCTATCACTCAGCTATTGGCGAGCCAGAGTGAGAGAGAAAAGGACTTGCTGAATTTGACCAAAAATCTTACCCTGGCCCTGGTAAGTCCTTCCCAACAAATGTTTAATTGACATTGACCAGTTATCAACAACAGCAACAATAACAAACCCAGGTATTTACCAACAGGAAAAAAAGAACACCACCATCACCACCCACTTCCAAGCCAGCTGGGTTTTTTTAGTTGGTTGGCTGGTTGGTTGTTTTCCCCTTGCTTTTAGCTCTGAGATAACACTGAGAGAATCCAGAGATGCCACCAAGTTTCCAGGCTTAGGTGTAATGCACCTTTATTCTATACTGGGTTTGTCATGTTCCAGGCTGTGGGACAGTCCAGGTATGCTACTTTACACATCAAGAAAACCAGTCTCTCGACTGTTAGCAGTCTGTAGCTGCTGTTCCTTTGGAAAAAAGAGAGACCCAGGTCCCAGGGCACACCTGGGAAAGTAAACACAAACACAGCTTCTGGGTATCAATGCCAATTTAGGCTGTCGAGTAGTGGTATATAAAATGCAAGCTTGGCTCATTTGCATAAAGCAAATTGAACTGTGATAGTTGATGTAAGCAGTGTTGATATAATAGTAACTCTCTGGCCCACTCTTCACTGAATTTCTCCACAGGGTCCTTACAACCTTACAGTTGGGAATGAATTGGAGAAAGTGGTGAGCAGAACTCCCCTGGAAGACATCAGATCATCCCTTTACTTTTCCAGATGCGTTTCTGACCCCTGCCACATGCCAACACAGAAGTAGCCTGTCCTAAGTCATTTAAAGGCTTACTTTTTTGCTCGTAAAGTGACTAAATTAAAATCAGCAAAATTCACTGAGTTTCAGCTGACCCAGGATAGAAAGAGAACAAACAGCTTGAAGATAGTCTGTATTGTTTTGGAGAACAAATAAAAAAATGTGTATTCTTTTCATAGGATTAGATATTAACCTACCTAACCAGTAACAATGCACTGGTATGGTAATAAGGAACAGATTTTCATACATACAATACATGGAAAAAGAATTTTCAAATAAACCCAAACAAGTTTGGTATGTTACCTAATCCATAGAGCAATCCTTATTAAAACTGTTTCTTTGTTCTTATTGAACCTTCCAGCATGTTACAACAAAACACAGCACAGGAGATATATTTGCAAAGAAAATACCAAAACAATAATATGCTGTGAAAACTGATGGTCTCTCTGTAGTAAGTCTCATGACAGTATCTCTTTCTTCTTTAGATATAAATAGTTGATACGTGGAGGAATTAAAATACCTTCCACAACCTTGTAAGATTATTTTTTATATATTATATATAAAACTTTGAACTTTGTGAACTCTCTGCCAACCTTCAGTGGTCCTGTGAAGGAAGTAACATTCATTAGGCTAGGCTCTTGCATGACTGCACCACCACAAATGACAACATGGCACTTGATTCTGGTCTGTACTGTATTGATAGATTCTAAGATCTGCTCTTACCAAAGTCAGTATTGCAGTAAACATGCAGTGGACAATAAGTAAGCTCGGTGTAAAATCATCTCTCTCTAATGGTCAAAAAACAGCCAAGCAAACACGGCTTTGATAATATCTGCTCGGCTCTGCTTTTGGCATTTCTATCCATATTTCTAAGGTCTATATTCTCCAAAACATCATAACAAAATGATCTCTTTTCATTCAAGTATGGATTCTTTGTTTCACCATCCATGGAAAAATTTCTCCAGTCTGAACTGGAAATGCTTAGTGCAGCCCACCTGCAGGAATCACACCAGCATGAGTGCAATTTCTGAGAATAATGCTGATTCACAGCAATGGACATCTGCTTTGATTGTTACAGAGCATTTGCCTTTGTGTGTCTAAAGGCTGAAGATCTGATCAGAAGTGCTAGTGAGAGAATTTTCTCACTATGGCACTACGAATATTGCTTTACGTGCCCTATGTTGGAATTTGATTTCAAATTTCTACTCACCTATGGCCAGATTTTTGTATCCTAGCTGAAAACAGGGAGTTTAGGTACAAGCTGTCTCAAAGATAACAATCAAACAATTTACAAATACATTTAGTAACCTTTTAGTCTTAAGCAGTTTCACATAATTTGCTCGGGAGAATGGAGATAGAAGAATTGCTGCATTGTCTCAAACCAAAGTTCCGGCAACTCAGCTCACTATCCTGTCTCCATCAGTGCCCAACAGCGGACACCTGTCAACGAACAGAGGTGGGAAAACACGTCTTTTCCTAGAACACTCTCACAGCCTTCAAGAAGCAGAATACTTCTGAGCCACAGGCTGCACTTGGGTTTTTGAAGTTGACACTTCATTTTTAGAACGGCTGTCTCAGTAGGACAACCTGTACATCAGAGGTTGAAAATTTCAATTACAGCCAGAGCAGAGCTGGCAAAAATTAGCCCATCATATCAGCTGTTTATTATAGAATATATTTCAATCTAAATTCACCATTCTGGAGAGAATTTCTGAACTATGATGAAGCAATTTGTCTTGTTTTCTCTTCCCCTCAAGAATGGAAGAAGAATGTGGTTTGATTGCCATAGATTGAGTACCAACCTTGCACATTTTCTCTTGGCTCAGATCAGTTAAGGGAATACAGCAGACAGAAAGGAGCCTGTCAGACACACAATCTTTCTTAATATCATCCATTCAGCAAAGAATGATTCAGACAGAAAAGGTCTAGGTCTTATGCTGCACGCTGACACCCGTTTTAAGCAAGCAGATGAATCTGGATGTGATAAAGCCAAGGTTTTCAAGAGAGATTTTAATTCAGTTGGTATTTGAACTTTCTGTTGTGGGTTGAGATAATCATTCAAAAAAACAAATATGCTGGGCCCTGCCAGAAGCTGCTGCAGAATGGAGAGGGGTTGAAGGATGCAGCAGCAGACAGCGGGCAGTAGCAGGACCAGTGGCCAGTGGGCATCCAGGGAAACGTTTGTGGGGGTGCCATTAGCAATGCCCACACTCTGGACAGTGGGTTGCAACGTGAAGATAAATACATATATAACAGTTAAAGTATGCAGGAATGAAGATTTGTACAGTCTTCTACCCTAGAGGGTAGTTCCCTCAGTGATGGCTCTGGAGATCCCATCATTTTTCTCCCCTGATCTATCCGATGCCAAGTTGCATTACTGTTTCATAGAACCATAGAATCACAGACTGTTTGGGGTTTGAAGGAACCTTTAAAGGACATCTAGTCCAACCACCCTGCAAGAAGAAGGGATACCTTCAACTAGATCAGGTTATTCAGAGCCCCCACCAACCTGACCTTGAATGTTTCCAGGGATGGGACATCTACCACCTCTCTGGGCAACTTGTTCTGGTGTTTCACTCCTCCCATTGTAAAAAAATTCTCCTTCATATCAAGTCTGAATCTAACCTCTTTTAGTTAAAAAACATTACCCATTTTCCTATTGTCACAGGGCCTGCTAAAAAGACTGTCCTCATCTTTCTTATACGCCCCCTTCAAATAATTTCGCCTAGGAGAGATGTTCCCTCCCTCTAATCTTTCTTGTGGCCCTCCTCTGGACCTGCTCCTACACATACGTCCATGTCTTTCCTGTATTGAGGACTCTAGAGCTAGATGCAGTACTCCAGGTGGGATCTCCCCAGAGTGGAGCAGATGAGCAGAATCTCCTCCTTTGAACTGCTGTGCACATTTCTTTTGATAGAGCCCAGGATATGGTTGGCTTTCAGGGCTGTGAGCAGACACTGTTGGCCCATGTCCAGCTTTTCATCCACCAGTACCCCTGAGTCCTTCTCCACAGGTCTGCTCTCAGTGATTAATTGGATAAATTTGGTACAGAAGTACCAAAATATGGCAAGACAGTTTGAGGGACTGCAAACTGAGGTAGATAAAATTACAAAAGGTACAAGGGAATTTGCTCTCAGCAAAAACTTGATTGGAATAATGGTGCCTTGACCTATGCTCTAAGCTCTCCCTCGGGTCTTTAGGCACCTAGCAGTGATGAGTGAAACCCACTGGCCAGCTAGGTGTCAAGTGTGACCACCTTGAACCACAGCTGTGATTTAAAGCAGCCAGGGTGGTTTCTGCACCTGACTCATGATTCCTCTTCAGAGCTACCCATCATTGAACAGAAATAGAGAAATTGTTCCTGGTTTTAATTTTCACTCTGTGAACAAAGAACCAAAGTGCAAATATCATGAGCACTAAATTGCCAGCACAAACCAGCAACTTCTCTTTTCGTAACTGTCTTTTTCATCTTACATTTCTGTTTCCTCATTTGTTCCCTTCCTTCCTGTCCCTACTCTGCAAAGCAATCTGAGATCAGTACTCACTGTGAAGAAGCTGAGGATGGCTCTGAAATTTTCATGCCACTCTCAGCCATCTCAATGGCCAGTTTTATCTCCATCTTCTTGTACAATGATACAATGCTGGATTTGGGCTGGTGTTCCCGAACCAAGATTTTCTTCAAATATTTATTGTCAAACTTCTTAAATCTGAAAAACATATATTAAATTTGAAGTGTAGAAAAAGGAAATGTGTTTTTATTTCTGTGGTACCAGCTGATCTTTATTCAAATGCACGCATATATAATTCAGTGGTGGAAACTGAATCCAAATTGGAGGCACCTGTGGACTCCTGAAGGCCTAGTGAGAGGAGACCTTTAGGGGGACATTTGGCATGGTCTATTGGTCTACAGAGATTGCAAAGCCCACCAGACAAAAGAAAGAAACAAGCTGCAATCAGAGCAGAGAAGAGGGCTGGGTGTGTGTTTGCATATAACACCATCACATTTGTCAGAAAAAGAATATGGCCAGTCTCCATGCTTTTGTACAAATGTTGTATTCTAGTGGGGCATAACAGCAGCAGCTGCTCTTACAGTAATCCTGGCCTATTCAGCCAGCCACCAATGAGGCTCTAAATGGCCCAGCAGTTACAGTAGTTTGGGCCCATTATGTTGCTGATAATTTTGAATCCTGACAATTAGAGCAGAGAAAATACATTTCTTTGTATTCTGAATAACAGAGAAATTGAATGGACCACAAAATACTATGTGCTTGCGTGCTGCAGATTGTAAAATACCACTAATGTGTTGCATAATTTGAATGTGAATGCGTGTGTGCGCTTTGGAACAGGTATGTGCTTTCAGGCAGATGTTTAGCAGAACAACAGCAGACCTTCTCATATGTTTCCTTCGAAGGAACGGTTTATCACAGCAAGGTAATGCACTCCACAATGCCAGGCATAGCACTACAGAGCTTGTATACTTTTTCTTAATAAAGGTTAGGTTTTATGCATTAATAGCAGGGATAGGTACACAAATGTTTCCACTCTTAATGTTTTTCTATGTGACAGAAAGCCTTCTGGAGTGTCATCACCTAGGTAATTAATTCTGATATACATATGCTAAATGTCTTTAAAGCTGCATGGAAAAGTCTAGGGAATACTTCTTAATACGATCTTCTTATATTAAATGTCTTCACATACAGTGTGTTTTTTCAATCTGCCCTTGAAATGAAAGACTACCTTTATGGCTAATTTGAACAAGATTCTCTTTCATAGCTGCTGCTTAGATGTGAGATAAGGACATAACATTTTCTAACAGACACGTGTCAGTGATGCGATTTCAATGGAATTAGTACTGCAACAGGGATTTGTTTAGCTTATTGACTGCACAGACTGTGCTGTGGTCCCAGTAGATGTTCTAAAGCTATCTCTGCAATACCTACTGAGAGAGCCAAGACAATTTTTTAGCTTCTGGGTCCAGGCATGTGCCCTAGCACGTTACATCATTACTCCTCATTGGGACAATAACTGGATGCAAACCAGCCACCTTCTTCCTGCTTTTAATTCCTAATTTCCATAGGGAGAGACCCAGACATGAAAAGGAGTTGTCATATGTCCTGGCAGAACCCACTGGCTGGATTACTGGGGTCCAATGATGAAAGGTGAGACAGAGGACTCCAGCACAGATGTCTAGGCACAGCTAGAGTAACTAGGGATAATTTTTAGCCCACAGCATCATGATAAGATGTTTGTGGGAAAGGAGGATACAGTCTCTCTCCACACTTCCCTTCATGTGCTGAGGTGGTGGCTATTGTGATCACAGGTCTCTCTTAGGGAAAAGATAAAGTGAATGGTGGCTCAAAATAGGAGATCTGTCTCTTCTGGGCAGTGCCTGGAAGAGTCACAAAGCTTCACAAAACCATCTCATCCTGTTTATAGAAGACACAACACAGATCCTGCATTTCTGAGTGAAGACTAGATTGAAAGTATCTGCTGTAATCATTCTACTGGATATTAAAATCCAATTGTTCCCTTCAGTACTGTTAAATATTACTGAATGCAAAGACTTGTAAGGACAGGTGATTAATTATTACTGAATCTGTACTCACTGACAAGGGATCATATTTGCTGTGGAGGCTTACAGCAAAAGTCAGTAAAGCACTGACACCTTATGTTGCTTCTGTTCTAAATTCAGACCTAAAGGAGCACTGCCACAGATCTAAGATTTATGCCAAAGTTAAGTGCACAGGCTGATGTCTGCAGCATGAGTTCCCAGGTTAGGTTTTTCTTTCAGAAGGCTTATTTTCTGCTTGTTTGTGCAGAAGCAATTTAGCAGGCAATACATGAGCACTGCACTCTGAAAAGATAACGGTTACTCAGGAGCTAGTTTTTTAAAAAGAGATATTGCACACAACCCCAATATTTTCATGCTATTTTAGCTTCATGAGGCATCAGATTGATTTCCTGTTTTGTATTTTACATGATAGATACGTTATTTTATTATAGTATGCTGCAATAAGAGATGCTTACTTATCTCTCAGCTGATAATGACTCCAATGTCCACATATGTCTTCAATACCAGCCTTCAAGTGATCCATCAACTAGAGAAACAAACATGGAAAAATTTTAAGTGGCTATTATAAGAAAATGTCACCACAAGCACACAATAGTTGACAGGATTTTGAGACTTTTTTTAACTGGAGGGTGTGAGTCGATTCTGAAAGCATCTGCATTTCTCTGAAAATCAAGGTAAAAATCCCACTGCAGCAGTTTCTATGCATGGCTGCAGTGGCAATATTTTGATGGATGTGACTGCTCTGTCAGTATGCTGTTTTCTCACCAAGTAACATATAGGCCCAAGTGAACTAAGGAACTATGTCAAATGGAAGATGATACTGAGCATCTGAATTGCCTGGTCCTCTTTGTCCGCCGAGTCCAAAAGCTAAATTATTGACTCTGTCAACCAAATTTCCCTTCTGCATGTGTGATCTCCCTGAAAGGGGCACAGGGCCAGGTATGCCACAACTTAACCTTTGCCTTGACCAAGAAGTCCTCTGAGGGTTTTTCAAATTGTTATAAGACTCATCATGGCAAACTATCAGGATTTTAATTTGTTTGGTGTGCTTCTAGAATTATAGAAACAGACAGAAAAATGGCCAATTCGTAAGTATGTATTGTTATAAGTGGTGCTTTTAAGCACGGATTCTTTTCAAAGTCAGGTGTAATAGTTGAAATAGGAAGAATTAAATACGCTTTAACTTCAAATCTGTTGAGATGCCCTAATTTTGCTAATGTGTCTGCTTGTGCTTAATTTTAAGGTACAGTCTTTCTGTTAGTTTCAAATATACTTCCAACTGTGAAAATGAAAGCACATGCATATATTTTGTATAATGTTATGTCAGTTTGAGCAGCTTTCTGTTATTAGGATCATGGCAATTTGAGAGTTGAAGCAAATATTCGAGAGGAGAAAAGAGCATTACTCAGACAAATGTGAGCTAAATTTTCAGACCAACAGTTCACCTCATTTCAGTTTAGTAACACTTGTTTAAAGACTTTTAAAGTGTCAGTGTGTCTAGAACCAGACTAAAGATGGCAATAAAGGTATCTGGCAAATCTGGTTAGAAAGGATCACTGCATTTTGTAAATGCTACCTTTATGTTTCTGTCATCTCATTGTCACAAGTATCAAGAAGTAAGGGACCTGCCACACCGTGACTCTTGTGGTAAGATACTATAATATGATAGCCACTATGAATATAAAATGAGTTGTCATGCTTTAGAACATTATGCCTGGGTTTCTTCCAAATATTTTTAAAAAACCTCAGTATCCAAATCCACAGAATGGCAGTGCCTTCCTCTATCCAATTCTTTTGGCATATCCTTTCTCTTCTGCTTTTTATGATACCAGCTACTGATAAGAAAAAACTTACTCGCACATGAATTTCTTCATTGATAGACTCCTTTTTGTTGGTCTTTTTAACATCTAGGTATCTGACCAAGGGTCCAATTGTGATTCCCTGCATTTGGAACAATGACTTTGAATGTTAATTATCTTCTTAAAAAAGAAAAAAAAAAAAAAAAAAAAAAAGAGGAAAAAAAGAAAGAAAAAGCAAAGGGGTTTAATTTTAATCAATTAGGAAATCTGTGTCTTAGACACAAGAATGATTTTTTTACCTGTAGGGAGACCTACAGAAGAGGATTAAAACTCAAAAATTTTAAAAAAATTACACACCAGGTTTGGTTTTTTTTAAAGGATTGTATTTATCAATATATTTTAACTACATAAAGCAACTGACTCAGCAGCAGCCTTCTTCAATATAGCACTCAATTGAAAGAAAACATTAACTTTGTGAGTTTCTTACAATCTTAGTATCTCCTACTTCAACATCTTCAGAAAATATATGTTTGATTTTTTTCACTTAGAAACGATTTTCGACTCTTCCCAATTCTTTACCACATGAATTTTACTGTTCTTTATAGTGCAATATTTTAAAAAGGGCAATAGAAGCAAAATGTTTTTTCCAAAATATTCTGGTAGAATCTTAGTGCCTAACTGCAAGTACATAGCACTCTATTGGTACCCTACAGTATGTAAGATAATGGTATGGGAAAATACAGAACATGGAATGCAAGACCTCCAGAAGATTCAGTTCTTCCAGGTACAGCAGTGTAAGCCAGGTGGAATTGACCAAAGAAATGAAGTAGCCATCTATTCTTACAAATCTGAATTATTCACTTTTTTTTCTTCAATTGTCTTTTACAAAGGATTTCAAAATGCTCTCATTTGGTCCCCAAGATGAATGAAGATAAAAGTTAAAAATTCAAAATCCTTCATAGAACAGACATATTGTTTTCTGTTTAGTTTGAGATACACCACTATAAGAGAATAATTTGGTGCTGAAGTGTAAAGTTAAAATGCTTCTTAATTTGGAAGCATTAGGAAGCACATGGGCAGTGAACATAAGAGATTTTGGACACAAAGTACCCTTTTTGCAGAGTATTTTATATGACACAGGTTGTCAATACAGACTTTCTGAAAAGAGTTATTTAATAATACCTAAAAAGCCCTGAAAGCGTAATTACACAGTGCAGTGCTAAATCTGGCCATAAAATGCAATAGCTTGTCCTAGTTCAAGAGTCAATTCAATGCAATCTTCACTATGGAGCTTTCAATCACTTCTATTACATGAAAGCAATCCATTAAGAAATACACTTACTTGGATGAACACAGTGAAATATATAACTACAAGAGTAGCAGTAATGAACAATTTTTTTCTTGGGAAGAGCTTTCCTGGAAGCAAGAATGCAAGAGAGAAACTGCTGGCTCCTCGAAGGCCACTGTAGGAAATAATGAGTTGGTCTTTCAAGGTGAAGGGATAGGTTCGGAACTTGTTACTGATGTAGAAGAGAGCAAATACACCTAGAAAGGGAAAAAATAATGACTATTATTAATTAGGGAGAAAAGGAAAATATTTAAAGTAAAACAAAATCTTGGCTCAGGCGGCTGTTGATAGACCTTTCTTTTCAATTTTGGGTTCTTATAGCTTCTCTTTGAACAACTGCTGAAGGTGTTTTGTGTGAAATAATCTCCTAGAAAAGACCATGTTTCCCAACTGCTTCAGGATTTAAATTCACTTATGTAGATCAGCAGTGGATTAAGGGAAAAGATTTATTTTCTATATTTATGTTTTTCCAAAGCATTCTGGAAACAAACTACTGGATAAGAGTTTCTCCTGTGTCTTCCCTTGCAATGTTTCCTGCTTTCTGCGCAGTATCTGCCCAAAGTATTTGAACACTGCTTTATCAACAAGTCCTGTCCACAGGTTCAGTGAAAGGCAGAGTAATAGCATTTTAATCGTTAATCCTCTGCCTTACTGTTTCTCTAATTCTATGTTTATTTCTCGAATTTCATTTTGCTTTTAATAAATTTTAAAATTAATGGGATAGCCTGTGACTGTGTAAGGATTGCAGCTTTTCTTTATGGAGTGCTTTTAGCAATTTGCTTGCTTCACTCTTAATCTTCTTCACCTTCCTAAGAAATATGTATCCTATCTTTTGTGGGGAAACTGTTAAACTACTGAAGTAAAAGCTGAAAAATCTTGATAATTACTGGTGTTATTTTACACAGCTGTCACTGATAAGGTATGGATTATTATAGTAAGGCCAGTATCAGAATCCTGTTATGTAGGTTCCTGCATACTGCTTTATATAAGACCTTTTTTGGCTACTTATGACTATGGTAGACAATCAGCTACTCAGACTGAAACTGCATATGTGAGGTATCAATCCTCAGGCCAATTCTCTTTACTTTATTCAAGCTGCAGAGAAAATGATGTAATCATTTTAGAAAACAAATTCAGCAGAAAATATTTCTGCCTTCCTCTGGAAAGCTCTAGCACTCCCCTCGGTGTCTGAGAGAAGGATGGACATGCAGTAGCAAAATAGCTTTTGTACCAGGAGAGCACTTTTTCTGTCTTGATTGGAAAGGTATTCCAATATGGACTCTGAAAAGAAGCCTTAAAAAACTTAAAGGCCATGCTTCATCCAGGATTAGCAAGAAAAAAAAAAATGCTTTTTTTTTTGCTGTCAACCCGCAAGAATCATATCAACTTGACTGTTGAGCACTTGTGTCATCTCTGTATAATGAACTTTCACAGGTTTCCCCTTTCCTCTGTTTCCTCTGGTTAAATGCATTCCTCCAGGGCTCACAGGCTTAAACGTCAAAGGTCTTGAAAGGTGCATAGGCTTTGAGGTTCAAGCCAGCAACTTCCTCCTGCTCTAGTACTCTTTTTTGGGGGCTGAGAGATAAGCCATGTGAGGTATTTAAGAAATAGCACCCTAATTTTAGATGTTTGATACCTATACTTATCTGGTCCCAAATGTTAGAATCAAAATACTCTAGGCTGGAAAGCACCTTTGGAGGTCATATAGCCCAAGTCCCTACTCAAAGCAGAGCTGATCAGATCAAGGTGCTCAAAGATCCAGTAAAGTCTTGGATTTTTTTAAGAATGGAGAGCTGGTCCACTGTTACAATATTGGATCACCCTCATGTTAAGAAATGGGTTCCTACTGTCTAATCAGAATTTCCCATGTTCCAGCTTGTATCTGTTGCCTCTTGACACATTGCTGTACACCTCTGAGAAGTGTCCGGCTCCATCTTCTCTCTCTTCTGATCAGGTACTTACTGAAGGTAATAAGGTCTCTCCTGTGCCATAATATCCTCCCCAGCTTGCATTGAATAAGCACTCTCAGACTCTCCTTGTATGTCCAGTGCTCCAGCCTCCGACCAGGCTGGTGGCTTCTATTGCATTTGATCCAGAACCTACATGTCCTTTATATCTTGGGGACCCCAGAACTGGACAGACTGCTTTGGAGACAACACACACTTCCACCAGTGCTGAAGAGAGGGGAAGAAACACTTTGCCAGACCTCCTGGCTACACACTTGCTGAGGTAACCCATGACACAGTCATCCTTCTTTGTCACAAGGACATTATTGTGGCTTTTGTTCAATCTGTCATCTACCAGGCTGGATCTTTTTCTGCAGAGTTGCCTACTAGGCTCCAAGCTTATATTGGTGCATGGAGTTATTTCATCCCACATGTAAGCATATGCTTTTCTTGAACTTCATGAGCTTTCTGTCAGCCCACTTTTCCAGCCTGTCCATGTCCCTTTGAATGGAAGCCATCCAGAATATTGACTGCTCCCTGCAGTTTGGTGTCAGTCACAAACCTGCTCAGTGGGCCCTCCATTTTATCCCCCAGGTCATTAATGAAGACATTAAAACAATATTGGTACTGACCCCAGAGGGATGCCATTAACCACCAGCTAGACCAATATTTCGAGCCTAGCAGTCCAGCCACATTATCAACCACTTCAGCTGGCCAAAATCTGTTCTTTGAAGTCCAGGGTTGTATTTCTGCAGTTTGTCAGCTTGCTCACTGCTCTCAGATTCTTAGCATCCACAGCCTCAGGGTCACTGCAGTTAAGGTTGCCCTGATTCTTCTCACCTTCAACCATTTCTTCCTTCTTTGTGCGTGGTAGAGAAGATAAAGCATATTCTCCAGTCTATTCATCAACCAGTCTCTAGCAGGTATCACTTGACTTTTCTTCTCAACTCTGTTTTGTCTCCCTCCTCAGGGCGCAATTGGCCCTGATGAATTACCTAACACGTTCCTCATTAATACCACAGCACATGATGCATGACCAATGCCCAGAGCTCAATCCTGCACTCTGTACATAAAGGGAATATAGACAAGGGCTGAAGGCTGGAGGAAGTGGTAGCAGATGCTCAATGTAATTTTCTACCCCACAGGATGCTCCAGAGGGACTTCCTTTGGTTATAAATGCCTGGGGGGACTAACCTACTAACTTAGTTAGCCTAAATAGGTGCCTTAATTTCAGTTCTTAGAATATGTCCTCCAAGGCCACCTGGTGGAATATTTCTATTTCTCATTTTCTTAAGAAAAGATAAATTATTCTGAAAAATCCTACTGAAATTAAAAAAAAAAAAAGGCAAAAAAAAAAAACCCACAAAATTAAAAAAATAACCAAAACATACAAACACAAAACCCACCAGTCAGGCACTGACAAGTTAAAAAAATGTCAGAAATAAGGTTGCCTGTGTACTTGTATTTTTGTGTCTCTCATGTGTACTACTTCCAAAATAGCTTTCATTACACAAGCATTGTTCACTCATATTTTTAACTAAATTTAAGTGACAAATAGCAGTGGCTGAGTATTCCATAAGGAGACTTTTGCAGTAATGGAGAGATACTGTGTGTAGAAAGGGAGTAATTTCAAACAGCAGTTTAAAACTGAGTAGAGTTGTGAGGAGCAGTAGCATAGCTTGGTTGGACTACATTTGGTATAAGGAAGGAAACAGAGTCTCTGTTCAGTTATCTACCAGTGGTAATTTTCCCTTTCCCTCTTTTTCAATGCTTCTGGCATTTCTGGCCCAGGAGCTGTACTGTTGTAGCACCAGAAGTGCTATATCATTATATATACATTATCTAATTAGTAAGTTAATTACAGTGTGTGATGAAAGCATTATGAAACCCACTTACCCAAGGACATGCTCTTTCTTAACTAAGATACAAACATCTATATAGCCATAATCATGCTAATATTTTGATTTTGCTTAAAATAGTCCATTCGCACCTCATTATAAAGTTTGTGCTTGGAGGCTGCCATTCAGATTTTGGGGGGGGGCTTTTTTCCCCCCTTTTCCTCCATGTATAGATTTGTGAAATTAACATAAGCCCATTAAATTCGTTATTAAGCTGGTTATGCCAGTCTGCACAAGGTTTTCAAACATACCTTTGCACCAAAGGGTTTCTCTCAGAGGTACAGAGAAGGTTACCTGCAAAAGCTGACTTACTCAGTGTCCGCCAAATGAGGCAGAAGAGCAGAGTGAAGCAAATGAAGGCCCAGTTCCACTCGTGGTTTTTCCCCACTGTAGACACTCCCATGAACATGAAAATCAGGGTCTCGCTGACACTGCTCAGCATCTTCATGAAATATTTTATTGTGGTATAGGAATTCTGGGAAACATTCTCCTCCACATACTTTTTCATTGTCACTGCGCATGCTGTCATCCTGTACCAGGCAAAACATCAGATATCAGCCACAACTTTCATTTCTTTTGATTTACGAACAACCTCATCCTTCATTACCTGGGCTCTCCATCACCAGCCTCTGACTTTCCTAATACCAAAAAGCATTTTATGTCTATTTCATTAAAATTCATAAGAGCATCTTCAGCTTCACAATTCCATTTTGCATACAGGAAAAAGGAAGCAAACCAGTCACCCTTCCTGGCAAGCAAGTGAGGGTATCGCATTCCAGTTCAAAGTCTGCTTTATCCTGAATGCCTAAGACACAGCCACCAAGCACCAAATATTTGAGTCTCAAACAAACGGCAAACAGAGTTTTGTACCAGTCTCCAGACGAATCAGGGAGAGGGCATAACCTGCCTCTTATTGACCTTCTCCTTTGAGGTGGTGGTGGGAGAACACATGGGCAGGTTATGCCAGCACCAAAGACCCTGGCAGTTCCCTACCAGCTGGCTGGCAGATCAGCAGGACCAGGGTAAGCTTCAGTGACTCTCCACTCACAAGAGCCCACTGCTGTACCGCAGGGGGAAGCTCATCCTACAGAGGTTTCTTCCCCTGTATTTTAGTTACCCAGAGAGTGCAGAATGGGCCTGAGGAAGCCAAGGGATATTTTCCATCTCTTCATTGCCTGCTTCAAGATGCATCCACAACCACCCAGTACAGACACTGGTAGCAATCACACAGACAGTAGTCTTTGAGCTGTCCTACTGAAGGGGCTTTACTCTTCCCCACGTCATTTTCCATTGTCATCAGTAATAGACAGATTGAGTGCTATGCTAGTAACATACTCCATCATCTATCTAGTTTCTATTGTGTTTTGTTGTTTTTTTTTTCTTTGGGGGCTTCTTGTGATGATATTTTTCCAGACCCGTGAATTCAGAGAACACTGACTGTTCATTAAATAACCCTTCATCTGGTTTCTGCTCATTTAATTTCCACTGAAGAAATCTCAAGGGTATTCTGGTAGAGCTGAGACATTTAGCAGGTCCAAGGACACTCTTAAGACAAAGCCATTAGGCATTAATGTTTAATACTGTTGACTTTCAGAAGAACATACATAATAGACTTTCATGATCCAAGTGAAAAATGAATGAATTCCTCAATAATTCAGAAGGGTGACAAAAAGTTCCCATCCCTAAAACAAGCAATAATTTCCTTAATGAAGCAGTAAGAATAATAAATCCCAATTATATTAACATTCTTTTATTACTAATAATTTCACCAGTTTAATGAAAATAAAGAGCAAAAGAAATAAAGAGCAATGTAGTCAAGTGTAATGAATAGGCAGCAAAGCAGTATTTTGGGCAGTGCAGGCAGGAATGGGTCCATAGTCTATTAGTGCTCACTACACAGGAGGTCTAACCCTGCTCGGCTAAAATCACCAGTCACCTCAATCAGAGCAAGTTGTCCCATGCAAAACATAGTACAAAGACCCATCTGCTTTTTCTAATTGCTCAGAAAAACATATCTCCCATCTAACTACTTATTTAGTTACATTGCTTCCTACCATCCTGCAAAGGTGGTTTTTGCAAAGCCAATTTTGTTCTGAAGCTGAACAAATTGGGGTTGTTCAGCCTGGAGAGGAGAAGGCTCCAGGGAGACCTTATTGTGACTTTTCAGTACCTGAAAGGGGGCTTATAAGAAAGCTGGGAACAGTCTTTTTAGTAGGCCCTGTAGCAATAGGACAAGGGGTGATGGTTTTTAACTAAAGGAGGGTAGATTTAGATGAGGAAGAAATTTTTTATGAGAGTGGTGAAACACTTGAACAGATTGGCCGGAAAGGTGGTAGATACCCCACCCCTGGAAACATTCAAGGGCAGACTGGACTGGGTTCTGAGCAACCTGGTGTAGTGGAAGATTTCTCTTCTCATTGCAGGGGGGGGTGGACTAGGTGACCTTTAAAGGTCCCTTCCAACCCAACCTGTTCTGTGATTCTATGAAATCAGGGTTTGACAAGTGAAGGTGAATCAATGCACTATCTCACTTTCACCTCTAGTCCTTCCTTTCTCTTTCGACTGCTTTCCTGCCACCATCCTCTTTCCTTCCCACAACACCCTTCTCCACATTCACTGTGGTCAATAGACCTGCCAGCTTTCTCTCCACAATGGGCACCCATGCCATCACAGCACTTTAAGGAAACAGTCCCTAGGATTACAGCAGTATCAAGCAGTCCTAATCACATCAAAATATGATCTTCAGTATCCATATACATGAGTATATGTATGTATATGTGCTTGATGTTCTTGGTTGTCTGGTTTTGCCTAGCTTCAGTTCCAGTGATACTGTTCAACTGTAATGTAATTCCAGCAAATTGTGTCAGAGCTGATGTTCACAGCTATATATGAAAGCTAGATACTAGAACCGCCTTTATTATGTTTTCCATACTCATTACTTTTCATATCTCTTGTAATCTGATGGTGATGCTGGTTAGAAATAAAATCAGATACGCTATTATCAAACCGTTCTTTCAATCTGGTGATTTTATAAGAGGTAGCAGCCAGATGGTGGCAGCACTAGTCGTTTTACCCACAGCATGCAGTAATTTTTTCCAACAGGCAAAAGACTAAAAGAATTTCAGAGCAGTTATGCACTTCTCAATAATACATCTATGTAGATGCTGGCTGTGGGTTTGTTTTTCCTAGTTACCATTGCATTTTACAGATCCCATAGAAACCGTCCACTGCAGATGTCTAGGCCAGAGACTGAAAAAGCTCGCCTTGTACCAAGCTCAAGCAAACCACCTCCTCAAAACCTTCAAAAGGGCATCCAAAAAGCCGTAAGGGATACTCACGCCAAAATGCCTGAGATGTAAAGGGTTTCAGCAGACAAGTATGACAGGTAGCTGAACATGAAGACCAGCAGGGGCTCAATAGCAGAAACGTTGTGGGTGAATCGAGTCATGAATGCTGAAACAAATCCAAAGACAATGCCAAACAACACTCCACCCAGCCCCACCACGAAGAAACGAGCGAAGCCAGCAAAGACATCGATGGATTCGATCTTTTCGTACCTGTGCATCTGGGTAAAGGCGATGAAGATGTTATATAAAACCTATGTGAGAAAATAAGGAGACAGCAGTCAGGCATCTTTCTGAAGCTGGCAGACTTACTTATTTTGTAGGGGTACCTGTGTGTGTTTGTGTGTGTAGGTATGCCTAAAATTTTTTTAGATAGCTCAGCAAAGTAACAGTTGAAATCTCAGCTGATTCTTAATAAATCCCAGAATTAAGGGTCTGTTAAGTGTCCTGAAAAAAAAAAAAAAAAAAAAAAAAAAATAGAAGGCCAAACGGTTATGTAATTACAGTAAAACTCTAGAGGATCAAATGTAATTGAAGTAACTGAAAAATACTCATGCTTTTTGTTTTCCGAAGGTAAATTTAATTATTGGTCTTTGTAGCAGATATTGAAAGCCCAGCTGGGCACCTTACCAACCCCAGACTCTCCCCTCCACATTCTCTTTCTGACTTAGGATGAGACAGGGCAGCAACTAAGAATCACATTTTTTGATTTAAATTCTATTTAGGTTGCCTGTATGAACAGTAGATTGGACACACTTTATTAGGTGAACTCTGGAATTTTAAATGTTTTTTAATACCACTTGATGCACAAAAATCATTAAACGTCACTGGGAATGGGAAAGAAAGCAGGAGAGGGAAGGGAAGGGAAAACAGTAGCCTCAGTTTCATATTGTTGCTAGCTAGATAAATGCAGCCTCTCTGTCCTCACATATTTTAGGTTTGATGTCATTTAATGTCCTTCCCAGGAGCTCTGTGTCTATGTCAAAGTGGGAACCAAAAGCTGTGGTACTCTAGATGGGATAAACACCCTTCACACATATATTTTGACTAGAAAGCTTGAAATGACAAAAATAAAAAGATAACAACGTCAGATTGGAAGAAAGATTGAATTTGCTGCATTATGTAATTTGATCTGTAAAGATAATTTCATTTAGTTTAGAGCAAATAAGTTTACTATGGTTCTACTATCAATGATTTATTTTCTGTAGAAATTTGTGATGAAAACTCTTCAATATATTCTACTTTCATCCATATTTTAAAAAATTATGGAAAGTTTCTGCAGTAATGAGTGATGCACTAATAAAAAGGTCTTAGAGATTGCTGACAGTTCATTAACATTAAGTCCTGTTGGATCTGTTTACAGGGATTATGTAACACATGAAACTCATCTTTCAGTTTTCAAGAGAATTTGGGGAATATCTAAAGACACCGGCTCTACAAAGCTGTTGCACCAAAGCATTAGTTCAAAAATGCAAAACAGACCAAAATCTTTTGCCTTATCTGTTTTTCTCTGGTCTTCCTTCTTCATATAGTTAATGCCACAAGGCTATTAAGAAGATTAAAGCAGACATTAGCAGGTAGAAGAGTTGAGCTTATTAATATAATAATTAGCTACTATCTAATCTTAAATTGCTACTGGGAATATATGACCTTGAGCTGTCACATAGACTGTTCTCCAGGAGGTTCACTGCCAATATTTCTGGGTGGCAAACAAACATTTTGTGTGAGAAAATACCCTGAGTTGTTTTTTCCTGATGAAAACTCAAAATAAATTCAAAAGAAGTGTAAAATTAAGCTCTTCAGTAGCAAATAAGGAAAAGAGGATTCGTGTCTCCACTGTAACTAAACCTTATTGCACTTACCATATAGCTTTCAATTACAAAACTTGTTTTCTCTCTGTTCCCCACTTCTTGCAGACTTCAACCTCTTCCTAAGACTTGTGTTTCTTTATTTATATACAAAATCATGAATCTATGCTGACTTATTAATATAGCAAATTATCCTTCTATTTCCTAAGGTGTCCATATCATATGACTGAATTTGCATGAAAATATAAATTATGGAAATATGTCACTATTTCCATTTTCTTATAATGTCCTTTGTGTGAGTAAACTTCCATATAACATCATGAACTGCATCATACAAGTAAGGCTCCATGTAAAAGCTGCTTGGCTAAGACAGATTGCAGTGTTTATATCAGTAAATGGAGTACTATAATTCCTGATGTGGAAGGAAGGCCTTTATCAATTTAGGAAGCCTTTGTTCACTCAAAAAGAAAGGATGGTGGACTGATAGTTGACCTCATTTAACAACTCTGAGAATGTAGTGCTTTGGGTTTTTTGGAGGGGATGCTACCATGTAGTGGTGTACCACTGGATGACTGTTAGAGGCAGGGAAAGGAAGAGAGAAGTGACTTTGTTGCCCACAGCGGACCTTCCCGGTGACTGGTCCCTGATCTACATACAAGCATTGCACATACCATCCACATCAGAAGCACTGGAAGAAAGGTTTTCAAGTAACTACCTTAACCACCAAACACAGGCAGCCTTCATAACTCCTTTTTTCCACCCAGATAACTCCTTCAGACCACATGCATTTAATTGTACTCCAAACTCAAACAACTTCAACAGCAGAAGCAGCAACTAGCTTTATCCACCTTCTGAGCACCCATACATCCCAGTGGTCAAAGCCTTGCTCAGCAACATCAAATCCCCACAGAAAAAGAAATTAAATTTATTTGGGTTTCCTCATGCAGTAGATTTCTTTAACTGCTCTGCTACTGCATACAAACGAAGAGATGGTACCACTAGAGAATAGTCACTGCCACTTCATTTTGAGGACAGCATGATGTGTAGGTGTCCTCAGTGTTTCTAAAACCAAGCCTCAGATATGAAGTGGCCAGGAGAAATATTCCATTTCCTGTTGTACGCAAGTGCTCAGCTCCTGTTGAGACAGAAATTGGTCTGTGCTTATGCAGGAGCAGAGCTTCCAGTGCCTAAAACATACTGCTGCAAAATGAGTCCTCCACCTATGTTCAGGTTTGAATGGAATCCGTACTGCGTTTACCAACATCACTGTTTTGAACAGGACTTTGAAACTCCACTAATGTGTGATACATGCTAGGACCACTTCTGTTGCTATCTGCACTGGTCTGATGTTGGCAGTCCTCTCAGAGGCAACAGGGAAAAAAATAATTAATAGGACCTGAATCCTTCTTATTCCATTCATGGCCCTACTGAGGAAAATGGGAAAAGGTACAAATGGGTAAAGAAGGGTAAATTATCCACTTTTTTCCAGTCGCTTAAGTCAAAGGCATAACTCCTAAATCTTCATTCTAATTCTACAGCCTGTTGTTTTGCAAATTTTTAATACCAGGATATTGAACTAAATATAGGAGAGGGAGCTATTGTTGCTTCAAATGTAATACAGCAGTTCAGCAAAACTCATACCAGTTTTTCCTGCCAGGGAAAAAAATGATCAAGCTGATAAGCAGACTGGAGAGAACTAGGGAATATTTGTATTTAAACAACAAAAAATATGTATGCTTAATATATCTTGGTGATATTATCTTTCTAAACACATAGAGTTAACTCAAATGAAACTGTTAAGAGAGAAACAGGGAGGAAATGGTAGGATAAGGCACCTGAGATAAACTGCTTTAAAGCCTTTTAAAAGGCAAGTGGGTATCAGGAAGGAGAAAGCCACCTATTGAGCTCCATCCAGGTGACAAATACTTGTCTTCTCAAACATGAAGCCAGACAGAGATTTCGGAAACTTTAATGCTCAGAAACAGCTGAGACATGGGTTAATGCAAAGATACATCAACAGGAGCTGGCAAGCATTGCAACATAGCTGCTGTGAGAACAGCCCCAAAGATGAGGGCACACGGGGCAAAGGGAACTCAGTGGTGTAGCCAATGCCAGGCACATACAGCCCTTTCATCTCTTTTGATAACACACCTAGTGCTGCTGAGGAATGCCTAAATACCACTGTTTTTAAAGGCTTTCTGTCCCTACACATTTATTCTGTAGCAGGATCCTAACTGAAAGCTTGTGTATACCATCGCGAGTTGGACCCCTGTCGTAACAGTTAAGAGCAAAGGAAAGATAAGGTAGAGATCCAGTCCAAAAAAGGGTGAAACAAGGTCTTCCAGAGTGAGGAACAGGTATTACTTTTGTAGGTCTGCACTTTAGGGGACTAAAACAAGTGGAAGTAATAGATGCTTTGGGGATTTTTTTTGTTACAACTATAACACACTAGCAGTTTGCATGTAAAGTGAAGTCCTATTTGCCCTTAGTCCTACATCAGACCTACATCTCTGATTCACCAAGAGGAAGGATTGAAGATCAAAAGGCTGTGGCTGCAAGAAATTACATCATTCCTTTTCCTTTCTGTGTTACTCATAAACTGCACTCCTCCCGCGAAGCCTTTCAGCAGTGAACTCTGTACAGATTTTACAGGTCCAAGCTGTGCTGTACTTCATGTACAACAGTATCTGGGCAGTCTTTATGTGGTTTAGATTCCTGTGATTCAAATTCTGTAAAGATCTTATCTAGAAAAACTCCTTAACTTGCAGTTAACTTGAAGCACATGAGCAGCCCTGTTGGTTTCTGAGCAATAAATTTCCTGCTTGAAGTTTCTTCCTTGAAAAACATGCGTGTCCTAAGTGGTTTTATCAATTGTGGTTTTCCGCTAGAACTTCAGGTTGCTCCAAGTTTTAGTAGAACTAATGAGAAAAGGGGAAAAGTATTAGCAAAAGGAGGCCTTTAAAAGCACTCTTTTCCTATTTAAAACAACACAATACAAAACAAAACAAAAACCAACAAAAACAAGCAACCACAAAAATATACCAACAAAAACCACCCTCTCTTATTCCAGAAGCATATTGGGTACTTCAGATAAGACAACTAAGAAAGGTGAACAGTTTTTTGTCAATTTTGTTATTTTGTCATTATTTTGACAGATAAAAATAGAGTTATACAAATTTATTAGTAGCTTTTGGAGTGCATCTTCTAGGGGTTGTCCACATCTGGCTCTTTTTTTTTTTTTTTTTTTTTTGACTGGGCTTTCTAAGACAGGGTCTTCTGTATTGTTACCCCTGCCACCTCCAGTCTTTAAGCAGTACAATTTTCTATTTATTTGCTTGCACAATGTCAAGAACGTTCCTATCAGAAAAATCAGTTCTACCTTATCCATTCACTTCACTGAATGCAAGAGCAAAGTATGATGTCTAATGTGTGTGTATGCTTCCCTCTTCCAGCAGCTCCAAACCAATATGTTTCTCAAAGAGTTAATATAAGATGAAATATTTCCATACATTACAATTTTGTGTGTGTGTAACAAGCATAGTATTCATAAAATAAATAAAGCATCTAGGAAGTTCTTAGAGCTGCTCTTATTCTGTCCCAAGAACTTTACAAGACACAAGACCCCAAAGAGGGGAAGACAAGGAGTGGAAAGAAACTCACCACAGTTATGCCATCATTTAGCAATGACTCTCCAAAGATCATCATGTAAAGCTGCTCATTAACAGAGGCTTCTTCAAAAACTACCAGAGCTGCCACAGGATCCACAGCTGAAATCATGCTGCCAAAGAGCAAGTTCTGTAGCAGGTTCAGGTCAGTCAGGCCCAAGGCTTCAATCTGGCAAACTCCATAGAGGGAGAGGCCAATCCCAAATGAGTTTAGTAGAGATCCTAGAACAGACCACCACAGGATGGACCCAAAGTTTTCAAAAAATGGGCGAGTTGGCATGAAATAGCCCTCCTCCAGAACAATGGGTGGAAGAAGATACAAGAAGTAAATACTTGTGTTCATCACTGGTGGAGATTTGTGATCAGAAGCAAAGATGATTGCTCCTACCAGTGCTCCAATCGCAATCAGGATGCAGCTTTCAGGCATGAGTCTTGGTAGTCGGTGATAGAGATGGAAACCTTGAATAAAACATTAGGGTATTATTCAAGTTGAAATTAACATGATGTCAGACAGAGGGTTTGCCTGCCTTTGAATACTTTGCCTTCACACAGCCAGGTTTTGCTCTTAGGATTAGGAATGTAAAAACAGGGAATACTGTTCCCTTCAAAATTAAATATGTCCAGACCTGTATCACTAAAGCAGGGGAATAATTTGGCCATAAATCTCTTCTCTTTCTACTCCCCAGCTCTCTATTTCTGAGCAAGTGTGCCTGAGTCTAAACTTCACTTCTAGGAATAGAGAAACCTCATTGAAAAGCTTCTCCACAATTTGAAAAGAAAATACTCTGCAAAAATCCTTGCTGCCCAACCACTACTGCCAAATCTCTGAGGCACATTATTCAAATTACTTTTATTCAAAGAGACGCCTATCCTTGACTCAGGTTTGAAGGCATTTCACCCTCCGAGTGTTGAGGAGGGTCCCTGGCTGCAGAGCTCTCCCTGGATTTGGGCTGACCAGGAACCCAGAGAAGCCCCAAGGAACAGCTGAGATGCCAGGGTCTGCTTAGCTCCATCCACTTCCAACACTTCTCTGAAGCATTGCATGGACTCCAGGTGATCCACTGAAAGAGGGAGGGAGTACTCATGAACAAGAAAATATCCAAAGCATCAGGAATCAAGCCACAGTAACATAAGGCTTTGTACAAGCTGATAAACCTTGCTTCCCTGGGAAAACTGCTGTTCCTACATAAAGTCAACAACATTTTGTAAAGAACCTTACAAGTTAGTTTACTGAAGTAAAACCAGTCATTTCAGCAGAGCTGAAAGAACTACCAGCAGTGCTGAAAGAACTACCAGCAGCCATCATGTATCTGAGAAAATAATGCATCCTAAAGGGTAATTTTTTTCCTCGCTAGAGAAAAGGCTGAGTCTACACTAGCAAATTTAGCAGGCCAAAGAATTTTCCTAGCAGTAAGGTTCAGCTTGCACCCACACAGCCAAATTCTCTTCCCTACCCTAGTAAGAAGTGGTCATATCTAAACCGCCTGTGGGAATATATCCTCGCCCAAATCTGTTCCAGCTTGACATGAGCTAGAGCTGAGGAGTACACCAATACTGATGTTATATGAGCAGTCACACACAGTTTCCTGGCAGGGTGCTTTTTAATTTACAAGCATAGATGTAGCCAAGCTGTTTTACAGACAAAGGGCCACACTTACTGTATAAATAAATTTTGTGGGTGTGAACCTCCTCCTGCCCACCTTCATATACTACAACTGCAACTGTGTTCATGTAATTCTCATTTGACATGAATAGTGATACCATTACTAAGATAACATCTAGCAATGGCTCATCTGTTTGCTGTACCAGGAACTGTGTAATCATATTGTGAATGAGGGGTGTAAGGAATTTTTCAAAATTTACAAGAATGAGAATGAGGCAGACTAAGGAACCTATAAATCCAATGGCTGTCTCAATGACTGAAGCTAGTTCAGCCTTCATCCTGTAACTCTAGAAGCTAATGCCATGACTGCATTTCCGTGGCCCTCGAATGATCAATGATCAAAAGTAAAGGGAAAAAAAATAAAGAGAGTCATAGAATGGTTAGAGTTGGAAGGAATCTTAAAGATCATTGAGTTCCAACCCTCCTGCCATGGGCAGGGACACCTCCCACTAGACCAGGTTGCTCAAAGTCCCATCAGGTCTTCTGTCAGTTTTACAGAATAAGGGGATTGTTTGGCCTTTCAAGATCTCAGAAATGTTTCCCACTCTGAAATCTTGAGAGAAGGTAATACCTGAATAAAACACTGAAAATTTGTAACAGTTTGGAAATCTTCCCTGGATAACTGGATTATTCAGACAAACTCTTTCTTTCATAGAATTGAAGTCAGCAGCTCCATACTTTTCATCAAAAATAATATTATTTGAAAACTCCCAGCTACGGAACAGGTCTGCTTGGAAGGAATCACACAGTTCTTC
The DNA here is from genome assembly GCA_013398155.1 of Pedionomus torquatus. Taxonomy (NCBI): domain Eukaryota; kingdom Metazoa; phylum Chordata; class Aves; order Charadriiformes; family Pedionomidae; genus Pedionomus; species Pedionomus torquatus. Next base: position 122,425 of record VZRU01012328.1, read on the forward strand.
TAAAGTATCTCTTTTTTGCTCAGAAAAAGAATATTGAGTAGATGTGTCATATGTCAAGTCCTGTGCTTTTATGGATGATGAATAAAGAAATTGATCAATATTCTCACTACTAACACACTCTGCAGATGCCATAACAACAAATTCAATTTGTCAATATTTTTATTATTTTAGTATTGAAGATATTCTTTCATAGAAATCGGATTCAGGTCATCAGCTATTATGAAACTGGCAAAGCATGGTCAGTGGTAAAAGTTTTTGTCAATTGTGTAACTATGACATAAAAACTGTTTATCTTCAGGCCACCAACAGAAAATCATCAAAAAAAACCCTCTACCAATCTATTCTATATTAATGTTTTAAAATCCCATGGAAAGACAGGGAAATCACGTGTGTGGTTCCTCACATTATACCATCTTCTTCATTTATTTGATGTTGCTGCATTAATTCTGAATGGTCAAAATACTTTGAGCATAGCCATGCAAATGTGTAAGATGCATGGTGAGCTATTTTGCTATGTTAATTTGAGTCCCTACTTTTCCCAATTGAGGCATCTTTCTTCATCCAAATACCTACAGGGAGTTCTAATAGCACCTAGATTTATTGGAGTGTATTCAAAAGGCATGTACCCTGCAGCTCTGATGACTTACACCCTCTTAGACTCTCAGTCTCTCTCCTCTTATTTTACTTTCTGAACAACTATAAGCAGAAAACATGCAAAATAAAGACTCTTAGGGAAATATTTCCTATTGTTTGCACAACAGAAGAATTCTTCCCCCTTTTCTCCCCAAAATTCAATATGCTTGGAATCTCAGTTCGGAATTACTTTTTCTACATCTGTCACATGCTATAAACTCTGCTATATTGCAACGTTTAAAGACTAGAAAAAGGGATGGACAACACTGTCTAGGGGAGCTCCATTGCTCCTCACTTGCACAGACAACCCAACAGGCATGACAGTCAGAGGTCTTACATTTATTTAAGTAAGCTGGAAGCATTCAGAGGTGGAATTTTGTCATTGTCATGACAATGAACACACCTGTTCTTTTGAGGAGAGAAGATCCATAAAAAAATCCATACAAAAACACATGGAAGATAGTCAGTTACATAGTACATTTTTAATTTCTTGCAGATGTAGGACCACCCAAGGTCTCCTTTTCTACTTACCTATTTTTGCGAGAGAGGCAAGGAGGATCCAAAGAGTAACTTCGTAAGGAATTTGCACATAGTCATAGTCCACTGTGAAAACATGTAGTCTCGTATCTTGTGAAGAGCCAACAGCATCCCCGTGATCAGGCTTGGGTTTATCCACATCATCAGCAGCAGAACAGGATACTAGACTCAACAGCAATGGCAAGCAGTTCAAAAGCTTTGCATGATGTGCCAGAGCCGCAGAGCCCATGTCCAGGGCTGTGACTATTTTATTAGAGATATAGTGTGTAGTGGGTGCACAAAGGTATGAAACACTCACTTCTGTTAATTCACGCTGCCACTGCCGCTTCTTCCTCAGGGCTGCTTCATTTGTGTACTACAGGTCATCTTAAAAGCCCTAATGTGCCTGTCCTGTTCCTTGTGTTACAGGCGGACCCAGAGTTTGTATGAAGATACCGGTTCTGCAGGTTCCTCCGACCCAGAAAAACTTTGGCCACAGCATCACTCTGTTGAGGAATAAAATGCCCTTTCCAACTACATTACTTATCCAGCCACTCTGTTTTTTTTTCCTGCTGTCAAAAAAAAAAAAAAAAAAAAAAAAAA
>VZRU01012328.1:125385-186132 GCA_013398155.1 Pedionomus torquatus
TGTTCACTCTCACAGTGGTAAGCCCTGATTATACCAAGGAATGGCTTGCAGAGAGGCCCTTGCTTATACTTACTGTTATAACAAACAAAGTCAGGTTAACTTCCTTATTTGCACTGTTGGAGGGTCAGAAGTGGAAAAGTGCAGAAGGGTCACACCAGTAGGGAGGAGCAGACAAGACAGGTGACCCAAAAGTGACCAGCAGAGTATTCCATCCTATCTACATCATGCTCAGTGTAAAAGCTGGGGGATCAAAGGGTCAGCTCTCTTTCTTTAATGGCTGATATCTGAGGAGNTGTATACATTTTTTTCCTTTTAAAAAAACCATCCTTATTATTAATTATGATTTCATTATTTATTAATATTTTCATTAAAGCAGTTGAGTTTTTTCCTAAACTCATAAATCTGTTAATCTCTTCCTCTCCTCTCTTTTTCCTAGAGGGGGGAGGAAGGGGCCATCTGTAGTTCTGATGGGTCAAGCTGGCCAAAACTGCAGCACACACAAATTATTCAAATTGCCCACTGATTTGGTTGTGTTGGAAAGCAGTGCAGACTAGTGAGAACAGAGATATACCCCAAAACAACTAGTGCTGAGGACCCGACATCCACAATGCATGTATTTGGGAGGTGATTCCTTCAGGCCAACTGGTCCCACAGACTGAAAGTCTCTTCATGGGTGGAGAATATCTTCCACTTGACTTTTTGTGTGGAAAGGGGTCCAGTGTGTGCACACTTGAAGCTGTAGTGCAAAGCAAATGACAACAAATGGTGACACCTCAGAAATTTTCTTCAAAAGTTTATCATGATCTGAACTAAATCCCCAATGCAGGTGCAATTGCTGTGTCAAAATTTTCTCTGGGACAACAAGTGATGCCATTGATGTTCTGTTTGTATATGAAGCCCTATCTTCTGTTTCTGCCCTACAGCACCATCACCAGTCCTCCCGCTGCAGACTTTGCACCCAATACAAAATTAGGTAGATAACACTCATCCTCCTTGCAAGAGTTGTGCTTTTTTCAGTATATTTGTCCTCTTAACAGCAGTACTTCTTGAAGCCCCTTTCCAACAAGGTATCTAGCAGATGATCTATTCAATTAGCATTACAAATCAAGGATTTGCTAACTTGAAGGCCCAATGAAGTCAACAGAATACCAGATCAGTGGCTCTCCTACTCAGATTTTCTTAACACTACCTGTTGCCTACTCAGATTTTCTTAACACTACCTGTTGCATTTGCTTTAACTACAGCCATATGTGCAGAGTGCAAGGTGCCTTGAGAGTAGGTGATATGAAACCTGGAGAGTCAGCAGACAGAGGACTTCATGGGAAAGGCTTCAGAGTCCCTGGAACTCTAACAGCTGTGACAACCAGGACTTTGATTTACAACTGCAACGCACCTATAATACCAATAGATTCAGTGAGTCCCATGAATGACCTGCACTAGACAAGATCAGGAATGTATGGATGTCTCCAACTGGTAGGAATGCCTGTTTTATCCTACTGTAGGAAGGATGGAGATGCCTGAGATCAGACCTGACAGAGTGCTCCTTTTTTCCCCAGTGCCTTTTGGCATACCCAGTTGTAGCAGTCTCCCATAGTACTTCCTTGGTGCTCCCACAAGAGGAGGTAACTAGTTTAAAGAGTTTGGCTATGTCCCACTGAAATGCACAGGAAAATTAAACTGCAAGCTTCCTCTGGAGTTCCCTTTTTTAACCTCTTTCTAGAAAACAAGTACAAAAATATTCAAGAAGAAACACAGTGTAAAGAACAAAACATTCACACATATGTCTCAACATCACAGGAAAATAATATAATAAATATAATAAAAATAATTAAAAATTAATAATTTACGGAAGGTAGCTCACATTTACAGTTGTGTCAGTGTCATTTAGTTTTATCATGTGGCTGCAGCACCATCATACTCCAGTCCTACTCCCTGCTTTGGAGTGAGCCACTGCTGACACCCACAGTGGTCAGCCAATGTAGAAAAGGTCATTTACAATCACATCACCATTCCTGAGCCTGCTGCCATCCCTCTGTGAAATTTCTGCTATCGACATGCCAGGCTTAATAACCTTTGGAAAAAGCCCTTTAGGCTGCAATTTCCCAACATCTTAGTAGTTTTCACTGGCATGTGGTAATGCATATATTTCCAGAACTTTTTGTTTGGCGCAGCAGAAATAGAAGTCTTCCAGGTAATGACTGGTAAAATCCGAAGAGCTTTCTTCACTACTGGAGGCAAAGTCTTTGGCTCTTCAAAAGCCTGGAACTTTATTAACACCAGTTTGATCTTTTTGTCTTCCAATGCACAGTTCACTGCTGCCTGCAGTTCAAAGATGCTTGGTCCACTGATGTAGGCTGGGCTCAAAATAATTATTGCTCGTCTGCTTTGTTTAATAGCTGTAACAACTTCGTCTGTGTATGCTGGAGAAGAAATGACAATTATTACTACAGTCTATAAAGGACGTTTTATCTTACGAGTTCCTTTATCAACAGCTAAAACCCAGAAACAGGAAAAGTCCAAAACAGGAACACTGAGCAATCACGTAATTCCTAGAAATATCTTTGCTGTCAGAGGCAACTGCCACCATTCTTACGCAGCCTGGAAAACACTTTCTGCTCAGGAGGTGGAGAACATACTTTGTTACTACTCAAATAGGGTCTCAAGGGACACTTGTCTTAGTGTCTCCCAAGGACATGTGGTGTGGGCTTTCTAATCAGCGCAGAGACTGCACTGACTAAAGTTGCACACAAAGTGACTACTGAAATATTTGGGGTCTTATTTTCAGACAATGGAGTCTACTTGCAAAGAAATTCTTGGTCAAGAAGCTTTTTCTCAACTTAGTAGCTCCCAGCAACCACACTCAAACAGATTCCGGTGCAGGAGCCAGATAAAAGATCAAAACACGGTAAGATTTGAGCAGAAATTCCAGTACCCAAATACCATTTGCTGATCTGGTGCATATGTTTTTTTGGAAAGTGAAAAACAATCATATAAAGAACTGAAGTTTTCTAACATCCACAAGGACCTTACCTCCTCCTGGAAGAATATCTCTTTCAAGAATGCATAACTTGTATCCATACTTATTTTCCAGCATATCTGGAAGAAGCTCCAGGGCAAATGTTTCCTCACTAATTAAAGTAGAGTCACTTTCAGAAGAGTTTAGTTTTGCATAGGACACAAATGCATCAAATTCTTTGCCATCTAAAATAAATAAATAAATAACAACATATACATTAACAAATTTATATGAAGCATTCAGCTTTTTTCTTAATGCTCAATTTCCATTTATATCTATTTAAGTAGGCACAACACAGGCCTAAAATTATCACCTGTTCATGGAGCACAGCCAGCCAGTTACCCAAAGTCAACCCTTACTCCTAGCTGTCTTGCAAATTTTGTAGGCATAGATTACCAGAAAATGAGGAAGCTACAAACAATTAGTGTAAAGAAATTTAAACCAGGCATTTTTCTGCATTTTCACAAATCTGGTCCAGTTTTCACCAGTGGAAGATAGGAAGATCTGACCCCTTCTGGGCAAAAACTATGTTGTAGGGAATGAGTCCCAATTTTTTTCTCTCATTTGCACTCATCAGTGCAGCCTACTTTGAAAATATAGCGAGTTTTTAAAGGGAAAATGTTCTTAAATATTACCTGCTTGCAAAAACCACACAGTTTTCATACACTGTTATGTTTCTAATCAGAGAGACTGGTGCAAGTAACAAAGCCTAAGACTAGGCTAAGACTAGCTTAGACATTGAGTACTGAACTTTGTTTCAGTCTCATTAAAANATTTGCTTTAACTACAGCCATATGTGCAGAGTGCAAGGTGCCTTGAGAGTAGGTGATATGAAACCTGGAGAGTCAGCAGACAGAGGACTTCATGGGAAAGGCTTCAGAGTCCCTGGAACTCTAACAGCTGTGACAACCAGGACTTTGATTTACAACTGCAACGCACCTATAATACCAATAGATTCAGTGAGTCCCATGAATGACCTGCACTAGACAAGATCAGGAATGTATGGATGTCTCCAACTGGTAGGAATGCCTGTTTTATCCTACTGTAGGAAGGATGGAGATGCCTGAGATCAGACCTGACACAGTGCTCCTTTTTTCCCCAGTGCCTTTGGCATACCCAGTTGTAGCAGTCTCCCATAGTACTTCCTTGGTGCTCCCACAAGAGGAGGTAACTAGTTTAAAGAGTTTGGCTATGTCCCACTGAAATGCACAGGAAAATTAAACTGCAAGCTTCCTCTGGAGTTCCCTTTTTTAACCTCTTTCTAGAAAACAAGTACAAAAATATTCAAGAAGAAACACAGTGTAAAGAACAAAACATTCACACATATGTCTCAACATCACAGGAAAATAATATAATAAATATAATAAAAATAATTAAAAATTAATAATTTACGGAAGGTAGCTCACATTTACAGTTGTGTCAGTGTCATTTAGTTTTATCATGTGGCTGCAGCACCATCATACTCCAGTCCTACTCCCTGCTTTGGAGTGAGCCACTGCTGACACCCACAGTGGTCAGCCAATGTAGAAAAGGTCATTTACAATCACATCACCATTCCTGAGCCTGCTGCCATCCCTCTGTGAAATTTCTGCTATCGACATGCCAGGCTTAATAACCTTTGGAAAAAGCCCTTTAGGCTGCAATTTCCCAACATCTTAGTAGTTTTCACTGGCATGTGGTAATGCATATATTTCCAGAACTTTTTGTTTGGCGCAGCAGAAATAGAAGTCTTCCAGGTAATGACTGGTAAAATCCGAAGAGCTTTCTTCACTACTGGAGGCAAAGTCTTTGGCTCTTCAAAAGCCTGGAACTTTATTAACACCAGTTTGATCTTTTTGTCTTCCAATGCACAGTTCACTGCTGCCTGCAGTTCAAAGATGCTTGGTCCACTGATGTAGGCTGGGCTCAAAATAATTATTGCTCGTCTGCTTTGTTTAATAGCTGTAACAACTTCGTCTGTGTATGCTGGAGAAGAAATGACAATTATTACTACAGTCTATAAAGGACGTTTTATCTTACGAGTTCCTTTATCAACAGCTAAAACCCAGAAACAGGAAAAGTCCAAAACAGGAACACTGAGCAATCACGTAATTCCTAGAAATATCTTTGCTGTCAGAGGCAACTGCCACCATTCTTACGCAGCCTGGAAAACACTTTCTGCTCAGGAGGTGGAGAACATACTTTGTTACTACTCAAATAGGGTCTCAAGGGACACTTGTCTTAGTGTCTCCCAGGGACATGTGGTGCGGGCTTTCTAATCAGCGCAGAGACTGCACTGACTAAAGTTGCACACAAAGTGACTACTGAAATATTTGGGGTCTTATTTTCAGACAATGGAGTCTACTTGCAAAGAAATTCTTGGTCAAGAAGCTTTTTCTCAACTTAGTAGCTCCCAGCAACCACACTCAAACAGATTCCGGTGCAGGAGCCAGATAAAAGATCAAAACACGGTAAGATTTGAGCAGAAATTCCAGTACCCAAATACCATTTGCTGATCTGGTGCATATGTTTTTTTGGAAAGTGAAAAACAATCATATAAAGAACTGAAGTTTTCTAACATCCACAAGGACCTTACCTCCTCCTGGAAGAATATCTCTTTCAAGAATGCATAACTTGTATCCATACTTATTTTCCAGCATATCTGGAAGAAGCTCCAGGGCAAATGTTTCCTCACTAATTAAAGTAGAGTCACTTTCAGAAGAGTTTAGTTTTGCATAGGACACAAATGCATCAAATTCTTTGCCATCTAAAATAAATAAATAAATAACAACATATACATTAACAAATTTATATGAAGCATTCAGCTTTTTTCTTAATGCTCAATTTCCATTTATATCTATTTAAGTAGGCACAACACAGGCCTAAAATTATCACCTGTTCATGGAGTACAGCCAGCCAGTTACCCAAAGTCAACCCTTACTCCTAGCTGTCTTGCAAATTTTGTAGGCATAGATTACCAGAAAATGAGGAAGCTACAAACAATTAGTGTAAAGAAATTTAAACCAGGCATTTTTCTGCATTTTCACAAATCTGGTCCAGTTTTCACCAGTGGAAGATAGGAAGATCTGACCCCTTCTGGGCAAAAACTATGTTGTAGGGAATGAGTCCCAATTTTTTTCTCTCATTTGCACAAATACTGATTCCAAAAATACTCATCAGTGTGCAGCCTACTTTGAAAATATAGCGAGTTTTTAAAGGGAAAATGTTCTTAAATATTACCTGCTTGCAAAAACCACACAGTTTTCATACACTGTTATGTTTCTAATCAGAGAGACTGGTGCAAGTAACAAAGCCTAAGACTAGGCTAAGACTAGCTTAGACATTGAGTACTGAACTTTGTTTCAGTCTCATTAAAAGAATATGTTTGTGGGGTGCAGACAAAAATATCTATGAAGAATTTTTCTCAACTTTGAAACAACCTGGTACCAATGACCTGAGTTAACTCAGCTTAACTCATTCTTAACAACAAGACAAACCTAATTCATTTGCTAACAGAAATTTAACTACAGTTGAGGGAGGAGGAAAGAAAACAAAAAGAATTGCTGGTGAAAGCAAAAGGCACAGCTGACTTAGTCCATTTCCCCATATGTAGATGCCTGATGCCATTTAAGATATCCTGGGATTGATTGGACTGCCAAATTTGACATGGAAACTACTGGAGGCTCAAACCTTTTGGAATGGCAGGACATCCTCAGGCAACCTAAACAACAGCAGACACCTAAGTTCAATCAGTTGAGTTGCATCATATGTTGATACAGTTAACAGAAACTAGAAAGAAATGCAGCTGTTTAACAAAGGGTGCTGTTGCAGGGCAAGCTGAGCAGCTCTCTAGATTTCACCATATTGACTACATCTTCACTGCATGGGAACCGAGACACCTATCTCCACCGCGGACACCTAAGTAATGGTGTTGAGTATCACCCCGTGCCTCAATGTTAACCTTTTGATTTCTACCCCTGCATGTAAGATTAGGACCACAAGTCTGAGCTAGAGTAATCAAGTTCCCACAGGATCTAGAAGAGCCCATGTGTATTCCAGGGAGCAAAGGAAATACAAACAGAAAACTAAAGACATACATAAGCTGGGACTGAACTTCTCCATATACAATGCGCATGTAGCAGAAAGTATGTCATCAAAACAAAACTCAGGTGTGCAAATTAGGTTTGGAGGCCAAGGGTGCAATTAGACAACACACGATACATCTCCACTCCTACCCCCTCTGCTCCTGGCCACACATTTCCACCACTTCCTTCCACTTGTGCTAAAGCTCTTGTGGTAACAGAGGAAGCTGATGCACTTTGCTAGCTCCCCACTGCTTTTTACTGAGTTATTTTTCTGCAAAGTTCAACCACTTTGGGCCCACAAAAGTGAATTGCCACTCACACACATGCAGGATTCGTGCGAGCATTGAAGGTGGGGCAGAGGGTCACTAGATTGGTTTAGCTGAACTTCAGTTCTGCTACATCCTGAATTGCAGCTCCTTTGAAAGCAGTTTTGAAATGACAATAAATTGCCCTACAAGCTGGATATTCTTCTTTTCACCCACAGAGGTCACTACAATCTTATTAGAGAGCAACCATTAATAAACACATCACTGTGTTCCTTTATAATATTACTATTACACTAGCAAGTTAGAATTAAGCACCACTAGGATTATTTTCCTTTCCCCAGAATTGTACAGAACAATTACAGCCTGAGGAACTTTCAGTACAAACACTGAAGATGCCCAAAGTCTAGGAAATGAATATCAGAGTTAAGAAAAGTAAATGTATATGTAACCTAAAACTGTTAGTATCACAGCTTCTGCCCTGTTTCTTCCTCCTTGTAGAAGGTGGCAAGATTTTTATGAGACTGAATCATATTACTTGAATTAAAGATTACTTAAAGTATCTGAATTGGCTAAGGAGGAAGACCAAGGGTTAAAGAGGCATGAGAAAAAAGGTGACCTCAACTGCTGTCTTCTGTTACTAAAGGAGAAGGTACAGAGATGATGGAGACAGACTCTTCTTTGAGGTGAATAATAATAAAAGAGAAGAGAACAGATACAAGTTGCAACAAGGGAAATTGTCTTGAGAGGTTACTGATAAAGTTTGCACTGTGAGAGTGGTCAAATACTGGAGCATGCTGTCCAGAGAGGCTGTGGATTCTGTGTCCACAAGATCATGAGCAACCTGGCCCAAGCTGGTTCTGCTTTGAGCAGGGTGTGGGATCAGACAACTCCCAGGGATCCTTTCCAACCTTGTGGGATTCTGCAATTGAATCTGTGCTGAGAGGAGTGGGAGAAAAGAGATGATGGAAAGGAAGAAACAGCAAAATTAAGTCCTAACTGCTGCTTTGCTGCTCTATGACCAGGCACTTTCAGACCTCAAGTGATTTGATTAGGTATCCATGCAAAGCAAAGGACATAATCCTGCAGGTAAAAACACCTTTTATGGCCAGTCATCTTGGGCAGAAAGCTATCCGGGTAAGCACAGTTGGTCTGCACACTCCATGCCCCTACGCTCCGAATAATGCTGGTGCACATGTGAACATGAGAGCTGGAGAAGAGGACAGAGGCCACCACAGTGGAACCCAACAGCAACTTCAACTTCAACATAAAAATCTTGACAGGTCTGACTCTGTCCTACTGACATATGGGGTGAGCTCTAAGGGGATTTTCCAGAGGTTCTTAAATCAATTTGTTACCAAATAGAGGGGAAATTTTGAGTGATTTCCCAAATAATTTTTGCCAGCTGTCTTAGGACTCACACAAATACTTTCCAAAGGGCAGTTAATTTTCTCATTGCCTATATATTTATAGATATCTAGATACAGTTATTTCACAGCCATGCATAATCTACATACACACACACAAACACAAAAGCAGACTCAAACATCTGTATCTTAATTTGCAACAAGTTTGAAGAATTTTTAGAAAAAAATGTTAAGCACATACTATCAGATTAATCTCAACCCATGTAAGAAAATTATATGTTGTTTTTTGAAGTATGCACTGTCATTTCTAATATATTTTTACACTGTCCAAAGTTGGAGTTGTTTTAACTGACGGGGGTGATGCTACTACAGAGATCTGAAGTATTGGAAGCTGATCACTCTGGTGTACATGTCAAGATGGTCAACATAATTTTTAAAAAGGAAATATGAATATTTCCCAGACACTTCTCAGTTGATACCCTATAAAATCTTATTTCTATCCTTTATTTACTATTCTGAGAAATTATTTGGCTTCAAGTGAAAAATTCAATAGACTCTGGAGTCCTTCAGTTAGTTCTGAAGGACATTTGATTCTTGTCCACAGGTTGTCTTGAACGCTTTGAGAGAATGGGGTTAAAATGTTGGAGATGATTATTCCTTGCAAATTATTCCTTGCAAAGGGACTGCCTTGCAATTATTCCTTGCAAAGGGCCTGCCAAAATTCAACTTCCTACTCTAATCTTCCATGGGTAAATTAAGGATCTTATAAAAGGCTATGACATTTCAGTTGGTATTAGATATTTCCTCCACACTGCCCGGCTTTTTATCCACTCAAATCCACCGGGCATCTTGGAAGTTCCAACAATCTTTGTATTGGCTCAAAGACAACAGGGTCATTAAGAGAATTTAATTAAATGTTTAATTCACAAGAGATTAATCCACATAGCAAAAGACAGTAGAAACACTTCAGAAAATTTATATTATACAATGTTTCTTACCTCCTGTAGTTTCATTGTGGACCAGATAGCTTCGGTACATCAGCACTATTTCAATCCAGTGCTGGTAAATAAAGGCAGTGCACAAAAGCAATGCAAATAGCGTAGAAATGGCACTGCATAGTACATATAAAAGAAACACTGTAGAAAGAAAAAGTTCTATTACAACTTGGGTTTCCAAAATAATGTTGACACTTAGATGAAAAACTCAGTCCAAAAAGGGTAGCAAACTATCTCACAATCTTCATTCCTGCCCCACTGGCAAACTTTAGTGAAGTCAGGAATTCATTTAGCTCCAAATCTTAACATAGAGTTTCAGTCTAGCATTAGGGACCCGTTTTGAATAATTTCTCCTTGATGGTATAAAGAGCCAAACTGTGATGGAAGGCACAGAGAAAAGGGTCCATCCCTTGAGATGGAAAAGTCAGATCAGAACAGACATACAGTCACACACAGTGCCCCGCTGAAGACTTCCGAATTCTGTCCAGTGATGAATCTCCACTGTGAACTATGGTTCAACGCTTTAATTTCCACATTGATTTTGGTTTTGCTTTGAAAGGCTGCCACATTCATATCGGTTATGGTAACTTTGCAGAAACATACATGCTAAGGACTGGGGAAAAAAACAGAAATGTCCTACAGAAGTCAAGCAGCTGCTCTGCTTCAGTTTAGTAGATTGCCTATTTATGCTCAGAGATGGTACTCTCCTTTTTCGTCCTGCCAGTTATTCTCCAGCTTCCACTTGGCGCACCTAACTGCAGTAAGTCTGCAGATACCCCTGTCCTTCTGAGGAGTCCTCAAAATAATGTGCCTTTCTGGGCATCTGATAAATCAAACTTTCCCCATCCAGCTTCAAGGAATTTCTGCAGCTGGATAAAAAGCCAGTATCAAGGGGGAATGAATTTGCAGCAGTAAGGCAAAACTTGTCTTCAAGAGCAAATAGTTTTACCTCTCTGCTTTCTCTTCAGCTGGATCACAGCAGTGGCATTCCCCACCGAATTCTGAGCAAAGCAAGTGAAGTTACTTCTGAGGTCCATTTCGGTAACTTCTTTCAGTTTTGCAACATGAAGAAGGGTGTGTCCCTTTAAACTTTTACGATAAACGCTAAAGAGAAAAAAAATACATATTTGCGTGATACCTTTGCTGTTCATTCACACAATCCCCAGATGTCTTAAATATAAAGAAAGAGTAGCTTGCAACTTCTTAAGATTCAGCTTGAACTTTTTAACAGAGATTCAATAACCTCGTATGGAACTTCCATTTGATTTTTACATTGTAAGAAAATATTAATGTCAAGGGTCTGTGGACTGAAAGGTTTATTCTTAATTCAACTTCTCAGCAAAATACTTAATCACTTGCCTAGTTTTAAATATTTAGCCTTCATTGACTGCTACAAGACTATTTGTGTTTTTCTAAGATGTGAAAAATTCCCCCAGAAGAAACACAGGGAAATGAAACTTGAAAAAGGAACCTCAAGAGAGGATGAGCTGGGAAAAAAGACTGAGCAGGACAGCCTCTTGCACAGGGGTAAAGAGCCCAGGAACAGGACAGGCAAACACACTAAGATAGATGTAGGGGTCAGAAGCATAGGAAACGAAGAGGTGAGAGAGGAATCCCTTTGAGGCAGATCTGTGTCTGCAACTATTTAAGAACACCCAGGGTTTCTGAGTTTCATAATTCCTCTGTGAAACCTACAAGTACAGATGTGTCTGGGTGCTCCTAAAGGTGCCTCACATCATGTGGCTCTACTGCTGCTAACTTGAGATACATAAGCATGAGCATGGGCAAGGAGTCAACTCGTACTGAAAGTCTCTTGGTAACATTTCACACATCTGGGGTTTTAAAAAATATGCAAACAGAAATTGTATGCATGCAAAAAGCTAAAAACTTGGTAAGAAGAACATTACAAAGCTAAACATCTAAAAGTTAGGAAATTCCAGTTTCCAATCTGCCTCATAAGGGAGTGTATGTGCCCATGTATATGTGCATGTGAAATCATTATTTCTTATTTTTTTCCCATATGACTCGTATGAAGAACTTGGTTTTAGCAGTGACAGCAGGGCTTTTGCAGTTTTCCCATAAAGATGACCTAGGGCTGTGTAATGAAAGACACGCTTGCCTATGTTGCCTCCACTATGTTTCTTGCCCAAGTTAGAATTGCATAACTGGATGAGGCAGAGCAGTACAGGAAGGAAAGGGAAGTGTGATAACTATTTAGGTTGTCCCCATGTCACAGGAAACCTTTCCCTACACACTGCTTCTATGCAGGGTCCAGTCCAGGGGAGGTCCAGGGAAGACTCCTGAATTTCAGCATCCTGAAATACAGTGCTGCAAAACTCCGCAAACTGACTCAATGAGCACACCCCAACATCTTTCACTCAAACTCCTTTCCGTGTCCACAGCACTCTTTTACTGATCTGGTTTATTCCCCACTCAGAGGCAGCTTCCAAAGAGAGATCGTGTGAGTTGCTAGCAAGGCAGAACAGCGGTAACACTTGAAAACAGCTGATGCTGGCACAGACAACAGAGCACCATTCATGTTGAAGCTGCCCACGAACTAAAGCTCTAGGAGGCTAAGTTAAGATTTTGCAGAAAGTTTTTCTTGACTTTGTGGCCATCGATATGTGCTTCTGTATGTGAGGCGCACGTGCCTGCCACATGCTTATGGACATACACATTAATATGTTGAAGAACAGAGCCTTCTGAGTTTCTGTCAGTAAAATGTCATATGTCATAAAGCTGACGTAGAAGGATGTTACAGTTGTTGACTGTAGTACTAATCAGACTACTGGGTTTTTTCTTACCTTGTTTCCTGAGTCAATTTCTCATTTATATTTTCTTTGTTGTTTCTTTTCCATGTTACCCTCGGAGAAACCCTTTCAAACCCAAACTGTACAAGGCATTCCAATTCAAGTGGCTTTCCTGGAACAAATTAACACAGGGAAACCATGCACAGAGGTCACCAGAATGTTTTTCTCTTAAATAGCCTGGGATCTGTATGCTTTCTTTAATACACTGGATGATACATATGAATAAAAAAACCCCGTATTTTAAATAAAATTCTCATGCTCCTACAGAACAAAGATATTTTGCTTTATCAAGATCTATCAATACATTTCAAACATTTTCTTTTGCTTTCAGATGAGGAATCAAAACTTACCAAGCTCTGCTTCAAGGATCACCACACCATTGGGATACAAGAAATTTGGTGGATGGGTAGTGGGTTTTGCTGCAATTAACAGGGATGCTGTTAGTAACTATAATGCTATAGTCAGTGCAGAAGACTAGAGAAAATAACTTACAGAATTTTCTTTTCCAAATTTTCGGTGGAATATAGACATTTAAGTCCAAGAGAATGATTTTTTGAGATGTCTGAGGAGCTCGGTGTCTGCCCTGCACTTAGAGTTATTTAGGCTGCAGATATAAGGGACTGAGAAACCCCCTGAAAAAATCCCCAAAGGATGCAATCCTCATAGCAGTTCTTTGCCAGACCCCATTCACGCCCAGTGAGCATACAGTCAGCACACACTCCATCCACTTTAAATACACAACTTTGGTACATGCATTCAAATAGCCATGTGCTTTTTTGAAAACAAGGGTTGCCAAAGGGCACAGTTAATGACAAGCAAAATTTGTGCAATCTAGTAAGAAATTACCCAGGCTCTGGAAAAACAGCCTGAAGGGGCTAAAAGCCACACCTCTGATATTCTAGGAAATCTGCAGGAAATGGTGCCATGTGACATCTTTCTTTTTTTTTTAAAAAAACCAAAGCCACAGCAGATAAATATATACAAGATTCAGAGGGGACTGTATATGTACACTGTACCTTTCAAGCATTTTTCTGACTGTGCTGTGAAGTGAAGAAGAACTGAGAAGTATAGTGCATTAACTCAGGTTCAGCCAGTTCAAAATAAAAACAGTTAATCCATGCCTGTTTGGAAAATACTGTGGGAATATAGGCAGAGAGAAGACTGAAAGAACACCAGACATTGTAACCCTGCACATAGAGGTCTCAAAAGTTGGTGAGACATGGGCTCCAGGACTTGTCCTGATGACGTGTATATTTTTCCCATGGCTTCTTAATACTAAATGTGTCAAATGTCTGCAAAAAAAAACCCTGAAATCAGCTATTTGAGAGGAGCGCTGAGAGAATATAATGTCATGCAGTATCACTGTGCTAGAGAGTTCTGGCCAGTTTTATTTAATAAGCCTTACAAAGGCTATAAGAACACATCATGCAGGCAGTGATGCCCTCCCCCAAACAGCATAAGAAACAACAAACAGCTTGTTTGTTAGATTGCTCACAGGTCTCCTGTTTCCTCTGCTGTTAAAGACTTATGTGGAAGATGAGCAATGACGCCACCATCACCTTCTTCATCATGGTCAAGTGAAAAATATGAAGGTCTCATCCATGCCACAAGGAACAGTTTTTTTATCTAACTCCTACTTTCACATAAGCCTCTACTTCAGGAAAAGAGGTAGGAATAAGATGCACTGCTTTTTTACCACATTTCCCATGCAGAATTAGCATTCCTTCCTCCTAGCATATGAATATCTTCCCAACACGCCCAAACAGTACATGGAGAACATTGGCACCAGTTGGGGTATCATGAATTTTACTCCTGAATCAAGAGATCTAAATCCGTTGTGGATTTGATACCCACTGTTAGGAACTACAATAAATCCAAAGTAGAATTAGACCTTGAAAAAGATGGCATTGTATGCTACATGTTATTACTGAACATTGAGGGCTCTGGTCAATGTCCCAAGATATCCTTGTAATATTTGGAAGAGAATTTTAATGATCATGTCGCTAATTCAGTTTATGAGTTTTTCAGAACAAGAACCTGAAGATATAAATATGGTAGAAAAGAATAGAGAAAGCGTATTTACTTCAAGTACATTATTTTGAGTTATTAGATTACTCACCAATGACTTCTACTGTTACTGCTGTTCTCATTGTCCACTTGATACTGTTGTCATATAGAGTATATTCACACACATATACTCCAGAATCTTTGTCATAGGTTGGATTCAAGTAGATTTCATTATGCTTAAGTTTTAGGCTTTGTCTTATTTTACTGTATTTTATCAGATGACCATCCTAATGAAAAGAAAAGAACATAAAGAAATTAGAAGTCCTTTTATTGTTGTAGTGCCCACTATTAAATTATATTCTAAGATATTTGGATAGCATTACCACGGCAGTAAGGCTAAGCCAATCTCTTCTCAATGAAGCCCAAAAAAAGATTTCTTAGGAGACTGAGGATTGTCAGTTATGTTAAAAACTTGTGGTCTAGAATATCTGAATATCATTGTCTTTTCAAAAACCTACTTAAAATCTGTGGTTGGTGAGAGAAATGTGAAAACATTCATCCAATTTAAATTAAACTCCTATTACTAAAAAGAAAAAAAAATCACTTTGTTGATGGACTGGGTATTTTTTATTTTATAAATAAATTATTTTGAAAAATATCTTCATGTTCTTTTAGGAAAAGTAGATCATGGGTTTGGATTGTCTGAGATGGACAATACTCTCACTACTTTTAAAAGGATGAAAAGTGGCTATTTTTTTAAAAGCATCACCATTTATCAGCATATTGCATTCATATTTTCTGAGACCAATATGACTTTTCCTTAAATCAAATTCCTGAAAAAAAAATCTACTAATGCAAAATGGAAAAAATCTCTTTAAATTCAGTTGGTTTCAGATCAAGATATAGGCAAGGATACACCTCATTTAAAGTTTGAACATAAAGGAAGAGTGAATTTAACCAGATCCTAATTCTACGTGATAGAATAAATAATGTAAATAATGCCAGGTAATAAAACATGCATTTGAAATTTCAGTTATTTTCATTTGCTCATTTATACAGGCTTAGATAGTATATTACAATCCTAACAAAAACAATAGGAATAAATATTAACTTGCAGGTATTTTAGTGGTCATTTGAAAAAAAAGTAAAACAACGTTTCAATGCAATAATGTTTCACTAAAACCAGGAGTCTTTGAAAGAATAATTTGAAACATTAATCATAAAATAATTTTGTTTCTAACAAAAGCACTTTTTCTGTAATATATTTGATATTAATTAATTTGATATTAAATTTATATTAAAATTTCAAAACAAAACCTAAAATTTTATATTTCAATCATATATCAGTTTTAAAAAGAACGTATTTTGATTCTCAATTGCATCAATTTGACATATGAAGAGAAAGCATTTCTAGGTTTTTATTTCATGGAATAATATTTTGTGTGTGGCAAATTTCTTCAAAACTCTTACTTACAGACTTGATCTATAGCAATTGAAGATTCTACTTTTGGGTTAAATTTTTCAGGCTGTATTATCTGCCAAAGAGTTCAAGAACCTACAGCACATGAGCATTAACTAGACCTAAAGCCGTACCTCCACTGAGCTTTTATGAATGCTCAAGAAAATGACTCTTACCTTGTACCATTTTACATCTGGCTTTTTTATATGGTTGTAGCACTTTGTCCCAGGACAACTTATTGAATTCCCATTGCCAGCAAGAAGATATAGCTTATTTGTGTCATAATCTGAACATTTTGCCACCTTCTTCGTTTGAACCTCCAAAACGATTTTGAGACATGGGATTTTTTTCCTGAGCGATGCAGAAAAAAAAAAAAAAAAAAAGTTCAACATTCAATAACCAAAACAAAATAATTAACTCTTGTGTAGAATATAAGCCTTTTTCTCCATTACATACCATATCATACAGATGTACATTCCGGAAGCATTCTCCTTCACTGGTTTAAACCAAAGTGTATCCCCTTGATGAACAGGATTAGAATTTCCC
This sequence comes from Pedionomus torquatus, assembly GCA_013398155.1. Classification (NCBI taxonomy): domain Eukaryota; kingdom Metazoa; phylum Chordata; class Aves; order Charadriiformes; family Pedionomidae; genus Pedionomus; species Pedionomus torquatus. The sequence continues at coordinate 141,913 of VZRU01012328.1, forward strand.
TTGATAGGCTTCAGTGGCTCTCTGTCTTTCTGACTCCAGAACCAGTTCACCTTATGTTGTTCTAGAATTGAGCTGTTATAAATGCGTGTAGCATCTTTATCTGGGAAATCGCATTGTAAAACAAATTCCTCATCACTAATTGCTCGATACCAAATTTGAGGTTCGACATGGGAACAGTCTGAAAAGCAGGACAATAAAATATCAGTAGCACCTGGTATAGCACACAGTCATCATGTTCTAAAAAAAAAAAAAAAATAGGCATACTACAAAAACACAACCTTACCTTTTTTTGTGTTAAATAATTATTAATTAATAAATAATTGTTAAATAATAAATAAATGTGACCAGATGCTAAGATAATAGAGAATTGATTTCCTTAAACACGGAATTTGTCAATGTTCTCGAAAGATTATTCAAAGGTTTTCAAAAGTTTGTTAGGACTTTTTTCAAAAGTCTAATATGAAAATACTTTAAGATATTTAGTAAGCTGAAGATTTTCACGTGGATGTTAATCTGTTAACCCTCGACTCTGCAGAAAAGCAGAGGAAGCTCCTTTAGCTCTCCTCACGTTAATGGAGAAGGGATCTACGTAAACTTGAAGAAACCAGGACCAGCCCACCACACTCTCTGTTTAGGGTAAGACTGATAAACACTATCACGTCACTGCTTTCAAATAGTTCTGCTCTTATGTTTCAGTTATTGTCACTAAAATTAGACAAATTTTAGGATTCTGAAAGCTGTGGTCACCCATTCTAGCCCTGAATTCTCTAAAGGCTGATTGACCTCCCTGCAAAAGCCCTCCTGCCAGTCAGGATGTGGTAACCCATGAAAGCATGGCAGGATTTCACTGCAGCAGCGGGAAAGGCATGAAATCTTCAGTTCCTCGCTTGCCCACCTGGGAGGCTCTTCACAGTTTCAGTTTCTCTCTACAAACTGAATTGGATCTCCCGACAGGCTTGGCCCAGCTGCTAGAGACTTCAAGGAGTCAGAGAACCAATTCATTTGCCCCATTTGGTTCTCAGAAATTCTCCTTTACATTTACCCTTTTCTTTTCATTAAGAAACTGAATTTTGACTCATACTTTGGATAAACCGTATTACCAGTACTCAAAAAGCTTTCAGAAAAGCTAGAAACAGCTGTTTGCCTAACACAAGCATGAACAGGTGCAAGAAAAACTCATGAAGGAATGACAAAATGTAGACCCACTTCTCTCAGCTGTCAGAAGGTACCACTGACACCAAAACTCACCAATGCAGACTCTTACCAGGCAAGTTAATCTCTCTAACTTCTGCCTGACTGACAAAAAATGCTAGGATGCAGCACAAAGTGAGCATGATTTTCTTTATCAACTTTGGTTGATTTTCTGAGACATTTTCTTTAAGCATCATCTTGCTTTCTGTAAAAGAGGAAAATAATTTTGTATTTGTAAATAATACTCCAATAAGATAATTAGGTGATTATGTATTTTATTAGGTAGCTCTACAAAACTTATTAGACTACTTCCTAGATCCCGTGCTTTTTAAAAAGGAGTTTCTGCACTCTTCTTGCTCATGACGTTTCACAAAAATGGAGGAAAGACAATGCAACCGTTTCTTTAGATACATCTTGCATGGGGTTGGTTACAGATAGATTTCCAAGTTATACACACAACTATGTGGAACTTTACATCTGGAGGGTACAAGTAGGCCTTCCAGTAACTGTCGCTATTAGAAGAGCAACCAGTCCTCTAAGATAAGATACCGAATAACAAAATCAGCAACTACCAGCAACAGACTGAGGAAGGCATGACTGGCACCAAATTTCACGGAGCTCTGTTGTATCTTGAAGGCCAATAGGCCTTCAGAACATGTAAAAAAGGATTCCTTTGGGATTAAACCAAATCTGAAGATGTGTTCCAACTGCAAATGCCACTGAGTCTGTGGGGTTGGAGTAGAACTATGCAGAAGTAAAACCCTCAAAGCATGTACGGTGAGAACACCAGGTCCTCGCTTGTAATTCTTTCACCCAGGAGATAGGTTCCTACTGGGCTTTATTACCAGCAAAAAAAGGCATAACCTAAGGTGTCCGTTAGAATCAGCAGAACAACCTCAAAACCCCTTCTTCTCTTCCATGACTTACCTGCACGTGCAGCATCAGGCCTTATTTCGGTACCACAGTGCTGTGCTGCACTGCCTGAACAGCCCCAGCTGAACAGGGCAACGTCCACACCGTCCTAAGGTATCAGCTCTGTGGTGTGCCATCTGTGAGCCGAGACCAGGAACACCCAGGGGATTTGGGAGCAGGTCCACAAAGCACTCAGTAGCACCCAGACGCCTATATTATGGCATCCTATTCGAGGTGAAACCCCAAACACTGTTGCATGAATTGTTTTGCCTCTGCTACTAAGAGGTTTGATCTGTGTCCCACAGCCTTCTCAACCACACAGCTAGAGGGAAGGAAGGCTGTCATGCATGCATATTCAACAGCCGTGGCTTAATTTGGATATTTAGTGAAAACATAGCTGTGAGTGACATCTGGAATCTCAGTGAGTAAAGGCTGTGTGTTTTGCTGATGTTAACATTGTGCAACTAAGACCTCAAGGAGCTTTTTGTTTTGCTCATTTGGCCACAGAGTGACTCTGCATTTGCACAGCTGCCAGAGAGGCAATGAGTCAGCCCAAGGGAAAAAAAAAAACTAAAGGTCAGGCAAAGGATAATCTGGTGGCACTTCACGCAAATCAATCCCGACTCATGCAGGCAGGCAGCAAGAGGGCATCCAGTGCACATTGAGCTAGCAAGAGAGGTGAAGAGAACTCCCACTCTGCACCTTTTCAGGCAGCTCTTCTGCATAGAGAGGAGAACTTTAGTCACCGTTCTCTTCAGCACATCTCTATTCCTTGCAAGTGAATGGAATGATCTATTTTTACACTCATCAGTCACATGGAGTAGGTTAACTCACTTATCTTAAGCCACCCTGGTTCTTTGTTACAGACAGGCTGCTGCCAACTGTCACCACCCCATATAGCTTTTAAAATCATTTTGAAACTCCAAGCCAATATCTACATCTGAATAAAGAGGCAGTTTCCTACCAGCACTGGCTAAGAACTGTTACCAACAACCAAAGGATCAATGGATCCTGATTCTTGAATGTGAATTTATGACATTTCTAAAGGATGATGTTTTGAATTGTCACCCAACAACCCGTGTGACAAAAGCATACTGGTGCCAGTAGCAAGCAGGACCCAAGGGCCTTGTGTGTGTTTCAGTGCTGCAGTTCCTTGTGCAGGTGAGCTGATGTAATGCGTCACTGTTGTCAAAAGGGGAAAGTCTTCTCTACTTCTCCATCCTCCACATGCCCCTATCCTTTGATCCCAGGCAAATACTCCAGTCCCTCTCTGGTGACAGCTCTGGCACTTTCTGGTGACTTATTCAGTCTGTTAAGCCATCAGAAGCTACCTGAGAAGTGCTTGACCTGACAAGCAGTGGCCAGGATAAAGAGTGGAAGTATTTACTTCCCAGCTGTTCATTTGTCTGTAATCATGACACTCTTTACATGTAGCAAAACCACCTCAAGTGACTATTTAATAATGCCAGTGATGTATAATCTCTCTGCCCACCAGTTTACTGCTGTGGTAACAACTGCCTCTTCAAGCTTAAAAGGTTACCACGAATGGGGAAGTGTGAAAGAGAGCATTAACTAATGAATGCTATATCTTTGGTTAGCAATCACTTTAATTTTCTGTTGTCTTTTGCTATCCATAGTCCCACTGTCTGGGACTTCTTTGGTTTTTTTTTATTACAGAACCTGGGAACATTTGCATTTTTATAGTGCTTAAAAATTATGGTACTGTGTGAAATTAGGAAGTATTGTCTTGCAAGTGTGCTTGACAGGAAGAGAGAAATTCACAGCAGAAGCAGATAGCAATTACCAAAGGAGAGGTGTATCTGAAACAGGATAATCTTAAACTGACCATTTGGGTGTGTTTGCACTGTAAGTGGACTCAAGGTGGTTCAGTGATTCAATATGTTCAGTCATTCATTTTATCTTGTTCAGTATTTGTCAGAAAAGAAAGTACTCTAACATATTATCAAGAGTCTCTCTGCCTTCTCCTGCCACGTACACACCCATTTTATCACATCCTTAGTCTAGGGATTTAGGATGCCATTTAATTGGAAAGTAACTTATCCACAAAGGAGACTAATGTGGTGTTAACATAATTTCCTGTAGTAAAAAAACATAAGAGAGAAGAATAAGAACTGTAGCATTTTGCCTATGTTTTGACTCCTAAAGGACTCTCACAAGAAAACTATAAATCTCAAGTTCATAGCATTTTGTGTGTATTTACATAAACTATAAGCAAAAGAAATCAAAGTCAAATTACTGAGAGCTGCACCAAGTTTCGTATCTTTGAAGTTTAGTAAAGAGTGGCATGCCGTAATCTTATAATCTACTATCCTGATTCTGACAAAAATCACTTCAGTGTCAGAGCTATCAGTTCCTGTGTCTTGTACATCAATGGAAAGAGAAATATAATCTGATTCGATGAGGAAGATTATTACTAATCACACAGGAGAAGAAAAAAGCTTCACTATATCTATAAAGAAAAAATAATCTAATGAAACTACTTACTAAAACACTACTATTTTGTCTGACCAAACGATTAAAAACAACATACTTTAAAATGCACATTCAAAGACAGTAAAACCAACTAAAAACTTAAGCAGATCGGGTAAGAAAGGTTAAAATCTAAAGCTAAAAGCTATCATTAAAAAAAAAGTAGTTATCTGAAAATCTTACCTGCACATCCTACACTACGCGATAAGAACTGTGGTTAGCTCTAGCTGTGCACTGTGTTGGGTCTGTTTCCTTTACAGGAATTTCCTCTACCTCACTGTCATCATCCCTTCCTTTCACAGTTTAGTTGCATTTGGTTCAAAATTTCCGGGTCATTTTCTTGTAAAAAGAACAGGGGAAAAACTTTGCCCCTAGTAAAAGATTGAAGTCTTTGGAGTTCTGAAATCTTCTACTTGCATTGTGTGCAAAAAATGTGTTGGATTTTCTGGTTTGCTTCATTTAAGAGGAGGAAGGATAAAAGTTTACTTCTTTTTTTTTCTCAAATGCTGGTACTGGATGGTTCCAAAAAGTGTGTAATATCTGAAATCTGCAAGAGAACCAAATGTCTGCCCAATACTGAATAATATTCAAGAGCTGAGTTGTCCTTAGTCTCCTCAGCTACCTTCCACACCCACTGCAAGTGGGCACTCTATTACTTTCTGTCTGTGTCTTCCCAGTTAAGTTTTGTTGGGCTGGCTTACCCAAACCCAGCTTTGGCAGAAATAGGACAGAGAAGCCCTGATAAATCTGAGCTGTGACTTGACTCTCAGACCTGCTAGCTAGGCAGAGAACTTCAGCACATACAGTCCTACATGATCCAGCTCCTCTTCTAGGCTTCCTGTATTAATGCAAAACCCATAATAAACAAGCTGTGCAGTGACGCAAAGTACATAAAAGCACCTAAGAGCACCCTGTCATCAATTCAGACTCCAGTTCTTCCTATTTCAATAGAGGTTATATAAATATACAGGTCCAGCACACAAACAGCAGGGCTTGCTGTTTCTTTTCTGGTGTGAAGTTCACTCTTTTTAGATAGGGTCAATAACTCTGTTTCCACAACAAGAAGCTAAAAAAGGCTTTTTGCTGTATAACAGGGGATTCCAATGTTGCCTCTGTTTATATACACATTCCTTTTTGGTAGATCTGGGCAGCCTAGTCCAGTGCTCTGCCACCCTCAAAGTGAAGAAGTTCTTCTTCATGTTTAGATGGAACTTCTTATGTACAAACAACCAGTTTGTGCCCATTTCCTCTTGTCCTCTCACTGTGCATCACTGAAAAAGACTGGCCCCTTGCTCTTTACATCCACCTGGTCCAATACTAATGCTTGATTCTGTTGGGTTCCGAGCATTTAGAGATACAGGATTTGTGTTCTCAGCTTCCACCATGTATTTTGCTCACTGTTCTTACCAGAAGAGAGACGACTGGTAATCAAGCTCAGTGATTGTTTCCTAAAATATTTTCAGTATTTTGTCCCACTACAAAATATATGTTTGGTTTATAAGTTACAAATGGCTCCGATGTAGCTCTGTAGATTTCAGTACAAGTTAAGTTTTTTGAAGGTGTCCTTTCTGATGAAGAAAAGGCATTTTACTTTCCTCTTCCCTTGCAGTAATCAGAGTGCAATGCAGATAAAGTCAAGCCCATGCTACTTGCAAGCTATTGCTCAGACTATAAGAAAGAGAAGATGGTTCTTTCCCAAGGAGACATCTTACAGACAAAACCTATCCCTTTTAAGTTATATTTCAAGTTATATAATTTTAAGTATTAACTGTTATACTCTCCAAATAATAGATTTATTACATACAAAAAAAATAAGTAGAGCAGACAACTGCTGGGGCAGCTCTTAAAAATACAACAGAAGCACCAGTCAGAGTTTTGAAGACTCAGAGTGGTATGTCATACTGGATAACACACTGGATGAAAGTCTTGTCAAATAGTACCAAATATATGTCTGAGCCTCTGCTCCAATTCATCCCTTCCTTTTGTAAAAGCAATGTAGATGCTAAAAAAAGCACATCTGTACATTCCAGGTTCATATTTATGCTTTGCTGCTAAAGCAAATTTATAAAGGAGTGGGTAAAGGACTGCTCCAGAGCACCCTCCCTGCTTCCTCTCTCTCCCCTTGCTCACTTATGCTCTCACACATTTAGCATATTCGATGCTACAGCTCCAGGATATTGTGCCTTCCCACCCCTGTGGAAAGTCAAGGGGGGGGGTTTCCATATCTTACCTTGTCCATCTCACTTTTGCTCAAACATTTCTGACAGCAGGGGAAAATGCACGATCTCTGTGTATGTAGTGTAGTCTTACAGTTCTGGGAGGATTATGTCTTTTTAGTATTGTGGTACTGTTTTGGCTAGACACATTCACACATCACCTCCTCCTCTGCTCAGCTATGGTTAACACCGAGTGGGTAAAAAATTTTCCACTTCGATTATCTTCTACACTGAGTCAGTGGTGTTGGTTCTGCTGTCACGGGAGGTGTCTGAACAATATCTAAACACAAACCTCTGTCCTTTTTGTACTAGGTTATACAGTCAGCGAAATGGCATACAGTCAAGGGAGGCTTATGGAGTAGTGGGGTAACTCGCCTATTATTCCTCTGCAAAATAAGGGAAGGTGGTGTTATTTAGAACAAATTTGCTGCACTACAGTGCATTCTGCCTTGGGCATCAGGGTGTAATATGGCCAGTGCCACAGAAGTACTTGGCCTGTACTAATAACAAAACAGATCACTTGTCAAAAGAGAAAGGGTAAAGCAAATACTCACCACTCAGACCTTAAAGTCTTTTCACTCTAACAATCTTTAGCAGTTAATTAGAAAAGATTGCCTAGCACCTCAAATTCCATGCCAATCCCTTCTTGCCTTCCTTGATAGTCTAGCTTACTGCAAGCCAAAAACAAAAACCTGACAAGGATGATCATTGTTGTATTATGGCTTTTCTTTCAGAAACTTACTGTTCTCCAGCACAGAAAGTTGGACAGAATAGTTTCCCCATTACTCCTATGGGAGACCTTACTATTCTAGTGACTTTAATTCTCATCATAAAGTTATTCATGGCCACATGTCCTTGTATGATATACCACTCCTTAGCTTAAATAGCTCTTCTCTTTAGTGCTTTTCTTTTCCTGCATGCATTTATTGACAATGCTTCTACTCCTTTCCCTGTTAGTTTTACCGGCCTAAATAATTTAAACTCCTCTAGGATCCATCACATAATTCTCTCACATGATCCTCACAGATGTCTTGCAGGTCTCAAGGTCTCACTAACAGCACTTCATTGATATTTGCACTGTATTGCTTGACTTTCCTTCATCACACTGACAGCTAGCAACGATCCTGAAGTTCTCACAAACTTTCATTTCCAAAGTACAACTTCCTTCCTTGTAGCTGACTTTTTGCTGCCGGTCCCCAAAGGCGGTATCTTCCTTAGGTACTATATAAATGAGTATCCTTAATCTACTACATATTAAGACACTATAAACAGATAGAGACGTTATCACTGCTGAGCTGAACATTTAGGCTTGAGTCTCCAAAGGAATGCCTGAGTTCAGAAATGAAGTGCACCCCACAATGAAGTCCTTCGAGAGACCTCTTTGCTAGGGATATTCAGATTACTCCTAGGATGCACAGTCACAGTCACTTCTGAATGTGTCCAATTTTTTCTGAAAAGTCAGATTTGTTACAGTATTAGAAGCAGTTTTGGAACCTCTTATGGAACAGTGTTCTTTCACTATAGTCAAAAAAACCCTCAATCAATCTCCCTGGAACATTTTTGTAACCACATATTGAAAAGAGATCTCCAGCACATGACTGAAATTGGCTTAACTATGGTAGAGGTCAAAAGAATTAGAGCAATAAGACATTAATCTATGTGATTGTCTTTCACAAATACCTTAAGCCATCAATACACTGAACTTCAATTAGTTTTGAATTTGATAGGTAATAAGCAACAAATGTATTACGTTGGACAACAGTGTATCTTGCTGATGTATGTACTGTATATCACCAATAGAGGCCAGATGCAAGATTGAACAATGCAAAGTAAGAGACAAATCCCTGTGATGAGTTTATATATTTAGCTGACAATGAAATTGAAAATGAGACTATTGTGGTCTATCTGCAGCTGCTTTCACTGCACTTTCAGGAAATTTGGATTGTTGAACCACAGGAAGCTGTCAGGAGTTGATCAAAACTGGAATAGATACTTGCGGAGACTTTTTTCTGTTTTGCATTTTATGTAACTTGTGGAGAAAGCAGAAAGCTTGGTAACGTTTCACTCAAGCACTTTATCTAATTATAGCTACTAAATCAGAAAACTATTTCCCAAAAATGCAATCACATTTTCTTTTTCAAATCACTGAATACTTTTCAACTACACCACAAGTATCTCACTAGGAAAGGCAACGTTTCAAATACTTTATTAAATATATATAGGATTTAATGATATAAAAGTTGCATTTTCTGTGCAAGCCAGTCATCCCAAAAGAAAGCGATTTATATTTTTTACTTTCTTTGAGAAAGCAAGATAGAAAAGAACAACTTTAATATATAACCATGGTTCTAGAGTAACATTCCAGGCCATATGTCTATCTTCTTCTTATCTGCTAATCTTTATTTTATTTTCTTGTCAATTTTTTATGACCTTTTACCATTTACCCCTGGTTTGCAAGTTCTACCTCCACTTATATCTTTGTAAAGAATGCAGAAAGAGAAACAAAAGTGCTTATAGTAGGAAAATATTATGGATATGGAACTAGACATGGTGTCCATTTGGAGGGATCTCTCCACTGAAAGACTCTCTCCAGATTTGGTGCACTGAATGTGGGCATACAAGATAGGGCACATAGACAATTATAATTCATTAAACTTCTATATTTCCACACCCTTATACAGTACTATGCTAAAATACTAATACTATATACAATAGTTGCAATTCCTCCCTACGTTTATGTTCAAATTATAAATAGACAAGAAGGCTTCCATGATACCATTTTTCTTCCAGCCTGCATTGTATGAGGTAGAAAGAGGTCAACCAGGACCATTTAAAAAATGCAGACACAGACTATGCTCTCAGAGTCACTATGCACATGCAAGAAAGACAAGAATCTTCAAGACTGATATCTTTCAACAGCTGTCTCCTCAATGATCCCATCTGCATCTTCCTCTGGGAAAATACACATTCCAATCACTTGTTTGGACTTGGTTTTGTTTGCCAATAAATAAATGAGACATTCATTGCTTGAAAGCAGGCCTAACAACAGTCCTGCTTTTTAATGCATTTTTAATTCTTACTTTAATTTTGATTTTTGACACTTACTGCTGTCTAACTGTAGCAAAAATGGAAGCCACAGACGTGGAGAGGGGGAAATAAAGTTTTATTAAGTATACAAATTGAATTAAAAAAGAAACATAAATCACTGAAATGAACCATTACCTCAAACCAACTATCATCTTAATCCACTTATAAATTGACATGTACATGACCAGGCAAATCAACACAACTCCAGTCTACAAAAGTCATATTAGCAGCTCCTTTTCTCTAGGGACTGGTAAACAAACAGCAGGTATTTCCAAGCCCTGATTGAAGTCAGTAATTCGGGATATAAGAGCAATAAGGATAACATCTCGTGTTATCCTTAATATGAGGATGCATTCACTTAATTTCCCTTGTATCCTTTTACCACAGCATAGGCAGTGACAATCAACTATAGAGATTAAACGAATGTGTCGTGATAACTTTCTGTGCAAAAATATTTGCCCCTTTACAGATATTGTACAGCTCATTGTACTACATCTGAATGTCTGCTTTGCTGGCATTCTAACAACTTTGGAGGTAACACCACTTAGTTCTCAACTTCCCTCATGTGAAGTCATCTGGTATTCTGTAACATTTCAGTGCAGTAAAATACTGCATGGTCTCACAATCTCCAGGGTACAGCTTCATGAGATATAGCAGGTATATGCAGTCACAATGAATGTTCAAGTTGAGGTGAGGAGGCATTCATGGCAAATTCAGTTTCATGTTATCGTAGCTGATTCTCACAGAGGGTAGGCTCAGTCCAGAGCTTTTAACAAACCATGTGCACTATCCATATTCATATGTGTAGTATAATACATTTGACACTTTTTGTTGTTAGGCAATATATATTTATATAGATGATATCATATGAAAAACTACATGGCCAAGATGGATTAGTGATCTGAGCATGATGGAAATGATATGCAGTAAGGGGTGGAATGTCACAGTTTGAGGTAAAACAGAACAAACTTTTTGTTCAGTAATTTTACTTCTTAGCTAGGCCTCTTCTAATTGTCTGAAATTAACAGCATATTGTGGAGAAAATTCCTCATTCTCACAGTGATAAGACCAATGTTTGTACTTCATGCCGAGGAATGGTATGCAGAGAGGCTCTTGTTCTGTACTTATTGCTATAACAACCAGGTCAGCTAATTTCATTATTTGCCCCATCAGAAGGTCAGAAACAGAAAAAACATATAGAGGTCACACCTGTAGGGAGAAGAGACAGGGCAGGTGACCCAAACCGGACCAACAGGGGTATTCCATTTTATACTGCCCCATGCTCAGTATAAAAGATGAGAGATCAAAAGGTCAGTCTCTTTCTTCACTGGCCAGGGGGGAGGGGAAGAGCAGAGAGCATCTGTCATTCTGATTGGCCAATGTGGCCAGTTGCTAACCATTATAATCCATGTAAGAATAAAAAATTGCTAGAGAGAATCATAGAATGGTTAGAGTTGGAAGAGACCTTAAAGATCATCTAGTTCCAACCAATCTGCCATGGGCAGGGACACGTCCCACTAAAGCAGGTTGTTCAAAGCCCCATCCAGACTGGCCTTGAACACTTCCAGGGATGGGGCATCCACAGCTTCTCTGGGCAACCTGTGTCAGTGCCTCACCACCCTCACAGGAAAGAATTTCTTTCTAGTATCTAATCTGACAGAAGATCTTACAAAATTATTCTCCATTAATTCCTCCCTATTGGTACTAGGAAGAAACACAGTTTCATTTCATCCAGGCATTTATGTCAGACTGGTATATTCTGCCAAGCAGCTAATAATAAGAGAGGGTTACCATGGCATTACTTTTTTCAAAAATAGTACTAAAATGTTCCAAAGGGTGAAGAGTATAGGTACAAAAGATACCAAAGATCTCTTTTTCATATAAATCCCCTAAATTACCCAGCTGAAGGTAGCTCAGAGTCCATGAACAAAATACTATTACCTTTATCCCATCTGCTTCTTCTCCCTGCCAAAATGAGCATTTACAGTATTCTCAGTGAAATAGGAGGATGGAAACAAGCTTTTCCATTCCTCCCAATTAGTCCCATTTGGCTCGTCTAGAACATGTACAGGTCAGTAGTAAATACTGTTAGCCCAACTAAATCTGCCCTACTCTTTCTAACCTCCCTTTTCTCTGTTTTCACTTGATTTTTCTTTCTGATATTGCCCAAAGCCTACATGCCAAGCTCTGCAGGACAGGAACCATTTGGGTCTAGTCCTAAGCAGGATTCTTAGGAAATACCAAAATACAAACCCAAGAGCATCTATAAAAGAATACTTTGTAAATACTGATATATTTATTGACAGGCCTCAAAAAGTATATAAGTATAACTAATATCATTTGGTATCACTGGAAAATATGAAACCAAAATGTTTTGTGTCATGCTTTGTGCCTTGTGCTAAGTCCTAAGCAGAATCAAATTTCTGCTTCTTGTGCAGATCACTGAGGAAACTCTGGGATAGCATTTGGCATGGCAGTTAACATTGCCCTAGCACCTGCAACAATTTCCTTATTCTTCACTGGTCTCAGACTTTTTTCTTCTGAACACCATCTTCCCAAAGTAACTGTGCGGTTTGTGTCTTCTAGTTATTCGCAAAATGTGTGGTTTTCTGCAGCATCTTCTGTCTCCAGAATTATTATATGACTGCATTAAGACCACAGACCCCAGACTGTGGTTGAGCCCCTTCTGAGCCTAGGTCAAGATTATTGTAATGCCTTTTGGTGTTTATCTTGGTAGGTTTTGCTGGCATCAGGTACCGAAGGTTCTTCCAAAATCTGGAATTCATGGGAAGAGATTTATCCTTTCTCCACTTCACAACCCTCTTTGATGGTAAAAGAGACAGTGATTCTGGCAATAAATTGTAGTCGCTTATAGGCATATATTCAATTAATATGATCTTAGTTTTCCTTTCAACTAAGGCTTTATGTAGTCCACTCTCAAGTTCATATATGGCTCTGTTAGAAACGTAGTTCTGGCTCAGTATAATGATTAATCTTCGACTTTTGTCAATGAATGAATTAATATCATCAACAACCGCTGCAAATTAAAGATACATGTGTTATTAAACTAAATTGAAAGGATAGGCACTAAACAGACTTAACCTTTAACAATTTTATGTATACCAACTATTCCCCTTATAAAGTGAGAGCATGTAAGCATCCTGTCCATACAAAGAAATTAATATGCATTCCAGATTACAAGTTTGCAAGAATGAGCTCAGGAGTAGCCAAAGCTTGTTCTATGGAGCAGACAAAAAGGACATATGATTTCCAGCTACCCTAGACAGCTGTCTGTCAGTAGTCACATGGGTAAAAGGTGGCAGCAAAATTTATTCTTTCTCCAACCTGACATCTCTCTGCTTTTTCATAATAGATATCATTAGAGTGATTCCTAAGAAAGTCACCAATGGCAACATCACTCCAAATATTCAGTAACTCCCAGGTTATTTCTTCCTTTACGTCATCAAATATGCAAATCTATTGCCAGTAATGCAAGGCAGAGAAAAGACTAACATGTGGTGACAGAACAAGTTCCAACTGTGTTTTAGATCCATGTCATGACAAGCAATGAATGAAATCAAATGGTGATACCCTTCGAACACCCATGCACCAAACTGAGTTCTCAGGCACAACTTCCTGTAGTTGCTTCAGCACCATGAGACAACAAGTTCCACAGAAACTAGAGATCTAGAAAACGTGCCTTGTAGGGAAAGGCAAAGCAAACTGCAGGAATAACCTAACGAAGAGAAAACTGAGAGGAGACGGAGGCTGACAAAAGTATTACAACACACCAAAGGCTCCTGTAAATAGAAGGAAATGCTGCGTTTTCCATATTCACAACAGACCAGACCACAGAAAAGGAAATAAAAGTATTGAAAGAAGCTGATTGAACTCTTTGCAAAGCCTTTTTTTAATACTTAAGGAGATATAATATCTCGAGTAAAATGTATTGGGAGAGTTGTGGCACCTCTCAGGTTAGAAAAATATGTCCAGAATGAATACATTCTACAAGGAGAGAAGAACCTGCTTTGTGAGGGGAGCTGATTGATGTTATTGTTCTGTGTGTTTAACAATGAAAATCTATTCCTCAACTAGATATTTGGACTAGAATTTTTGCTGGGTGTGCACAAGAAGTTGGGAGGAGACACGGCTGAGACAGCAAATCCCAACTGACCAGAGGGATATTTCACACCATATCATGTCATGCTTTGTATATAAAAGCCAGGGGAAGAAGGAGAAAGGGGCAGAGGGGACTTTTGGAGTGATGGTGTTTGTCTTCCCTAGTAACCATTACTCATGATGGAGCACTGCTTTCCTGGAGACGGCTGAACACCTGCCTGCTGATGGGAAGCAGGGATTGAATTCCTTGTTTTGCTTAGCTTGCATCTGCAGCTTTTGCTTTACCTGTTAAACTGTCTTTACCTCAACCCATGCATTTTCTCACTCTTACTCATCTGATTCTCTTCCCCATGCCACCAAGCTTTGCATGCACATATTCTAGATTAAATGAAAAATGTAGCATTTGAATGTAAACCACATTTCACAGAATTCCTTCTAAATACAGACTTTTACCTTTATGTAAAAAATAGATGACTATTTAATGACAAGAATATTCAATACACTCACCTCCTCCAGGGGATACATCCCTTTCAAATATACATAACTTGTAGCCAAAGTTTTCTTCTAATATCATAGGTAATATCTTCAAAGCAAATTCTCTCTCTTCTTCAGTAGGGGAAACACAGTCTTTCAGGTAAGACACAAATGCGTCATATTCCTTTCCGTCTAGAAAGAAATCACCAATATTTGGTGTATTAGCAGCTATTAGAAATACAGTATCGGATCCACTATTCTGGTTTTCAAAGTTGCTGTGTCAATAGCAAAGCATCTAGAATTTCTTTTGTACAATGAACAGTCTTTAAAAAAAAAATCCTGAATCAATTTAAATTTGATATAAAATATTATTATTGTACTTGGCAAATATTTGAAAATAATATACCCTTTCCACATTTAGGTGGGTTTTTTTAAAAAAGAAAAAAACAGATAAATTTAACTAGTTAATGTCACATCTGTGATGATCAAGATAATGAAGGGAAGAACCAAATGTGTCAGTAACCTGACAAGAATGCTATTGAAGAGATACTACAAATTTCCACATTTTACCTTCTTGTCTAAGTCTGTCAAATAGTTCTGTAGAATGGGTTCTGGCAAAAGGAGAATTAATCAATTTATTATTTTAATTATAAAAGTATATCAAGTCTTGTCATCCTTTGGGCAGAATTAAACAATCACAAAATCCAAGACCAATACAGAGGCCAGGTCTACTACACTAAGAAACACATAATTGAACCTTCCCACAGAACGAGTATCTGGATTGATACAACAGTGCACATAGCTTTTCATCTTCAACTGTACTTCTTTGCTTCCCTTTCCAGATATATTGCTACATGTACTTCAAAAGAGAGAGCACAAAATAAACCTCATGAACCCCTACACATGCAAGAGCACTAGGAGTAGAAAATCCACCACCTAATATCAGACAATCAGTTCCTCCAGGGTGGCCTAGTCCAGGTTCTTTGAGATCCTCCCTGTAAGCTGGTATACACAGTGACAGCTAACATCAACAGATAGGTAAATAATGCTGGCAGGCATAAATTACATCCACCCATTATTGAAAAACCTCCAGCCACTGCAGTTTATTAATGAAAATTTAGAGACTACAGAGGGCTAAGCAAATCAGGTACATCTACACAGCAAGTTTTTTCACCACAGATTTTAGAAAAATTATACCCAGAATGGGTAACTGTCAAGCTTGTTCCTTAAGTGAAGGCTGCCTAGTAAGATATTTCTCTCATTATGTGCATTTAGTGACAAATCTATAAACATTGCAGTGGCCTTTAGAGTCAAGGAAGCATTTTAACGTTCACCTCACTGAAGGGAATTAGTAAGGTGAGAACAAATTTCTGCCAATCTGCTTGTCTGACAACAGGCAGCTTGACAGAACAATAGACTGACTAAACAACAACAATGTTCATCCTCTTTACAGATAGGTAACTGCAAAGTTCTCCACATTTATCAACTTTTGTGATGAAGAATATAGCAGAACAGAGTGCATCTGAACAGAGTTTAGTCATGTCCCTTCACTACCTTCTCCAGAGGCATCTTCTTCACTGTGTTTATCTGCACTTACTGCTCCAGGTGTGTAACAAACTCACTTTAGAACCTGACCATCAAGTTCTCTTGTTCTTTGCTGTTTCTATTCACAAAACTCCTGGGTTATCTCTTCCTCAAAAATGATTGCTTTATAGGACCTACCAGAAACTATTTCTTAATCAATACACTTTCATACCTCCAACAGTGTCATCTCTTCTGCATATGTTCCTGTACAATAGAGCTAAGTCAACTCTAAACATCACACAGGCAAACACCACAGCTACAGCAACACATGGCAATAGCACTGCAAGGACCATTCCAGTCGTAAATATGTGCACAGGAAGATCTCGGGTGTTCCCTGTAAAACAGAAACCCAGGAAATCATAGGCTTAACAAAGAGTATTATACGGCAAGATTGCTGTATTCAATACTGATGGCATCATAAAATCACCTTAGAAAATCACAAAGTTGATGCGAATCTTTTCCTGTCAATACTAAACTGCACATAGGCATGCCATTTATCCTGAGACAGAAGAGAACTACATAACATAGATTACTCTAAAAACTGGAGAGACAACCTTGCATGCAATCACATACCCTCCACACAAATAAATTAGCTGTATGTGGGACCAAGGCTGACACTACAGATCCTCATAGATGTATAGCATCCCAAACTGGTGGTCACTGACTTTTATGATGAGTTTCCTTCAGGTACTTTACTATTTCTTGTTATTCTCTAGCTTTCATCCCTCTCTCAGTCCATCCATAACAGTCCTTAATGTCCTCTGTAATGTCTTTGGCCAAGATTATTATTTTTTTAACTGCTTTTAATCTCTTTCAGGCTTATTTTTCTCCTTTTTATTATTTATTATTATTCTGTTATCATTGCCTTTTTAGTGCTTAATACAGATTTTTAAGGCTTAAATCTTTGTGAAGTCTTTATGAAGGCACTGTCAATTCATGCCTCTTGCAGTCTGTATTTAATATGCTTTATTATAGGAATCCTCTTTTGACTAGTCTATTTTCACATATTTCCTCCCAGTAAAGCTTGGAAAGGTCTGAGAGAGATGGAAAATGGGGAAGGAATGCCCATTTGCTGTGAGTCTCCAAGCTGTCTGAACTATAAATGTGAAGAACTACTATATAGTAGAGGTCAGCTTTTCATAGCTAAAAGGATAGAGTCCCCAGCAAGAGGGAAACTGGTGATCAGAATGTTTCAGGCATTATCAGCAATATAAAAGATAGACCTTTCCAGGGAAAAAAAAAAAAAAAAAAAAAAAAAACCACCACACAAAAAAACCCCAACCAACAAAAATAGAAAACCAGAAAAAAATAACCAAATCTTCAGATTTTAATGTTAGAAAGAGTTGCTTAAAAAACAAAGTGATCCAAACAGCAGACTCTAGGCTGTGTAAGCCTTGGGTAGTTAATCAAGGCTTAAGCAATGATCTCACCAGACCGATGATCCCACCAATGTGGTGAGTAGGAGAGTAGAGGGAACACTCTGTCATGGGATCTATCAAAGTGCTGCCCAGGGATGTGTCAGCCAGGGCATATCTCAGCCTCCCAGCTGTGTACACAGTGGCAGCAGTGGAACTATGAAGCCCTTGCACAGCTGCTCTAGCAGATGTAGCTGTAACCCCTGCTGCCTCTGCCACAGAGCAGGAGGAATCACCCAGAGGGTTTCTTAGGTCCAGCACTGGATGGACCAGGGCCTTCATAAGCACACAGATGTATCTGGAGAGATGTTCTGACATCAGTAGTCTGTCCTCAGGATTAAGAAGGCTGGCATAATCAACAATTAGGTATGAGAAGTACGATTCATAGATTATACTGTACCTTTCTTCAGTTTGACTATTTTCATTTGTGTCCTTTCATCAGCTTGCAACATGCAGGTGAAATTATGATGCATGTCCTCCTCTCTTACTTGTTTAATCCGTAGTAGCCTTGTGACATAGAACTTGTTTCCCAACCTGCCACAAGGAAGGGTGTTAGAAACACTATCTGTACAGAAACCTACAACCAGCTGAAAGGCAGGTTTTGAGGAAAAAATTCTCAAACGACCTCAGACATTTTACTGAACTTGCAGCCCACAAAGTGCAGGATGTTATCACATACAAACAAAAGTGCAGTATTTTCAGGAAACCTACTGTAATATTTTTAACTCTTCTTCACATATTGAAGGTTCATTCTCGGGGATACCTGAGCATTTTTCTGGGAAAGTCTGATTAATTATCCAGTAGAGGCTGGCATCTTCTTGCATATAATAACCCAAGTAACCTGTGCAATTAAGTATCTCTTCTTTACCTACACAAAGCATAACATGAGAAGATCTAGTCAGAAGTAGCATTCATCTTCACAGTGCAGTAAAAAGTCAGCATTCCAGGCAACGTATCCCACGAGCTGTGCTGCTTTCTGGACTTCGCAGCCCCTGTGTGATGTTTCATACACGTTCCACCTGCACTGGTGGTGGCTTTGGCAACCATGCACAGGGCACAGAAGCTGAACCTTAGGTATCTACAACTTTACATCACCATTTCTAGGCTGTGCCAGTATCGTTTCCACGGAACACACCCAGAATGCCCTTTATTAAGCCACAAGATGTACATTAGTTCTTGTTCAGGCCATCATGCACAAATGCTTTCCAGTAAGCAAGGCTTGCCCAGGAGTTCTCTAAGGACTCATAAGCTGCCTCCTCAAGATTTTTCAGAGGATGCTTCCAGTGGAATTGCTTAAGAACATTTAAAGCAGGATCCAGTTCAAAATCTCTCCATCTTTGGAACTTAGAAATCCAAATCACAGTTGCACAGATTGACACATAGACCTAAATTTCTGGTATCATCTACCTTTCAACGGTAGCCTTTTCTCCATACACAACAACTATTTTCAGGAAAATATTATAGAACACCATCTAAGCAATGACAGACTTGAAAGGTTATGCAAAATTCCTCTAACTCTCCACCATGCCATCTATCTCATAACTCATAACGTAGCTTAATGACCTTATCAAGCCAGATAAGAAATGGAAGGTAAATGATTCATACTCTTCTCACACTGAACCCTGCTACTTTCTAAGGGTTGAAACAAGCACTGTTTCAGGGAAGAACTGTGCAGGAAGGGTGCACTGGAAGTTTGAAAGACGTGAGGCAACATAAAATTGGGGTACTACCATTGGAAAAAGGACCTACCCACTAATATTTGTAGGAAGAAAGGAAAATTAGCATCTGAGGTGCTGGCTGAGCAAATGAGATACACGTATGAACAACAGAGGAGGTAGATATCATTTTATAGACTTGGAAAGGAAGGACTAGGTAACCAAATTGGAGAAGCCCTCAGGCACAGGAAAGGAAAAAGACAGGCAAATTTCTGTTTTAAAAAATGTACAGCCTCAATCACAAAATTCTGGATCTTGTCCAACACTGTATGAAGCCTCCAGACTGTGTTATCTAACCTTCTCCCAATTATAAGCACAGACAAAGTTTTGGCTTTTCATGATACAACCAATTCTTTGCAGCAGTGACAGATCTGCCCACTCACATTGCCAGGATTGTCAGCCCTCACACTTCTCATTTCCCTGCAGAATAACATCCTCAACTGCATCAGGTATTAAAGGGATTGCTCGTTATTGTTGTGTGGTGAACAAAGCAGACATCTTCCACACATCAGTCTGTGGGGTTTGCTATCTACAAAACAAAGCTGTGGAGAGCTGGTTTATCACTAGTATCACTTTCTCTTGCTGGTCATAGCAGCAATCTCAGCTTCTGCTTCTGTAAGAGGGGAAAATCTAGTGTACTTTCATATCAATCATTAGAATCCACTAGGCAATATATAACCAGATGTGAATATGGATCAGATCCAGGCAGGCACACAGACAATTCCTAGCTTACACTTAGCAAAACCATCAACCATAAAGAGACCAGAATAAAAGCATATATAGGCAATAGCTACCACGAAGATTCTTGTAATAATTTGATACCTATTTCTGTTTCAATTTCTTCGCTGTGTCCAACTATCTCCAAAGTTACAGTCTCTGGTGCATCTAAAATAGAAAAAAGTACTGCTATTGAAGTAATAGATTACATTCTACCACAGTGAAAATTACTCATTTACTTTACTTCTAAAACTAATCACACAGATTCTGCTTAATTCGAAGAACAATACCCAGACTCTAGCATTGTTGAGTAGTTTAAAACACAGTATGTCCTGCTGAATTTTTTTCACATGTGTACATATACAGTGCACAATTCATAATGGTTGGAAAGGTTTAGTCCCAAAACCCTTAGCAAGTTAGTATAGCTTACTTACAGCAGCAAATTTTGAAAAAAAAAATAAAAAATATATAACTGCAGGGAAATATACTAAATAAATTTTCCAAAATTGCTAACGTGTCACATAAACTTCTGCTTTTTTTGGTTTTGAAATTATTACAAAACAGTTTAGACGACCAAATTTGATCATCCTTGTATATATGTATCAAATGAGAGCTGTAATTAAAAATCTCCATAGTAAGGAGAACAAAAAAAGTGTGCTTCAGAAAGCTTTCTTACCTTCTTCTACTACCAGTTTAATTGTATTTGTGCTGTGGTATATCTTTCCTTCATGACTAATAAAAATTTTACAGGTATATATCCCAGAGTGCTGTACTGTTAAAGTTTTAAAATCCAGTTCCCGCTCTGTTTCACCTTCATAGTTCTTACAGTCCTGCATCAATAAAGACAAAAAATATTATGCTGTAGCAAACCTACACTCAAAACCTTAAAGAAGCTAAAAATTATTTTTGAAGTGGAATGTCACCATCAGTCTTTTACTCTCTCAAGGATATTTATCTGACCCAAAAGAAGTGGGGGCCAATTTTCAGTCATGGTCACTAAAAAGTAGTATTTGACCATTTAGCCCATTAGAAGTTGAAAGCACTGCAACTCCAAGTAAGAACCTGACTATAATAATATTGTATCAACTAACACGACTATCATCTGTTTTCTAACAAAAGCTGGTAGAGAGAAGCCCCATGATCAGCCTAAAATGAAAAGAACCGGATCCGTTACACATTTTATAAAAAAGTGTTCAGAAACAGCAAAACTGAAAAGTTTGCAACTGCTTTACAAGAATATGCCAACTGTACAAGTATCTTTGCACTTCATGTAGTGTCAGGGTAATAACTGTATCAGCAAAGTAGCAGCTGGTTAAATCAGCTGCTGGCTAAATCAGCAAACAGACATAGGCATCAGATATTTTGCCATTCTGATGTATTAATAATTTATTATTACAGATATTTTTTCTAAAAAATCTGAGAGCAGAGAAGAATTTCCATTCATATACCTGTCTAATGTTTTTTTTTTTTTTAATAACCCAAGAAATTAAAGGTGTAAAAGTTTTTTAGATCCTTCTAAAACCTTGTATGTAATTATTTTTTTCCTGAAATCAGACGTTTTGTTTCTATAGCTAATGATTCAAGTGACAATGTTTCAGTAATTACCTTGTACCACGTTATACTGTCATTTTCATTGACATACACATCACTGCATTTCAGTGAATGACCAGTTCCAGCATTTTTAATTTCTGTAGTTAAATGATTTTTGTTGAAACAGCTGCTTTTGTTTCTTTCAAGCACCTTCAAGGTCCACTTTTGAATTGTGACATTTTGTTTTCCATTGCTATGAAAATAAAGAAAAGAAAAGAAAAGAAAAGAAAAGAAAAGAAAAGAAAAGAAAAGAAAAGAAAAGAAAAGAAAAGAAAAGAAAAGAAAAGAAAAGAAAAGAAAAGAAAAGAAAAGAAAAGAAAAGAAAAGAAAAGAAAAGAAAAGAAAAGAAAAGAAGTAAAGTTTTAGGAGCTTTTTAAAGGAATGTAACTTAGTGAGTTATACAACAAAATACAAATAAATTCTCTAACATATCTGTTACATAAAAAGCAGGTCTACAGTGACCTAATAATTATATTCCCTTTTATTACTTTTTCAACCTAAAGTATGCATTCTTTCCCATAAAAAAGAGATTATCTAAATTAAATCACCTATCACAAAACTTTTGCCGCTACATTTTTATCTATGAAATACAACAATATGTGCTACATCAACCAGAACAAGGGTGCAACAATATGTGGCATCATGTATAGTTACAAGTGAGCATAAAAAAGTTTAAGGACATTGAATAAGCTAGTGAATTTAAGTAAGTAAATCACTTACTTAAATCATAGTAAGCTTAATCTCCTATGCATTACTAAAGTTTAAAGCAGTAACTGAAAAATATATTCATAAAATATGCCAAAAATAAGATGGGCAACTCTACTATTGTTCACAAAGCGACATTATTCATTGAGTGACACGGCAGATAGTCATCGATACTTTGGAAATATTTCTAAACTATGCAAGTCTCATGAATTACAGAACCACTTATGGATTCAAATATGTCTGCAAAATAAGGCATTTTGGAAAGGATTCGTCTCTCTGTCTTTCAGAGTGCACCGATCAGAGATTTACAGTAGTTGGCTATCCCGTGCTGACTGGAAAAGCCAGAAGCTATTGCTTCTAAAGCAGAGTCCTCATGTCCCATGCAGTATCTATAAGAGATCAGGTGAATATGCTCAAAAATACCTCTTTTGAACATCTAAGAGGTGACCATTGTCATCAGGGTATCTATGTTCTATCCACATATTCCACTAAAGAATCAGATTATAGCTGTGAGTTATTTCATTGCTGAATATGTCCAAATCCATGACTACCAAGAGAAAAGAAGCTGAAGGAGTTTTGGCTTGAATTTAGCAAAGTCAGCCTAACTTTGGCAAATTTGAGGATTAAGAGAAAGTCATATGCTGCTGTAAATTAAGGGGTGAGATTTTGCAATTAGTGCATTCAGTACTCATTTTACTAAGCAAGTAGTCTGTCAAAGAGAAAGCCGTAATCATGGAGCACTTCCCTCCAGTGTCAGACATAAATATGTTTGAATCCTTCTGTCTCCAAGAAAAGAAAAAGGAATCATGCCCAAGAGAACTGAAACTAGTCAAATATAATTTTGATGAGAAGGGCTAAGAGGACCAAGAAGTTGAAATGGAGAAGCAACCCTGGCAAGCTTATCGGTTTAAACACCACTCTTGGCCAACATGCTGTTCCAAGATTCAGAAGAACTACTCTACTAAGACATCATTTATACAATGAATATACATTAAGTTCTGGTTTGGCTTTTTTCGCCTTTTTAAGCTAACCAAAGAGATGCATTTATGTATTTTGCTCACTCTGTTCACATTTTCAGCCGGCACAGGTTCTCCTTATTCACTTGAGGTATTTGTGACTCATAATTGCAATTGACCATCTAAATCAAAACATAGGGCTTTGGTTTCTCAATCTCATCAGAAAGGTGCCATCTGAGAGTAAAGGTACCTAAAATAAGTTTAGGTGTAGACATAAACGTTAGTTCCAATTAATTCCACCAGATCTGAATATTGCTGGAAAGGCAATTACAGACCTAGCCATAAGATTTTACTATTTAGATTCAGCAGATGGAAGAAAAGGAGCAATAAAGCAATATGATCTCTGCAGCCCTGTCACTCCACAGAGGCTTTCTCCTATCATGATATTTGGTGAAATCACTTCAACAAATACAAGGATTTCACCTGAAGTGGATCGAGTTATTCTAGCTGATGAGCTAATAATAATTATAATAATTTCTAGCTGTCATATACATGATTTTCAACAGAAAAGGAAATATATTAAATTGTATTGTTTAAACTGCTACTGTTTGAGTTGTTGCTTTCTATCCGTGTTTTAACTTGCTGAGATTTTTTAGTAATAATCTGTAGGGAATAAATAATAAATTTCTGCCTTTCAGCTGCCCCCACCAAGAAGGAACAACAAAAACTAGCTTGACTCAGGAGAGGATACAAGGAAGTGAAAGCCCTTAAAAAATATAAACCAAGCTTACTGGATACACAGCCAACTCTAAATCATCTCTTAACTATTTCACTGCAACGAGTCAGAGTTATCTCAACATTTCAAGCTGCTTCAAGAAACTGTGACTCTGCCTTCCAAACTACAATATTAACTCTAAATGTGTGTGCTCCCACTGCTTTCAATGCTTCTAAACACACTGAAAAAGTGAGCATCATTAGGATCTTAAAATGTATTATGTGCTTATCATAGTTTTCTGTACTTTCTTTTTGTTTTGTTTTGTTTTGTTTTGTTTTGTTTTGTTTTGTTTTCTTTAGGAACCTGTAAGTTCCCTCAGTTTGAAGGTCACCAACATAGAGCAACCAGATGACCTGCTTTCTTGTAATCTGGTTTTCTCTTTGAGAACCACAGGATATAAGCTATGAAAAAACACAGAAATTCTGCCAAAGATGTGAGAGAGTTTTTTCTGCTTACCACTCCCACTACAAGTGCATATGAAATCCTGTATTTTCAAGAAATGTTGCTGTTGATGGGAGTCACTCAGGCTTACAGGTGATATTTATTAATTCCTGAATTTATATCTTAAAATAAAAAAAAAAATTAAAAACACCACCTAAATTTAATTAGTTTGAAAAATCTGACAACATGTGTTGTCTTACTTTTCTTGAAAATCTGCAATATATTTAATTATCACTTTGTTCACTAAAACTGCCTGAGCAGTTATAAGCACTCTAAAAATAATTTTCTTGATAGCTTGCAAATATTCATCTCTTAACTAGTGTTGAAAATAAAAAAGACAAATAAAAATATATTTAGAATATCTGCTTCCAGAACCAGAATTTATTATGAATGCTCTGAAATGAAACTAATTAGATTCTAATTGTCATTCTTATTAAACCTTGCAGTCCACAGTAGACCACAATTTTTCCCTATCAATAGAGACTGCTAAAAGTCCTATCTCACCGTAGAAAACTGTTTCTGCAAATGATCTTCTCTATTTGTTGAAATGTAACTGCTGTAACATGCTTGCCAACAGCGACAACTATCATGTAAACTAAGCCCACGATTCCATTAAAATATCATGAAAAAAATCCCCTTATGCCTGTTGTTCCAATGGTGAGACCTATGAAGAGCTCCTGCAGGACTGCAAGATTCTGTCACGTGTCTTCATTTTCATCCTTACAGAAAAATGAGAATCTGTATGGGCCTAACAGAATTAAATCTTTTTTTAAAAAATGTAACTTGGGAGTTGACAATTGGAGTCTAGTTTAAAACCGTAAACTACCGAACTAGTGTCTGCAATGTTACTGGGGAAACCTGGAGAGCATTTCTCAGTATGCACAGTCACATAGCCTTTATGAACCAGGCAAGAACTTTAAAACTACTACTAGAGAACAGCATGCATCACTGCATGCAATATCATCTGCTTAAAATTAATTATCGTTTCAATTATAAATGCTGAATTACAGTTTTAGTGTGAGTCAGTCATAAGAACTCCGTGCAGCAAACTGATTTAGTGTTTTCGTCTTTCATGGTGGTCTAATAAGGATTAACACCAAATAATTGAGGCCCACCCTTATTTTGACTCATGGAGTTTTACAGCAGTAATAAATTTTTTAACAGCTCCAAGCACGCAGAGGTTTGCACAGAAACCAGAGGTCGGCTACACCACTCTCAGTTTATTGTTTTACTCTACAATTAGACCACTTAGCAGACCTCATAGGGTGAGATCGGCTCAACACAGTAAGGAAGAACCAGCATGCGAAGAAGACAAGCAAATGTTTCCTTTTACTTGGCCATGGACAGAATGGTTGCCTGTCACTCATTTTGCTCAGGTAATTAATCACAAAGGAGCAGAAATGCTACCTGCCTTATCAAAAGGTTTACAGAACCTTTAAAAGGCTGCAACTGCCCATAGCTGTTTGTAAATATTATAGGTCTGCCTGGATGGTTATTGTGAAATGGTGTGGAAAATGACACCACAGTTAATGTAGTTCCCTGCAGCTCCTTTGTATGGATGCCAGTAGCAACACAAAGCAAGACAAAGAAATTAGCTTCTTCACAGACAAGTGCAAAGGCAAGAAGTTCACCCACCGGCTCCTGTACCCACCTGTGAATGACAGAGTAATTCCCAGAGTCATTGAGTTCAGCTGGCCAAAACTCCAGAGTATTCATTTGGGAAACAATTCCATGTGTTTCCTTTATCAGTTGCTGCCTTCCAGCATTTTCTTTGTACCAGCTTATCGTGCATGCTTCTTCCTGGAAATCTTCTTGCCTTGACTCAGGATAACAAAGGAAAAAATATTCCCCTTCTAGCACATCAATGGAGGCACGAAGGGGACACAGCTTCTCTTCAGAGAAAGCAGAAAAAAAGATATATTAAGAAGCCAAGTACTACATTCAGAAAATGACATTAGCTTGACTTTAAAGTGATTTGCTGTGCCACTGGTCTTTTATAAAGTGACTTCCCTTCAGCAGAGTGGTTTGGTAGTATTTATTTATTCCAGCCATACTTATATCAGTCCAAGAACTCAGTTTTTCAAATCTTTATTCTACCTCACCCAGGCAAAATCAGACGGAAAAGAAGGATCAAATTAAAAAGGACATTTCTATGATTCTATGATTTCCCAACGATTCTTTCATGTGGGTTCAACAGTGTCAGAATCAAATAAGCACCAACAGCAGAATCTGGCCTCACTCTGCAGTAAAGCAGCTGCCACAAATGGAAGGGGAAAGGAGCAACTCTTACATATAGTTTGACTTGCTGGCTAATCCCCAGAAATGGTCAATTGCTATAAAATCAGGGACTCTATGAATTAACACTCATGTTTTCCTATCCTCTTAATTAAAAATAAACCATTATGTAGCTAGATTTCTTAATAACTTTAAGTAAATTGCCTTGGAATGAGATTATGTATGTGAAATCTAGTCTCAAAGTCTGCTTTTCAATCAAATTTCTCAGATTAACCATTGCATACAGAAGTCATAAAAAACACAGGAAAAGGACCATGGCCTAGTATTAATAGTCAAGAATAAAATAAGCCTTCAGTCTCTGTTTCTCCTGAGGTTCTCAGAGATTATTGTTGTTTAGCAACTATTGTAACCAGACATATGAGTGGAACAAAAGGAAGCAGAGTCATTTTCTTCCTTGCTGCGGCTCTTCATATGCTTCTATGCAACATCATCAGATGTCTCCATGTAGCATCTCTGCCCTTTCTACTTCATAATTTTGATATTTTGGACGAAATTTCCCAAGTCTGGAGCCAAAGCAGGCTGAAATTGCCAAGACTCTTAAGATTATTTCTTTCTAGCTGCAAATACAAAACTTGCTCCCCAATAAGCAACTGTCAAGAAGATGCCACATACTCAGCAAGTATTTTGAAGGTTCTACTGTTGAAACAAGATTTTACACTTACCAGTGGCAGATTCAATGATAAGCATGAAAAAAATTAGAATCATAGTAATTTTCTTGAGTTACTTCTCCAGAAAAATGAAACAGAGTTGTTCTTTCTTGTTCTAAAAACCTAAGAAAAAAAGACTAACAATTCATCAAAAGTACAGTGAAACAGATTCCTTTGAACATGTGAGCAGTGTGACTATTTCCTGGGACTGAAGAGGGCATTCCAAATGCAAAGTTAAACATTTTTATCATAGCAGCTATTTGCATACATCGGGTAACACATCTAGATTTTCCTTGGTAAGTTTATTTTAAATTCAGAAAGCACTGCTGGGTTTCCTTACTCCATTTTCTTGTTCACTACATATATTCCGTACATCTGATTAAACTGTCAATCTTATAGAAGCACTCACACTTAGATCCCAAGCCAGTAGACATCTACCATGAGGTCATAGAATCATTACAGTTGGAAGGGACCTTGAAGATCATTGAGTTCCAACCCCCCTGCCATGGGCAGAGGCACCTCCTGCTAGACCAGGTTGCTCAAAGCCCCACCCAGCCTGGCCTTCAACACCTCCAGGGATCCACAACTTTTCTGGGCAACCTGCTCCAGTGTCTCACCACCCTCACAGGAAAGCATTTCTTCCTAATATCTATTCTAAATCTCCCCTCTTCTAGTTTAAAACCATTACCCCTTGTCCTATCACTACACTTCCTGATAGGATAGGACAGTGGTTTTTTTCCTCCACAAATAGTATAAACTTTGCAAGTTTGGACCTCATGGAAATAGCTAATAGAAACTTGCCTTGTCTTCAATGAGAAGAGCACAATGTGGGTAGATTGGACATCTTTGTGGTTACTTTTGAGCCATCTGGAAAACAATGAGATCTATGAGTTTTTTCTTACAATTCTGTCTATGGAACCTCTAAGCAGCAGCTGAGAGGGCTAACGCTTCCACTGAGTGGGGACAGGGGAGTGGGGAAGAGATGCAGAAGCTCATATTCAATTGCTTTGTACGCAGACAACTGTGCTTTCAAAGGCAAATGGAAAATTCCACTAAATAATAATAGCGTGAAGTATCTTCTCCGAGATTCCTCAGAATAGCAGGATAGCTCACCACCAAAGGCAGAGCAAATCCTAAGACTGTGCCTCAGTTTTGCTTACAAAACAGATATATTAGGTATATAATATACTCAGTTCAGCCTCAGCAGCCAAGTCACTGACCTGAACACGCACGGACAAATGAGACACACACACGAGAGAGAGATTTCACAGTGATGTGCCAAAAGAAATCTCATTAGCATTCTGTTTCTTTGATTTTACTACTCAAACCTTTTGAAATTTGAGAAAGCACATACTTACCGTTGTTAAGACACGTCCCTGAGATTTACAGTCAGAAACTTCCCATGATCTAAAGCAGTCAGAGGCAGGAGGCTACTGTAGTTCCAGCAATATTCCAGAATGACACCAAACTGTGTAGCTGCTCTCCCTCTCTTACCATTCCCCACAGCTCTTCATAAGTATGCCATCGTCCCATAAATCACTGTAAGGAGATGAAAGAGATGTTTCACATCCCCTTTTCAGACTGACTGGTAGACAGATCCAGATTTAGAAAGCAGATAGAAGAAGTTGGATGCCAAGTACTGCAACAAGCAACTTTAAAGGGTCGTACGGTAAACTCCTCAGACCTCATTTCATTTCCTCTCTACACATGGAGATTCAAACTGCTACAATTCAGAAGGAAAGAAGGGCCTTTCTTTGCTTTCATTTCTTGAATTTACTTTTCATTTTTCACCCCGTCACATCCAGAAGAAACATAGCTCGTACACACTATAAAACCATGATCCGCTACAAAAAATTTCTCACCAGATTTTTAATTCTCAATCCCATTCTTTTTTGGCACATCACACATCAGCACACAGAGGAAGTTTTCATGAATGCAGAGCAGAGCCCTTCATTCTTTTATGAGGGATTAAAAAACTACAATATGATTCAAACTATTCAGTCATAACCAGCTTTGAGATTCGTGGCCAGTATTAACAAGCAAAACATGGTCCTTAATCACTCTCATATTGCTGTTTCACCTGATTAATTTGTCTGAAGTTTTTCTACTCTAGGTTAACAGTATGTACATTTGAGGCATGCGGTTTGCATACTCTTTGACAAAACGTAGGGAGGGAAGAGTACAAAGAAGAAAGATAAATTCATTAGGTAAAACTCAGCACTCAACTTCTCTCTTTAAGGATGGCTTTCATAGAATTTCAGGGTTTGGTTGCGTTTTTTTCTTTTTTTTCCAAATACCACCACACAGTGCCATAATTTGCTTAGGATTCATAAAGGAAACAAAATGATCTATCAAATAGTTGTCTTAACCATACTAGGTCTGAGCACCATTCTGCCAGGATTGTGATTTATTGATGAAAATTAAAATCCATCTTCATTTCAAACAACACAAGTGAAGTTGTTTACTTACTACGCAAGACTTGCCAGGTGGAAAGCAGATGCAGAGGTAGTCTTCTAAAGTCCAGAGTTACAAGTTGTACTTATAACTCTTCTGAACCTCATTCATCACTGAAACTGAGAGTAATCTCTCTGAATTCAGTGAGTCAATATATAGTTCAGTCTGAAAAACCTCCTGAAAAAGGAAGAGTGGAATTTCTTACTTTGTGAACTGTTGACTGTGGGGAGAAAAAACAGAAAAGGTAGATGTGAGAAATGCATTTTTACTAGCATTAAGGGAAAGGTTATAGCAAATTACCAATATTAGTTTTTCCAAATGAGGCATTTGAGGACTGATGCATAAATGTTTTAGGCATCACCTTTTGCTGCTATCCTCTACAATAGCACCTGAGGAGCCCGTCCTGCCCCAAAGCCACCTGGGTACCAAGGGCAGCCTAGGGAGGGGGATTTTGCAGTGCTGGTGGGGAGTTGTGTATTGAAATAAGTCCCTTTCAGAGCTAAACTATTTATGACATCTCTGTAATAAGTACATCACACTCTCTGGGAGAGGGTCAGAGAGAGGTGTCAGGTGGCTCAGGGGAGTGTGGCAAGGAAGGCAGGAAAGAGAGGAAAGGCAATGAAGGAGAAATGCAAAGCTGGGGGGACAGGAAGTGTTGGGGATGACAGGCAGGGCTAAGAGATAAGTAGGGTTTGGGGTCAGGCAGGGTGCCCCAGAGATAAAGCCACGTTCTCCGGCACCGCATCCCCCGCAGGCCAGAGACTGCCACCCCCAACAGAGGAATGGGGCTGACGGGGTAAAGCCAGGGATGCCCACCCTCCCATTCCCCACACACATCCACAGGGATGCCCTGACCAGAGGCAGGCACTCGGTTTCCCCTAAGGGAGGGAAAGACGAAGCCACCCACACCCGTCCCTCTCTGCCCTTCCCAAGCAGCCCCATTGCCCTACCTGTGCCTTGCTGCCCCTTCCTCCACTGGCAGGCAGGGTCCAGGTGGCTTCCTGGTTTCACTGGGAAGAAGCGGTCCCAGAGAGCAGAGCAGGGGCTAGAGCGGTGAAGGCAGGTGGAAATATTACCAGGTTTAGTCAATGAAGGGTGCTGGGCTGTCACGCACCCAAGAGTGACACCCAGCGATGGCCCCTGCCAGCAAAGGGAAGGTAGGTCAACCCTTTTAGGAGACTGGGGGTCTTCCCTCTCACAATCTTCCAGTGGAAAAAAAAAAAAAAAAAAAAAAAAAAAACAAAAAAAACACGTGATGAGGGGAAGTCTTCAGAGATCTTTAGTCGAAACGTTTCTTCCTCTGTTTTTCTGCTGAATGCCCAATGCAGGACTTCTTCCAAGAAGTTTGATAGAAGTAGGATGGAGGTTTAGGAACATGTATTTTAAGTTAAATACACAGACTTTTATCTACAGCTTCCTTTCTGCCCACCTCGCCCCGCTGGATATTTTGAGAATGAAGATGTGCAGAGAGATAAACTGTATCGTGAAAGGCTGATACTCTGCAAAGATCTGAAGAGGAGAAAAAAAAAACCCCCCCTAAAGCATTACAAAATACCATCTGCAGGAAGAGACCAAGCAAAATACAATACTTAGATCAGAAATGTCCCCATTTCAGTGCTATTTTTCCTGTGATAGCAACTCCTTTGGGGAGAGAATAATGCAAGCTTTCAAGATTTAAAAAACATTTTATAGTTCCATTACTGCAAAAAGACTGTATGTATTCACTTCTAAATAAGCCCTCGTGCCAGTAGCTGAGCCTGCTTTTTAGCCAAATATTGATATACTGGAATTGTAGTTCCATTAGGGATTCCTGACAACTGATTTCCCATTTAAACGCTCTTGAGTAAATGAATGCTTGCCACTGTTTATTTCAAATGAATGGTTTATTCGATATGTACTGTGCAAGGATTCACTAAACTTCAAAATAAAGTGATTTTGATAGCAAAAGGAAAAAAATATTCAGGCCCTCAGGATTTTTTATTTTCATATCACCCTTTTCAAATTCAGAAATTTGTTTATTGTGAGCTACCTTTTTTTTACCCAGCTGGGACTGCAGAAGTTCCCAACAGCAACAACAGGAGATGTCACTTCAGAGGTAAAACAAGCACATTACACAAAAAATGATGGGATTCCACAGAGATGGCTTCTTTGCATATTTTACTGCTGAAGTGAAGCAAAGAAACCCTGGAGAGTTTTGCTGTCTCACCTCATTTTTTTTTGTGATGTCTTCCCCATCACAGGTTGAAATAATTGCATATAAAAACAATCAGATCATCAGCTAACGTGGATCAGCACAACTCCAGGAAAGCCAGCTAAGAATCTGATCTGCCATAACTACTTTAAAAATGTATACAAGATACTTTGCAGTGGTTTTGGGGTTAATGATTCAGTACTTGATTTTAAAACTCAAAAGAAAGCATATGTCATAAAGAGGATAGTGATTTTACATGAGAGGCCAAAAGCAACTTGGCAGCAAACAAATAAAATTATAAGAGTCAAATGTCACTAGCTTTTTGCTTTGACAGGCTAAGTCTTGTTAGTGACAGTTTGGAAACTTGGGGGTTTTTTAATTATTATTATTATTATTCACTTTTTTACAATTGTAGTTTCCATGTTCTCAGATCAAATTGCTTTCATATGCTTTTGAAATAGTCTCAAGTTTCTGAACTTTCATCTGTGTTGTAGGAAGTACTGTGTTCAATTAGTCCTTTTGTTTAATGTCAGAGCCAGCTCTGAGATATGCAAATATGTGTGAAAGGAGAAAAAGTTTATGCTTTTTAGTCCTCAGACTAGTACAATTTTACTGAAGAAGTCATAGTCTTGCCATAGAGAAGAAACTCAACCAAAAATAGCTACAGTTCAGATTTTCATTATGAGAATGCCGTGATGAAAATGAAAATTTGCACTAATATTGAAAAACAGATTTTGTATGAAGCTCCAACCACCCAACCAATCAGCTAGGGAAGACCTGTAACTTCTCACAGTTTTTCACATCTTCCTTTCCATCCAACATAAACTACTCGGAGGTGCCAACTGAAAACCTAAACCATGAAACTATTTCCGTCATAAATAGCAAGACATCCAACTCTTGTAACCACATCCTCAGCCTGTTTCCGTTCAGCTGGTAATAGTCCTTTTTAGTCTACTTCTGTCATCTCTATATACCAGCTATATCAATTCACAGCAGAGTTTAAGTTATATTCTGTATTTTTTTTTTAGCATTTTCTGTCCCTGACATCAAAAAAGCAGATTCTGGGCTGACAACACGTCTGTTAGAGTTTCATACATTTCTCAGAAAGCTTTAAAATAATAAATGTGAAGCTGCAGATTTTCAAACTTCTCTCCACATTGTAGCATCGTAGAATAATTCAGGTTGGAAGGGTCCCTGGAAGTCATCAGATCCAGCCCCTGCTCAGGGCATGTATAGCTGAGACACGAACACCTCCAAGGACAGAGGTCCCACAGCATTTGACCATGAACACAGTGAAACATTTTTCCCTAATGGGTAATTTAAATTTCCAATGTTTTAATTTGTGCCAGCTGCTTTTTTGTCCCATCGCTGTGTTCCTTTCATCCTGGCTCCAGCCTCTCTCTCTGTCTTCCCATTAGATTCCCATAGACAGAAATGGGACCTCTCATCCTCTCCCTCTATGTCCTGTGCTCTTGGTGGTCTTTCCCTAGGCTCCTTCTAGCATGTCAGAGCCTCACTTGTACTGGGGAGCTCAAAACTGGACACGTTACTCCAGAGGTGAACTCACAAATGCTGAATAGATGGAAATAATTACTTTCTTCAACTACACTCTCACTAGCAAGCTGCAGGGTGCAATTGTTTGCCCCTGTCACATGGACACATTGCTAACTCATGTTTACCTTAGTGCCAATGAGGACACCCAGTGTCTTTCTGCAAAGCTACTTTTTTTTGGGGTTGACTTTCAGGCTATGTTGTGAATGGGTGTATTCCACCCCACATGCAGCATTTTGTGGCTTGAACCTTGTGTGTTTCCCATCAGTTTCCAGCCTATTTCTATCCTAAGCAGCAGTCCTGCCTTCCAGAGTGTCAACTATCTTTCCCCACTTTGTTATTCTGTCTGAAAATCTGTTGCTTGTGCAGTCTGCCCTACTGCCAAGGTCATTAATAAGGATGCTAAATAGTAGGGGTACCAATAGCAGTCTCTGTCAGGTGCCGCTAGTAATTTACTGTGAGCTGAGGTTAGGATACTGATCACAATACACTGATTCCTTATGACTTTGGTCCCACTGTTTTTCCACTCACCTTTGCCCACTTACCTGTATGTCACCTACAGAGACTGTGTCAAAGGCCTTGCTCAGTTCAAGGTATGCAGCATCCAGTGTTCTCCCACTGCCCACAGCACAGCTGGATGCCTTTTGTAAATCCAGTCACCACCGCCTCCTTCATGTATTTTGAAATGGCTTCACAGAGGAGTGCTTCATAACCTTCCCAGGAGATCTATAAAGACCGAAAACAATTTTTAAGAATAAACTGCTATAAAATTCTACCTCTAACATAAAACTAGGCACTTAGTTCATGCTTTGAAGTGAGAAAACAGAACACATGAGCAAGATTCCAACACAATGGTTGTAATTTTTCAACCTTTGAAAGAATCAGGAACACGTACAATGTTTCAGTAGAATATACTATCGATTTAACACGTTATCTTTTAAACATTCCTTTGTCCAATGTCGTAAGAAATTAATGTTATATATACAACAAGTAATAGCTTGCTACAAAAACTTCTAAAAGCTTCTAAAAACTTCCCTCTAGTGGTCAGTCTTGAGTTTCACAACCACTTGAAGCAAATACAGGTAAAACTCTCCCTGCAGGGGCCATGGTTCACTGAGCTGTAGGAACATCAAATCTCAACGGTATAGGAGGCCTCAATGCCAAACTGTTAAATATGTTCACACAAAGGGCTGGTGTATATTGGATTCATATGTGAGGAGGGCACATTCAAAGTGCTGCCTGGACTTACCCTATTTCATATTAGCAGGAGCTGCTTTTCATACCTTGGAGGTCACCAGCAGCTTCATCACTGACATCAGTGTCAGTGAAGTCAATGCTTAGTTATTCCTCTTTGTTATCTCTTTATTGACAGTAATGCAGCTAATACTTTTCAGATATGAAGTACCCAGAGATTTTATAACTGGGGACATACGACTCTGTGTGACTGTAGCTCTATAGCAAGGAGACTGTTATTACTTCAAAATATGCTATTATAAGAGAGTCAGCACTGTATTCTCAAGGCCAGATTCTGAGATGCGGTTTACAAGTAATGCTGTACGGGTTTCGGGAGCTTACAGCAGTGTGCACACCCCCAAAAATTCACTGTGATTGATGCTCTTAAGCAGATTTGTAATTGGTCTGAATCGCTCAATT
Source organism: Pedionomus torquatus (assembly GCA_013398155.1). Taxonomy (NCBI): domain Eukaryota; kingdom Metazoa; phylum Chordata; class Aves; order Charadriiformes; family Pedionomidae; genus Pedionomus; species Pedionomus torquatus. The sequence continues at coordinate 177,091 of VZRU01012328.1, forward strand.
TCTGTTTATCCACTAGATGGCACAGTGACTCTGCTCTATTAGCAAGTGATAGCAAATCCACTCTCCGGAGCCAGACCAAAACCGGGGAATCAGAGAGCATTAAAAGGGCATTAAATCTCTACGTGGAAGTTCTAATTCAACTACAAAAGTACCTGTTTTCTGTGCAGTCTAAACTTTAAACATCCAAACTCCTTCTTCTATAAGCTTTCTATGATGAAAGGTGAGATATTTTTTTGCAGAGGAGCCTGTCTTCTGTTATCCCACTAAGGCAGCCGGTCTAGTGTTCTTCGTGTACTCCAGGCTGAAGAGGCCCAGCTCTTTCAGCTTTTCTTCACAGGAGAGATGCTCCAGTCCCTTCACCAACTTCATGGCTCTTTGTTGGGCTGTCTCCAGAATGTCCATGTCTCTTCTACTGAGGAGTCCAGAACTGGACACAGGACTCCCTGTGTGGTGCTGATGTTGTAATCATGTTGTGAAAGTACTCCACAGTTATTTTTCTGCTTTCTCTTTAACATTATAAATGTGATAACTACTGAAGAAAGACATTAATTGTAATGCATATCTCAGATTTCTTCACTAACCACCAAGGAATACAAAAAGCAGAGACAACTGTGGCATTTTTTTGTCATTATTACAGTCAAATACTTACCCCCTGCTTCTGTAAAAGTTCTTCATCCCTTTTTTTTCTGCCTAGGCCATACTGTTCACTGCTGGTAAATCACAAAAAGAGTTGTCAGACTTTGCTGGGTATTGTTTTCCTTTTTTTCTTGGTTGACCACAAGGCTTGATACAGAAGGACTGTGAGTTTGGTTTTCACCAGTGTAATTCCATGCCTGGCTAACAAAAGTCAAAAAGGTATCAGTATGTTTGAGAAAGGTTTGCCTCATTGCTGACCCCACACACTTCCTTACTGTGTCTTCTCCTCTTATCCCTGTCCAGCTTCAAAATTCATCTTAGAGTTTTTGTTTCCAAGATACTAAGTTATAATTGTTTCTTCCTCATTCAGTGCCAAGGCCTCAAACTCTATTAAAAGTTGATCTTGTAATTACCTTGGAAATTAATCATTTCTCTTGCTCAGAAGGTGTTGTGAAAAAATCTTTACAGTGAAAAGCAACATGCTTTCCTGCCTTTACACGTGCCCTAGTATTAGTAATCTTTCTGTAGGAAGAAATGGTGATGCAGGAATAAAGGAAATCTCTCTTACGTAGGCGTGAATCCATTTTGTGAAGCCTCCACAAAGCGTCTTTAAGAAGGACCCAATACTGTAACCAATCTAATGCAATGCAACATTAGTGTTTTATAGGGAGCAATGAGTGCATGAACACTTAAAAATATGACTCATCAATGAAAAGCAGGTTAGTTTGCCATAGAATTTTTATTTTAATGTTGAAAAAAAATCTATGCATATATCACATACACATTTTTCCCACTCCAAATAGCCATCCATAAGTCTGAAGATTCATATTCAATAAAAAAAAACTTACAGAAATTACTTGCCGACCGGACTTGGTAACACTATATGTTCTGCATCTAAGTTTTACTTTTTAAGTCCATCTCTGTACCAATCCTGAAGCTCAAAACCAAGCCTTCCCAACAGTTAGAGAATTCCTGGTTTTAAGAAGCTAAAAACATTAAAGTTTGCAAAGATATCTGTACTGGAAAACATTTTGTTCATACACCCCTAAAGCAGGACAAGATTAGGTTCTATCCTTTGTATTTCAAGCTGTTTCTTATCAGAAGGAAGTACAACTAGGCAAAAGGTCAAAGCAGAAAAAAAAAAAAAATTGGATACAGGCTGTTATAAAAATGCCAAGAGTAATGCTAAGGAGTGTCTTTTTTAAGTAGCTTACAGGAATGCTATCAGTGTACAGAAAAAAAAATACAAGTTTTAAAATGTTATTTCTATCTGGAGATAATACCAATAGCAACAACATGGTCTGTTGTACCTGAAAGATTTAAATTTTGAGTTTGTGAGATAAATTTTAATATATATATATAAAATACTAAAGTGCATATAAATATATATCGATGTGTATTTATTTCCCTTGACACTGGTTTGTTGGGTTTTTTTGGTTTTTGTTTTTTTTTTTTTAAATAATGCCATATTCACATCAGTCTCAAAAGAGCCTTTACTGTGGCATCCCTACTAAGAAAGAATAATATTTCATAGCATGAGTATTAGTATAGGATGAAAAAGGAGTAAGCGGTGGAAAAAATGAAAGTACGATGTTTTACTTTCCAGTTGAATATTACACATCATGCTTTCTAGTTGAATAGGACAGAAGGCACTTATCTTGGAACAACTGCATTAGAAAGGTAAAGCAAACCTGCAGAACATTCAGATATTAATAATCAACACTTTCAGTAATTTCTATGAGTATATATAGGTATATTTTATTCCTAGTGACATGCAAAATTCTGTGTACAGTTTAGAATGACTCATTTACAGAACTCCCACACCTATAAAAACTTCCATCAGTTTCAATTTATTCAATTGAAGGACTGAAAAAAAGTTCAAAAATACAGCCAGACTTGCAGACTGCAAAATCATGTATCTACTGAAGAAAAGGGAGCTGCAGGCATGTGGTTCATCCTGATAGCGCAACAGTATATTTTTTAGACTCACTACTCAGCCAGCATCAGCTGAGTATGACGACTTGAGTGTCAGAGGCATATGATACCTCACCTGCTTCCAGAACTTAGAATTGGATGACTGTGGGTGCACAGTGTGCTGCTCTTTCCATTTGATGGTACCTTGCTTCTTAATAATAAACCTAAGAGATTCTTGAAGCTTCTCGTAAGTCCCAATTCTCTCCATTTCCAGCAGGATCACCTTTGTATCATTTTGAATGAGGGCATTGTATAAAGCAATGTGTTGATCATATGCAGGTTCTTTACAATTAATCAGCTGATGTGTTAGAACCATGATCAGCCTCCTGCTCTTCTTCATCCTCTTCTCAATTGCACTGGCTGTATCTAGGAATGTACAGGAAATAGATGAGACCCTGAAATATCTTTTATAAACTCATGTTTTGAGGCATTTCATGATCATTTCTCTGTTATTTTTTCATCACAGCAACTCCAGCAGTGTTTGGTTAGATGCCATGCTGTTTATCACTTGAATCATTCTGTTTAACTTTACTTTTTACTGGAAAAAGACAAGTTTCAAGTAACAGAGCTTTACTTTGGAGTCATAAGCATGTGTTGAAATAACAATTCTATTTTATATCCTCACTGCATGTTTTTTTGTTTTTTTTTTTTTCCTGGCAATTCATGGAGTTTTACAGCTAAAATTATGATTCATCAAATGTTATGGTATGTTCAAGAAAGATCACAGTAGCTAGAAGTGGCCTTTTCTGTCTTACTCTGCATAGCATATTTTAATTGTAAGGTTCTGAATTTAGAAACCTGGTAATAGTTGAGCCTGAAAGGCTCAATATCAGAAGACAAACAAGAACAAGGACAATATGGGTAAAATCCATCTGCCTGAAAGCAGAGAACTTTTAAGTGCGCCCTGTGGCAGACAGATTCTAAATAAATTTTTCCCCACAAATGGAAGCATTTGGGGGCATGAAAGAGGAAAAGCAGAAGGCTGGAAAAATAGGCAAGAAGACAAAAGGAAGGACAATGGTCAATGCTCAGCACATTTTTTGAGTTTTGATTAAATCAGACTGAACAAGTAAAAAAAAAAATTGGCTGACTTGGTGAGTCTTCTGTCTGTGACTCCTCGGTTACAGACCTTTGTACAGTGAAAAAGTCTTTGTTTTCGGCCAACTTACTAGAGCCTTTGTTAGTCCCACTGTCTTCAGCTCAGTTGTATGCTGTGCTAAGTTTTCCTCAGGATTGCCATCCAAAACCAGACTTTGAGAGCAGTGTCCCATAAGAAAATATTGCCCTGTGTTTAATTGACTGAACAGATGGCACAAATCTTTGGCATTGACAGTTTTGTAAGCTACTGTTAGTTCCTTGTTGTGGCTCTGACATGCTGGGAATGGTCTGGCTCAGCAACTCTTGCAGCTTTTTTAATGTTCTTGTTGCAGTGTGTTTTCTCAAGGCCTGTTGCTTTTGCAGCTCTCCAAAAGAGAAGGACATGAAAGATTTCAGCCCAGCTCTGGGCAGGTGAATGACACCTGGCCCAACACAGATGATTTCAGAAATATGTAACAGAGAATGTGTCAGCTTTGGCTTCATGCCTGCTTACTGACCAGGGAGAGAAGATTTGGTCCACAGAATAACCAGAGCACAGAATAAGCAGACAAGTCAGCTCTAAAAAGGGGCAGATAGCACCTGGATGACAGCAATCGTAAGAGGTAGCACAGAGGTGTCTATATGGAAATTAGCACAAATTAATTAACATGATTTAGTTCTGGAAAACAAGGAAGCAGGGATAAAGAATACCACCTCTTGAATTAGTGCTGGGAATTGTGTGAAGTGACAGTAGGTCATGCCAGTGAACAGAAGCTGAACTTCCTGTCACTCTAACATCCTCATAATAGGTTGAGAAACCCTGAGCGATAATGGCAAGGTTAATTCCTCGAGTTAGTTTGTGGTTTTCTTCTCTTCTGTGTCTTGCAGACCTACTCACACACAGTTTGGTTGTGGCTTTGCCCAGATAATGGCTATGCAGAGTTACACTACCCAAAGGACAGTTGTGTGTTAAAAAGAGTCATGTTTGGCATCACATTGCCCAAAAGACCCAAGAAGATAATAAATAATCTGTGTGTCTGCCCTGTAGTTTGCTTTTCTTAGCATACCAGCAAGCTACTGGGTGCCATTGGGTCACCTTGCCTGAAAGTGCAGACACACAGCTGCTAAGGAGGTGAACAGCCATCTCAGGGCCATAAAGGGATCTCCTATACCCCTAAAAGTGACTAGAACCACAATTTGCTCCATCTTGATGAGTCATTCAGTGCATTATCCAATCTGAAACTCACCTTCTCCAGGATATATATCTCTCCCATAAATACACAGTTTATATCCACATTTATTTTCTAGAATATCTGGCATGATCTGGTAAACAAAATATTCCACAAAATTAGCTTCATTGGTGTGATTTCTGGGGTAGATAACATATGCATCATATATCTTCCCATCTGTTAGGCAAAACACGAAGGAAGTATTAATATGAATTAGTGCTGTCTATTGAAAAAAGCTAGAAGAGAAATAAAAATACCAGTATTTGAAACAAATCTAAGTAGAAGTTCATGCTAATATGAATACTGCCAGCTCATAACTTGTTATTTCGGTGATACAACAGGCTATCATCAGACATTTAGGAAGAAATATTCCTAAGAAAGGAAAAGAAAGGTCAGAAATTCTCTGACCTTGAAGAAATTACTTGTCACCCACACAGCATATCATACTTCTGAGTGAAAAGGTCCTTTACTCGGGAAGCATCTTACAGTCAGAACCATGTACAAAGTCAAATATTTCTTTTGCTCTCTTCTTCATTTCACTCAAATATGTTTTCCATTATAGCATTTGTTTTATAATCCCAAATACATTTCTTTCCAGTGGACACAATCATATCCCTTCCTTTGTTGTTATCAGAGGTTCTTGGCTTGTTGTCTAGACCACCCTTACAATAAAAAAGAAATAACCATTTCCAGAGTCTAATTAATTTCATCATAAAATATACTTAAATGGAAACTGCTCTAAAAAGCATATTTCTTTCCTCTTTAAAGAGAGCATAAGTAACTAGATCAGCTGTAGATATCTACCATGCAGACACAGAATCACAGAATATGGAAGAGACCTCTAGATATCATCTAGTCCAACTTCCCTGCTAAAGCATATATCTATCACATCTGTGATAGAAGTCAGCTGAAGATTCAAAAAAAGTAAATGTAGGTGTCTACACAAAAGCTAGGTGTCTGAACTCCTGCTACAATCAGTGGAAAACTAGCCATTGCAGTTAGTGAATTCTCCAGATTACTCTCATGTAAATGCTAGATGCCCAGCTGAGTTGCCTAAACATATGCATCTAGTGCCTTTTGAGACTTCCTATCCATGGCTGTGTGCTCTCCCTGTTCATCTCCCTCTTCCCCCTTTCCTGGATCCTGCTTGGACCATGGCCACCAGTGGGGGTTGTGATACGTGGCTCCTGGACTTTGAGGGATGGCTGACAATACAGTCCTAACACTGTCTGGAGTGAAGACCTAGATATCTTATTATAACTATAGGTCAATTACCTTACTCTATCAATAGTGGACAGCCCAAGAGCCCTTTGAGCTCTCTTGTATAGCAACGGGCTGCACACCAGGATCTCTCCTTGGGCAGGGTTACTCTTCAAGGTTGAGAGATTTCTTGCCGCAACAGATTCTCAGTAAGTGACTAATGGCACGATAAACTATTTTTTGCAACTATTTTTGTTAAACAAACATATGAAACCAGAACTGAATCCCTCTTTTATGTGACACATGACTACAGAACACAGGAAACAAAGGAATATAAAAGCCCTACCAGAGTTATGTTTTTCCCCCTTTATCTGGATGATTTCAGAAAGCATCAGAAAGTGAATGTGTCTCATGAGTTAGTAAACAACAATCAAACTCATTTTCATAGGATTTGCCTTTTTCCTTTTTTTCATTTTTTTTAAGCTTTCTCACTCAATTATTACTCACCATCCTTGACTGAGTAGGGCTGAAATATCTCCCGATACAACAGGACAATATCAACTCGGAAGGACTGATAAAGTATAACGGAGACTGCTATTGCAACTAGCAGAACTAGAGATCCTACAATTAAGAGGATGTCAGGAAGATCCACTGTAAAGAAGAGGAATATATTGTTAGCCACAGAGAACTCATGGGATGAAGCCTCAGCCTCTCATATCCTTACTTCTGTTGCTGCTTTAAGGAGCTCAACAGAGACAACAAAGCTTTTTCCTTCCCCAGCTGATATAACCAAGAAAGAGACCCCCCAGACTATAAGCATACTAAGCAGTCTACAATTAATATTTACTTCCTTTGAATCCAGACCTACCTACAGCAAGCACAACAGCTGAGGACAATGTTTAAGTATTTTGTAAAACTGCTAATAACACAACTAGCAGCATTGTTCAAGCATTTTGCAAGGCATCCAAACCTACGCGTGACAACCATAAGTGTCTACAGAAGGACAAGTGGAGGCATCTGGCACACTTGCACAAACAGAGTACAGAGAAACATGTGCAAATAATGAAATCTGCAAGATAAGAACAAAGTATACAAAACAAGCAGGAAAACAGGACGTGTCCTGGTCACAAAAAATAAACTAAACTATGCTGGAAGCAGATGATGTTCTCCCCTGCCTCTTCATTTGAAGAGGGTCAAGGAGCATAAAATAGCAATGATGAGTAAGGAAAATTAGGAAAGAAAGGAGCCACACAAATTTTCAAATATTCCTCTGGGAATGTGGAAGTTCCAACTTCCCTCTTTGAAGAGCTCTTGAATCTCATCTCCACCTCAGAGAGAACAGATGTAGGGAAGAAATTTTTCACTATGAGGATGGTTAGACACTGGCACAGGTTGCTTAGAGAGGTGGTAGATGTCCCATCCCTAGAAACATTCAAAACCAGGCTGGATGGGGCTCTGAGCAACCTGATCTAGTGGAAGGTGTCCCTGCTTACTGCAGGTGGTTGGACTAGGTGACCTTTAAAGGTCCCTTCCAACCCAAACCACTCTATAATTTTATGAAATTTGAAATTAAAATATCAAAGGCTGTATACAGAAATGACACAGAGAGAACTCATTATTCCCTTGAAGGGAAGATTAATGACAATTATCTCATGGTAGAAATCTCCTTCCAAGCAAAAAAAAAGAGACTTAAATCTACTCCACTCAGTTTTAACCTGTAGACTCAGAGCAGTTCCATGTATCTTTTTTATTCTGACAAATAAATCCATCAAGAGCTTTCCATTCACAGTCCATCTTCACCAAATTCTTCCCACCCAGCTCATCATCCTATAGTTGTAACAATATAGCTGTTTTGTGAGCTTTTCTGTGATTCAGATCACTGAAATGACTTGGACTAAAAAATATACCCTGAGACAAAGGACTGGTGATGAAATCTTGTCCTCAAAGAAATGCACATGAAAATATCCAGATTGTTCATCACATCTGCATAAAAAGGCTGACCCGTATTTTTATCTCACTTTGGTATATCAAACATAATAATAGTCAGAAACAATGCCCTGACTTGGAATGTGTAGAAATATCTCTTCAGTGTTCCAATGAGATTTGAGGTATGCTGCAAATTCAGAATTATTTTAGCTGAGGAAAGAAATAATCCTTTGCATGTTGGCCACATTTAAATTTAAATACAAGTATTCTACAAGTATTAATATAGAGGTGAGCTCTGGCATCCTCACTGTAAAGGCCCTTCACAGCAACTCAGCCCATACAGAGTGACTATCTGTACTGGTAGCAATTCCACCCAGCGAAACCTTGTGTGTTCAGAGCAGGGGTCAGACATTCAGAACTCAGAATATTTTCCTCCTCCTGTCTACAAAACACACAACAAAACACATGTGGCTGCAGCAGCAGCCCATTCACCAGCACTTGAGAAGGTCCATTTTACAACAGGCTGAAGAGGCAATCTCAAGTCTCCTCCACAGAAGAGGCAGCAAGACAGATTGGAAAATGCTGCAGATTTCATGCAGCCAGCAAGCAGCCAGGTGAAGGTACTGACTATCACTTAGGAGCAATTTCAGAGCTTTCATAGAATCGTCCAGGCTGGAAGGGACCTCCAAAGGTCATCTAGTCCCACCTCCCCGCAGTCAACAGGGACACCCCCAACCAGACGAAGTTGTCCGGGGTCTCGTTGAGCCTCACTTTGAATATCTCCAGGAAAGGGGCCTCAACCACCTCCTTGGGCAACCTGTTCCAGTGTTCCGCCACCCTCAGAGTAAAGAATTTTTTTCTAATATTCAACTTAAATCTACTCTTCTCCAACTTAAATCCATTGCCCCTCATCCTATCGCAGCAGGCCTTTGTGAACAGACACTCCCCAGCCTTCCTGTAGGCCCCCTTTAGGTACTGAAAGGCTGCGATTAGGTCTCCC
>VZRU01012328.1:190284-201471 GCA_013398155.1 Pedionomus torquatus
AATAGACGCCCCAAAAAAAAAAAAATATATATATATACCAGAATACAGAGCAGGAACTTGCATAAAAAGCACTTTAACACAACAGTAGCTAGCAGACACAATTTGTACTTTGGGAAACACTAAGGAACAAGTACGTATTTTAAAAAAAGACCAACCAAGCAAAGAAAAACTCAAAGCTTGCTTGCTTGCTTGGGGTTGCTTTTGTGGGATTTTTTTCATTAAAAATATGGCAAGGAAATAGGTCTATGCTTTGAAGTCATAATCATGTAGAAAGTTATGAACACTCAAGAATACTGCAAGACATAGAGCTATGCACAGCCTGTGATCACAATACTTTGTGATTTTCCTCTTTCCAGCATTCGCACATAGAAAACTAATCACTGTTAAGGACTTTGGGATCTCTTCTCAAGGTCCTTGGTGGTGCAGCTTATCTGAAGAGGCAAGAAAGAAAACTTTTGACCAGCAGCTTCTTGTTGACTTCACAGATACAATAACACTTTCTGCCAAAAGAATCAAACTCAGTGATGCTGGTGACAGTGCTTTCTCAGGGATCTGGTTATCCCTACTAAAAAAAGAAGTTCCCACAAGAGCTAAAAAACATCCCAGTCTCCACCATTTACTGACCTCGATCTTCCTTCTCCGCAGAAATTACTAGAATCATTAATTTAAAAAAAAAAAACAAGGGAAAGCCTCTGAAGCATCATCCATGTTATTCACACCTCCCTGTTGAACACAGTGGCATTCAGAGAGAAAGAGGATAAAGCCAGGCATCAGAGAAGTTAGTCATGCCACTTAACACTCAGTCAGAAAACAAGGCAGTACAGAGGATGTGATATGGGAGGGAAGACAAGCAAACTGCTAAACTGGCAGCTGAGACTCTTGCTTTTAAGGTTTGCCTGTTTTCTGCCATGGTTCTGCAATAGAAACAACACTTTGATCCCCAAAAGAAGATGAAACTCTCCTCCTCACAACGCATTGTATCGCTGATGACCAAAGGAGAGGTCAGTTCCTCTCTGCAGGGGCTCCTCTACAGCAGTGTGCTTCAAATCCAAGAGCACCACATGCCTTCAAGGCAAGAGGGATTTGTTATCGAGCAGAAATATCCTAGAAACAGGATATTCTTGTTACAGGATTGACACACTGTGCCCATCTGTCTTTCACCGACACTATTTGAGCAATGTCCTCTCCCCAGTACAATTTACCCCAAGGACTTTAATGACCTAATGAAACCACAAAAATCTTTGCCACCAGCTTGAATATGCAGGGAAGCAGCAGTCTGGTGTTCCATCTTACTAGCAGAGACTTCCTTACTGAGAGGAACAAATAATAAAATATAAGCACCAACATATTTATAATGGAGGGCAAAGTGCAAGAAAATAAAATGGAAAAAATCCCACCTTCACTTTGTGCTTTGAGTTGTAATGTCACCGTGGCCTTTGTGTTTTCTATTTGGTTCAGCACTACACACGTGAAATTTGCTTGCAAGTCCTCCTTTTTTATTTCAGTAATATGCAAAGTGGTCTCTCTGTAATATTCTTGCTCACGTCCTTCAAAACTAGTAGAGAGAAACAGCTAGTACTGTTGGCTTTAATGGTTAAGCACAGGTTGCATAGAAGAAAGATTCTTCTGTGTTATAGGTACTTACAAATTAGTTTTTTCACGAAATCTTGAAAAGTCTAAGTATTTCACTGGGACGTTATCTACATCCCATGTGACAGAAGCCAGTGGTGATTTCCTAATCCCCAAGCGGGCCCGACATTTCAGAGACAAAGCAGCACCTAATAAAGACACAGACAGATGATTTTCATCATGGAATGTTTACAAGTATAATTTTGTTCTCCTCGTAACACTTTTTTTTCCCTACAAGTCTTCATACCACCTATGAGTTTTGTCTTAATTTTGACACTTTTTTCTGCTGAGGAAATGATCCATAGAAGAGACTTGAAAAGAAATAGTAAAAGGAGATTTTAAGACCAAGGATTACAAAATGAATTATTTATATTTGTTATGAAGAAGGCAATGTAGATGTTACTTGTGATTCTTTGCCCACGTAATCAACCACTAATGAACATGGAAAGGAAATATTGTCTTATCTTGGATTTTATTCAAGCAGGACAGAAGTAAAGTGAACTAGTCCAAGCAAAACTAAAACAGGAAATTACTTATTAAGTATTTGCCATTAGGAAATATTTATTCCCAAGTAAGAGTCACTGTTGCACTGGAAGAAGGTATATTAAAACACTTTAAATTATTTCCATGTAAATCTGCATCTAAGCAGGGCTTAGATGAGATTAACAAATTGTATGACTTACATGCTGCATTATTATTAAGGAGCATGGAGAAATCCCTTCAGTTTTGCAAATCGGAGACCATGGATCCAGTACAGCAAAGGTTTATAAACTTAAAGTATATTTGGTCCTTGCAAGCAGTGCCACGTTATTTATTGTCCCAGAGGGGTGGGCAGAGTCCACAGAACACTAGAGAATGACTGTCCTATTAGAGAAAGGTGGTTCTGGAGCGTGGAGCATCTAATTCTCAGTGACAAAGCAACAGGGGGAAAGAGGAAGAAAAGAACTGCAATGTGAGTCACCACAGTAACTCACTGAGTATGTGTCACCTCAGACAGGGTCTCAGACCCTTGCACTACCTGCTAGGACAGAAGTAGTGGAGTTGTAATTGCAATCCCTTCTCCCAATGGTCTGGATGCACCCCACCTTGCCCTGAGAGACAGGCATCCTGAGCTAGCTTTTTATGTTTCTGATGGGCTCCATCATTTTCTGGAGAGGTCTATCTTTCTTTGTTGACTATATAATACCCCTGGAAGGCTCCCACTCCTGCCACAAGCACCTCACTCTGGTTTAGCTAAAGCCATCTGAAGTGGATGGAAGCTGTGACCCCTCCATCTTAGGTGTAATCACTGACCTTGAGTAATTCTAGTCTATCCTGATAGGTGTAGAATGGGTTATTTAAATCCCCCTAAATAACCCCTCATTTGTATCTAACTTCGTATCACTGCGTCTGGGGTGAATTAAATCCAGTAAACATTATGATGCAAAAATGTAATGAAAAATTCCATCAGTAAAACTTCTTGAAGATCCCCATGTTCACTGGGCAACCACAAAATGTTAGTTTTAAGACAATGTACAGCCTGTACTTACCGAGCTCCACTTCTATTATATCTTTATCTTTTGGAAATAAGATTTGAGGAGGTAGAGGAGAGTGTTTTGCTTCAGAAATTAAGAAGGGAAGGAAAGCACAAATTAGAAAGTTGTGAAAAAGCATTTTGTAAGATAATTATTACAATCTGCACAGATAATATTTTAAGATCCCAAAGCAGATTTGCAAACTAACACTACAGCAGTGTTTCACATGTCTGTTGGGATGATCTGATCTTATTCCTATGACTAAATATTCCTGAGAATACTGTGCATGTCAATGGTTTAAGTATTTTCTCCCCATTTATTTAGTTTTCACCTTTGTACATCAAGAGAAACTTTTAGTTTTTCAAGTACTGTTTTAGCTGCTGAGTGGGAGGGGAAAAAAAAAAGGCAAATGCAGTCATAGGTTTGGGTTTTTTCTCAGTTGTTTATTTTGTTTTTAAAAAAAGATAAAGAAATTCATTCAGACACTCGAGAAATTACTCACACCCACAATATGAAATAGCAAATATGTATTTTCATGCAGTATCTAAACTGGGGACCCTCTAGCTCACAGCTACCTGCCTGTGTTCCCCTCTGTTGCCCTGATCTCTGCAGCCTATAGCTACGCACATCTGATCCACAGGCTCTTCTTTCTGCTGTCTGTGCACCGCTGCTTCCCTTTACATCAATCTGCATTACCTTGTTGAAGGCATACAACTTTTTCCTTTGATATATTTATTTCCAGACCCCACTAATAATTGTTATGGACAGGTTCAAATTATATCCAGCCACTTAACTTGAATTATCTCTTCAGATCTTTCAGATTTTTTTTTCCCTTAGTGCATTTTTTTTCTTTTACTGCTCTTTATACTGCCTCATATTTCCCACTCTCAAAGCACTGCTTGCTTGCTTCCCTTTCCTTCATTAAACTTCTCTGTCTCAAGGCAACTCTGTGAAACCCCTAAAAACTCTGCAGGAACCCATTTAACATCCTGTTTCCCAGGTTGCCAGAAAATCAAGTCTTTTTACCCAACCTAACTGTTTCTACTTTTTGTTGGCTGTATCCAGTAAAAAAAAGAAGTTGGGAGAAAGTCAGTAGCTTCCTAGCTAGCTGACTATGCTAAGCTCTTAGCTGCCAGCATGCAGAGGCAGAAGCTCTTCTGGGTCAGTGTGGATCTGCAACGCAACAGGAAGGTACATCATAAGCCAATGTTATCAAAACATAACAGCTCCACTCATCAGCATACCAATTTTAAGGGCTGATAAACACTCAAAGAATTAGTCACTAAGTACTTTTGAATTTAGTAAAAACTGGACCAAATACAACAGACATCTCAGATTTCACATGTTGTGTTGCAATCGCTTCTTTCTGCAATACTTTCAAAAGAAAGTAAGATTAACTTTGAATTGAAGTAATTTGCCTGAGTGTAACAAAGGCTTTGGTAAATTTGAGTGCCTTTGCACCAAATAAAACCAGGCAATTTCCACCGTAGCACAGACATGAAAATATTCCTGACCAGTTAAAGAATTTATGATTAAAGTATATTCAAACAAAAATTTTTAGGCAGAGAAATGCCATGTAGACCAGCAGGGTATTACGGAGAAAATGGGGAGGAAAGGCATGGCACCTCATATGCTACTGGCTGATTAGGTCTCAGCTCAAATCTATCTTCTGTCCAGCTCAGAATAATCAGGACAAACTCCACGACTGAGGTTTGGGCAGACCAGCAAAAACTGGAAGCAAGGCTCCTACGCTCCATATTTGTGTTCTGCCCACAAAGACGGGTTCCTTTCCAGAAAGGTTTGATGTTAGTCTACAAATTAACGTTATCTATTTTGGGATACACACACACACAAAAAAACCCCAAACCACACAATCAAACCCAAGCTCTCCCTGTCCACAAACCCCCAATAGCCCTTCTGATGGTTTTTCTACTGATCTGATTGCAGAACTGAAGACACATTTTGAAGCTGATACAAGCCGAAACTGCTGATTCTGCATGTTCTTCCACTGACCACCATCCAAATACAAAGCCTCCCTGAGGAGACTGCATCCTTGAGGCACCCCAAAGCCCAAGCACCTCAGCCTATTGGTTGAGTTAAAAATAACAATGACCCAGTAATCACTGAGCTCCACTCCTTTTCTTTTTATATATATAGTTCATTTTGTCTCATTCAAGATATATCTAAAAGATTTTTTGAGGCCTTGTACCTTAAATAAATAAATGCTAGATAATCAAGATGAACCAGAAGGCACTGAGTTGCAGGCCATCAACACATCAGTGATCCATTGATCACAACAAGTTCTTCCCCCCTCACAGAAATAGAAAGCCACGCTTTGTGGCACCCCACTGAGGATACCCTTCCTTTCAAAAATAAGTTCTGCCAGGCAGCTTTACTAACTGCAGTATCTAACCAGAATCGTCAGAGACTTAGAGCTGAAGGTGAAATTTACCCCCCCTTCCCCTGCTCCATTTGGATCCCCACCCACAAAATTTGCTTTTAAAATCTGACTGAAAGCTTAATTAAGAGAAAACAAGCCAACAGAAACTCATTTTCTCTGTACTGTACAAAAGGAGCTTCCTTTGCTTTGAGTAGACATCAGTCTTTTTAACTTAACAAGCTACAAAATTACTCTTACCCTTACTTACGAAAATCCTTGTTGCCGATACATTAAACACCTTCCCTTTATGAGTGTAGGTAAAATGACAGGTATAATAACCATCATCTTCCTTTCCTGCATTTTTAATAAAAACATACTTTTCCTCCTTGAGGTATCTCTCACCCTGAATAGGTTTGCAGTCCTGGAAAATAAAACCTTTGTTATTTGGCTGCAAATTGCTTCTCATGGCAATCTGATCTATAACTGGAAGCATCAGGGTTCTATTTACCTTATACCACTGGATGATCGTAGCATTCTTATAATTGTCAATTGTAGGACAAACAATTCTTCCTCTTCCAGTGTCATTTGGGTAACGAATCTGATTTGGGAAACATACTCCTTGTTTGTATGGATGCACCTGCACACTCACATTGGACAACTTTGTGCGATTATTTGAACTTTAAGAATGGAAAAAAGGCATGTCAGTGATAGTGGTTTTATATGGAATACACGAAATATTTGTAACAAATGTGAGGTTTAGTTTCATAAACACATGGATGGTTGTTGTTCAGTAACAGATCAATTTTTTATAACCTGCCATAAAAATATCAATTTCGGAATTAAAAGTTACATGAATTGGTGTACACCATTAAAAAAAAAAAAAAAAAGCCACCATTTCCACAGATAATAATTAAAACATGAGGGTAGGGGGTATTGTGTGTCCAGTCTTATGCCTTTTACTTTTTGGTGTTGCACTTACAAACGTATAATACACGTGTAGTTTCCAGAATCCTCTCTAGAAGTTGGCAGAAACCAAAGAAATCTATTTAAGGAAAATATTCGCGATCCCTCTTCTTCTGCAGGAATTATTTTGTTAGTATTTGTGTGATACCAGGTTTCTTTCACAGCTGAACTCCACCGGGGACATTTTATAACTAAAGCCTCACCTTCCATTGCATCAACTGCAAAATGAACAAGAGATAAAAAATTCAGATTAATTAAACCTTAGTCCCACTGAGACAGAGGAGAACTTGGCATTACTGGATGAATAGGCACCTCTAAATACCTTCCTTGAGTTTTCAGAGATATATATCTAAATCTAGATAGATAGATAGATATGTATATATCACAAACTTATGCTGACTAAATAAAGAAAGCAAATTTTGCTTTGAGTTATGGAGTCATTTGTTTGCAAAAATATTAAGTACTGTGTGGGACACAAAGGGGAAAAAAACTAACCACAGATACAGCAAAAATGATGAGGTTTTAATTGAAAAACAGTGGTTTCTTGAAATTAATTTCTTATGCATATCTTTGCTGAAAATCCTGGTTTTATTCAAAACAGGAATTTAGATGCAAAGAAAAGCACTGTTTTAATGCTGTACTATGAAGTTATCTTTCCTCACCTTCGGGATAAATAATATTTATCAACAGAAAGGAGGTCTTGCTCTGTCTTTCTACTATATAAAAAGGAAAATAAGAATTTTTTTTCTTTTACTGAAGAAAAATATAGAAGAAAGAGGAAGTCTGTAGATAAGACCATCAAAAAAAAAAAAAAAACCCAAACAAAAAAAAGGACAAAAGCCAGATGAGCTTCTCTCCAACGTTCAAAAAATGTGAAAAAAAAAAAAAACCACACCACAAAATACACCAGATGGAAAGGAAGCATCTGATAGGAATGTGAAAAGATGCCAGAAAGGAATTAGAGACAAATAAGAAGCGTAGGAAGACAAACCACACACATTCACACAAAAGAAAGAGGAAGGAGTTGGCAGTAAGGCACTAATTTATTAAATTTTTTAACTGAGTGTATTTCTACTTTAGAGTGCTAAAACCGGTCCAGCGAAACTTGAATCAGACAGTTATGACAGGTATTTAAGTGCCCTGAATAGTGAACTGTCTGCTGAAAACAGAAACTTTAATCTGAAGGTTAAATTGCATTTTGGAGAAGAGAAAGATGGAAAAATAAGCAAGGATGGAGACTGCACAGAGATGCAGATTGGCAGAGAAGTTACAGTAGGTAAGAGAGCATGAAAATTGGAGTAGGTAACAAAACAGCTAAAAAAAAAATTAAAAAATAGAGAATCTATCAAAAATGATACTGTGGGAGTATTGCTACTGTCTGGCTTTAGATGCGTAGGTGAACACTTGGTTTCTCCTATGGTTCTTTCTAAGGAAGCAGTCCTTTTTTACTGTCACTACGTGACACCTGGCTTGCTAATTCAGGCACCTAAATCAGTTACACCAGATACGATTACACCCAAGTACACCATTTTAACTGCATTCGCACCCTTGAGCTTTGCAAATGTAATGGAACAGATGAGGGGTGTGAATAAAGAGGGCACTGCCCCACCAAAGGAGGAACACATTGGAAATATAGCTTGCTTTCAGGAGAAAGAGGAGGAGAGGGAACACAGAAAATGAAACACCTCATCTAAACTCAATGACATCAGTGAAACTTATCTTGGCAAATTCTTCAGGTTTGGACTCTTGATAAATCCAATTCATTTCAAAATTAGCATTCATATTGTGAAATTGAGAATATTGGGAAACATTTAGAGATTACGTCTTATGATGTTTTCCAGACAAATGGAAAGCAGCTCAGCCAGAGACTAGAACTACATGAGTGCTATGCATCATTGGTCAGCACTACACTGCTGAGCCAGCAGAGCGGATACATCACAAAGAGTTTACCGTTTTGAATATCCTCCATATGCAGGGGAATGTCATTGTTATATTGCACTTGTGCATTAACACCTCCAAAACCAGGGAACGGAAAAGCATTTTAAAAGAGCAAAGTGCCCAGTTACGTCCCTGGTTCAGCAGGGTGCACACAGACTTACTCTGTGCAGGGCCATTTAGTCAGGCACTTGGAACCCATCTTTTTGCTTGCAGAGATGCCAAGGAGCAGAAGTAGAACCTAGACTAAATGTCACGTGAATGGAGAGTACTCACTGTATTTTAATATACAGAGAAAACACATAAAGCTAGCTTGAAGCTACGATTTTTGGCTTGAGGTAAACTAGCTAATTTTAGTTTTAAAAATAATTACCAATTTGGGAACAGCCTACCCATTTCTACAGAATAAATCTTATCTGAAAGCATTTTTTTTAAATGTTACTTACAGATTTTGGATGTCATGGAAACCGAAAGGAAGGTAGACAAGAAGATCAGATGTGCACACCCCGTCATTTTTCTAAACCAAAAAGAAAAACATTGATATCTCAGAATATACTCTGGCTGCATCAGTTAAGCTTCTGCTATGGTACTGATGTACATCTACTAACAGATAATGGTATCATGCTATGGTAAACTGCATCACATGAGCCACTGTACAGAGTGTGTGTGTCTGTGTGTGTAGCAGTGGTTTTGCAGCTTCGAGATGATCCTCTTTATTCTACAATGGGTGCAATACTTACATTCCATTGAAACTACTGTTATGATTCAGTTTAATGAGGGTGGGGAATTACTCTGCCACAGCTGGCCTCATGCAGAAGCCTCTTCTTGCTTGGTGGCTTTAGTTTTTATGGAAGTTAAATTAAAGGTACATTGGCATTCTCTTCAGAGTCCAATGCAGAAAAAAACTATATCCCAATTTAGAAAAGGGCAGATCCTGAATTCGAAAATATATATCCTGGCTTTGAATTAAGCTTACATCCAATCAGCCGCTTAGGTACACAACAACTTTCTGGCTTTCTACAGAAGTGGAGGTACCTTCAGTGACAGCTTCTCTAGGAAAGAGTTTAACAGTAGGAACAAAACCAGGTGAGTGCCATCAGCAAAGCTAACCAAAAGGGGAACTGAAGAAAAGGACTGGGAAGGAATTTAGATTATACTCAAGTAACAGCAGTAGGGAAGACTCCATGTCTCACTGAATATTTTCATTTGTGTTTAACAGATATGCACCTGCTGTAATTCATACCTTGCAGGGTGGCTCAGACACACTCCAGCAAACCCCTTTATAAAGAAACTGGTTAGTTGTCCATGGACATTAGGTTGGCCTAATCTAGGAACATCTCAGGAGACAGCAGGCATGCAATCCAGCTTTATTACACAGCTGTAAGCATTCTCCTTACAATTAATAAAGCCTTTGCTTGAATGTTGTCCTTCAGTGCAGATCACAGAGCAGTGGATTCTACTATCATGTGTGAAGAAACAGAGGTTCCATGGTACTACAGATGACAGATGAGTTTTCAAGAGAAACCATGTTAGAAACAAATTATAACAAATTATATCTTGCAGACGGTGAGCATAAGAGAAATAGTGAAAAAGAGGCAAGAAAAATACAGGCGAGGCAAATACTGTCATCGTACTTACTGCAAAGAATTTTTATTTCAGTGCCAAAGATTTCTAGACTAAACAAACACTGGCAGACCTTATCAAGACCTGCATTTTTGCCAACTCTGAAATTCAGAACAAATTCAATTTTGGGCTTTCAGAAATGTTATTGACTTTTTATTGATATGGAAAGTTTATTCTTTTAGAAGGCTTAATAACATCTAGTCTTATTCTTAAAACTTTTTAAAATAATTAAAAAACAAACAAACAAACAAAAAAAAAAACCAACAGTGTTAGAAGAGAAAAGTGTGATGACTTTAGTGTTGTTATTTTGTAGGGATACTCACAAATCACAGAAAAGATGAGGTTTAGACCAAAAAAAAAGCAACATCTGAGCTTTAATGTCATGGAAAGACTGATGTCATGAGTTTTGTGGGAAGTGAGTGACCAGCCAGGAGCTCCAGAACCTACGCATGTGAGAAGATGCTCACTTTCATTAGAGATGGAGAAAAGCACCACATAGAAGCACATGTAGTCTATTTACTTCTTTAATTTTAAGGAAGTCTTAGGCCAGGTTATTTTTTTTTTTTACTTACTTTTTACTTTTTTAGATTTACTTTTCAGCACAAGCAACATTAGGAGTTTTTCCCTGGAAGGAAAGAATGAGCTGGTCTAGAAGACAGTTCAGGTACAGAGCATAGCAGCACACAACAAACATTCACAGCATCAACACAGCAAAGCATGTGTCTTTTTTCATCATTTAGAGAAGAATATTTTTTTCCTGTAACTTAGTTCTGATGAACCCAGGGAGAAAAACAGATTGGCAGGTGGGAATGGGGAGCTGGGTTCCACATAGCCTGATTACTAGAGGCCCAGATCCAGTTCAGGACCTAAACAGATCTGTATTTGCCAGCAAATCTGTTGACTTCGCTTATCAGCTAAGGTCTACTTTGATCACCATTGTCAAATGGTATGGAGACTCACGGCTCCTTGACTTGATTTAATATTATGATATAGATGTGCTCTAAACCATCACTTCATTTTCTGCACTAATTTCCACTCAGGTTAACTGTCCTTCCCTACCTGCTACTGTACCTAATCTTATTGGTTCAAATGAGCTTTGGTTACCCGTATGTCTCACTTGCTTTTCCCCCCCCCCCTCCCAGA
>VZRU01012328.1:201481-231456 GCA_013398155.1 Pedionomus torquatus
CCCCCCCTCACAGAAATGACATTTTTCACTTGCAGCTCAGAAGCGTTCAAGTTATTGAGTATTCCTAATAATTCGTGATCTCTTTCACTATGTAGCATTGGCTTATGCAGAGGAGACCTTCTCTTCCTAAAAGATCCTTACGTCCAGCCAGATAGCCAGTTTTGAAAGCTGACTTTATGTGATACCCACAGACATTTGGAATAGCTTGCTTGTTCCAGAGAGAGATTGACTGACACGTATGGGACTGCAGTAGGGTATATACGTAGTCAGAACTAGCAGTGTAAGCAAGGGAATCCCTCCAAAGGGTATTTATGTAGCCCTTCCAGAGCATGGTGCCATCAGATGCCAAATGCCTACATCATGCAAAATATGTATATTGTAATATGTATATTGTAATCCTCACAAGCAAACACGATAGGCAGAACACTAGCTGCAGCAGGGCTAGTCCATAACAACGGACATTAGATACCTCTATGTCAACTGCGTCTCCACAGTTGGGGCTGTGCGCGCGAATGCATGCAATATATGGGGCTTCAGCTAAAGAGGAATGTTCCCTGAAAATATAAAGAGCTCAGGCAATTAAAAGAACAACATGGCTCTCATTACAATTTTTAAAGTCAGCAGCAAACTACCAAAACACCTTAACAAAAACCAAGGCAAAGTTTGCAGTTAGATATAGGAAGAGAATAGTAGAGAATAGCAAGAGAAGGACTGATTTACCAGTGCCTAACAGCTTGTGGCATTAGTTGGCACAAAGTAGAACAAAAGCATCCACACATCTGTGATACTCAGGTCAAATAAAAAGGGCATTATGAAGCACAGTACAAAGGCACTAAGACACCTCATGTCTCACAGTCAAAAGTCAGAAGTTCCTGTAGCTTGAAGTACTGAGAGACAAAGGCCATCATTTCTGGCAGAAGATATGAATTTTCTTTCTGCTTTTGCAGATATATTTAGAACTTACATTTTATTACATTTGGCTGAAGCAAAGTCTGCATAACAGATTTTTGCATCCTCAGTCTACCATAAATTTCAACTGCTAATATTCAGGGGGAAAAAAAAAAAAAAAAAGGAGATATTTCCCATAAATCTCTTTCTTCCTATAGCTCAAAATAACTGTATGTTATGAGCTTAATTCTAAGCTCTGTGAAGGAAAACTTCAGAATGATGCTGAAAAAGCACTAGATCCAAAATACAGAGATTTGGGATAACTACCTGAATATGTCAAAACCTAGCCCCTAAGATCAAATACCAAATGAAGATAAAAGAACTTGGAACCCCCTAGCTATGTTACAGAAGTAGTAGTCTACAGGGCTTAACTCCTTGCTCCTCCAAAGGCAGCTGTGTTAGTAATATATTTATCTTTTTTTTTCCCCAAAATTGTATTTGGCAACAAGCTGTTTATAGCACTGTTCATAGAAATGAACAAGCATTAAAAAAGTACCATACCTTGCATACTAACAAAACCTGGAAATGCTATTGCAATTTCTACTTTAAAAAGCATAGCAGGCTCCACAGTATAAACATATCATGAAATAGCAGGTGTTTGAAATCTGTTTATTAAAACAGAATTCACCCATTCACCTTTTGGAGGTTTTCACTCCAAAGCAGAAAACCTACTCTGACCAAAAAGCAGCTATTTAAATAGCAGCAGTAACACTGAGCTTCTGCCAGAACTAGAACTCACAATAGTTAACATGTACACTAGTTACAACTGTGTAAGATAAAATAATTTCAATATTTAAGTATGGAAATGCTAGAATTGATATACACATTCTTACAACTTATTTTGAGTCAAAAAAAAAGTATAAAATACATTAAGCTCTGAAGAAATCCATTGCACAACAAATATTTTCTGTGTCTTTGAATAATAAGTAAAAATATCTGCCAGAAAACTGAGGACAAATCCATTTCTAAATGCACTTCATTATAAGATAACCCTTTATGCTGGTCCCAAAATTATTTGTCTATCACGTAAGTGTATCCCGTTTAAATCTACTATTTTTTCTTGAGATAAGGAAGCACATAAATAAAGTGAAATAGACTTTCTTCTAAAATAGTTCATACTACTTCCTGCAGCATCAGTTATTTCTGGTTAAATGATAATATAAAAATTCAACATACCATCTGAAAAATTCAGAAAGCAGAGAAGTTGCTTGCTCTCTCTGGCTGGGTCTTTTGCACTTATTTCTCTGCTGCAATTGTAGCAGATTTAACTAGGAACTCTTTTTCACTGTCTTGTGCAATTCATATGTGTAGGAGCAAGATAGCTTCATTTTGAGACACCTCCCACTGAACTGAGCAGAACATGCAAACTACTGCAGGAACCTTAGATACCTATCAGAGGCGGCATCTCGTAGTTCCAATTAATCGGGTATCTTTTACCAATAGCACAGATTTTTCCATTGATCACACATCATTCCGTTTCAGCATGATTACACTGCAATAAATCTGCTGTCTGGTTCTGGGCTGTCTCATGTGCCTGGGGAAACCAGAGAAGGGACGCTCAGCCGGCAGAGGGTGCTTTGAAACACACATTGTGTTTGAAAACAAGTGACAGCTTGTTTTCAAACAAACTTCTGCCAGGTCTAGTCAGGTAGCAGCTCACAGAGAACAGCTCTGAAGTGCCTGAAGGACCAGGAACAGTTTTTAGTGAAGGAAACTGCTTCACTGAAGCTAAGCTTAGAAAAAAAGGCTGTTGAGAAACCAGTTGTCTGTACCAGCAGCTAAATTAAGTCTCTCTAAATTAAGAGGGAAGGAAGGCTGGAAGGGTGAAGCAGTTCCATGGGAAATCCAGAAGCAACTCCAGGAGAGCGAGAGGGAGAAGGAGAAGTTGCCACAGTGGTGGACATGACCTGGTGTACACAGAATACAACAAGATTTGACTCAGTGCACAGAGCAGGTATTCAGGAGGCTGTACAGGGCACCAAGTGTCTGAAAGACATTTTCAGGGACCAGTGTTTCAAGGCAACC
Source organism: Pedionomus torquatus (assembly GCA_013398155.1). Classification (NCBI taxonomy): domain Eukaryota; kingdom Metazoa; phylum Chordata; class Aves; order Charadriiformes; family Pedionomidae; genus Pedionomus; species Pedionomus torquatus. The sequence goes on from VZRU01012328.1 coordinate 204,455, forward strand.
AAGCAGCTTAAAGCATCGGCTTCAGATCTGGACCCATCAGACCAAAGGTCACAAACTATCCCCTTTTTGTGCACCAGCCAGTTTAAAGGGATAACCTGAGTACCAAATCAGCCAAATCCCAGGGAACATCCGTTTGTACATCTTAGCAGAATAACCTGTAAAGACATTTTGAGAACCAACTGTTCATTCTTCCTTTAGCCAAAGAAGATTTTATACTGTGGTCATTCAAATTCTAACTTTTCCCTGGCAGATTTATAAATATCACTTATCTCTTCCAGTGTTCCTGGGACTCTGCTGTCAGCACAAGCTGACATCCACATTAATACACAAAGATGTTGCAATTGTACAGCACTATGCAAAAGTCTTACTGATGTGATACTAATGCTTTCCCCAGTTCTTGGCACAGCGTTTCCTTTGAAGTGGTGTGGGGGTTGCACTTCCCCATATGACACGGAAAATGCAAAAGAGCTAAAATAAAATACAAACCAAAAGCCATCCCTGCAACAAAGAAATCTCACAATGGTCAACAGTTGAGGGTCAGCTCAGTTCATCTCTACCTTGAAAAGCTCACAAACCACTCCCTACTCAGCTTTATGCAGTTCATCAGAATCAAGGCCTTCCTCATTTCCTGACATGATTTCCTAGAGACTCAGGCAAAATGTCCAGGGTAATCATCTGCATTCAGTGGTAGATTCAGCATCCTCTCATCAAAACATGTCACATTACTCCAGGGATATGTTAAATATATTCAGGACAAGCTAACTTCCATTGCCTGGATACAGAGAATGAATTCTTCTGTCATAAAGTCCTCTGAAACTTACATCAGAGATGCTCATTGTGTTGCTCCATACCTCAGAAGAGCCCTTCATCCAATAGTTCATTCTCCAGATCATGATGAAGGTGAGGGTGGGAAACCGAGCTCCTGGCTAAAAGGTATAGTTGCCAGCTAAGCCATCTTGCAGCTTTCATAAGAAACAACAGTCAATGTTAATGTTCCCTAACTTATGGTCCGGATTCTAAAAACAGTTCCTATTTGATAAGTAAATGGAAAAATGTGCTTACAGTAAAATAGCAAGAAATTTTTTTGAGGACCTAGGTGCCTCATGCTCCTTTGACAGCCTGTAGGCATAGCACTCCAACAAGTAAGAGAATCATCTGTTCTCCAGACAAAGGTCAAGCAGCAATGGGCTTAAAATCAACAGGGAATAATGAGGCAAGACGGTAGGAAAAATCTTTAACAACAAAGTTAGTGAAACACTGGAAGAGTTTGGTGGAAACCTAATGGAGCTGCGTTAAAGAAAAATCTGCTATTAGTATCAAAATGCTGTAGATTTACCTTACCAGGAGTAAATGGCCCAGAGACACAGCTGTCTGTGACTCAATAGTTGGTTTTGGTGCAGCACAGCTGTGTGAACTTAACTCAGTTGCATTGGCAAAATGACTCCTGAGCTGCGAAAAGTGTGCAAGTTAAAACCACGCTAGATACCTAGAGTAAAAACCCATATCAAATGAAGTTATTGAGATCATACGAGTTAATAGTTCAAGTATTCAAGAGGAAAAATGATGACAAAAAAAAAAAAAAAAAAAAAAAAAAAAAAAAAAGAGTCCTGAGATAAAAAGCAGAGATAGGAAAAAAGCAACTCAGCAACATCAGGAGTCACTCTGCTCGAAAAATAATGCTTAGTCTAGCAGCATATCACCCTCAAGTGTCTAATACCTACCTCTGTTATCCAGGAAATAATTGCTGTATACATTTTTGCACCCTGCTTGGAGGCTGTCTTGCACACAGTAGGGGGCACCTTGACAGAAGTGACCCTGGCAGAGGTTTCAATATCTGCATTTGTTGAGGACAAGATGGGGACCCACTGGTCAGATGGCAGGGGAAACTGCTGTTGGGTGTGGCTGTACAGATGATAGGTCTCCTGTTTTTCATCTGGCAGGGATCCACCCTACCAAGGTTGCAGTGCCCTTCCTGTTCCCCTGTGTTGCAGTGCCTTATAAAGGCACCTCATGCATTGTGCAAAAGAGAAATTAGATTTTTTTTCAAGGGTTATAATATTCTGGTGCAGATGGGCCCCTCTTCCCCTCAGGTAAGAGCTGCCCCTGGTCTTTATCATTAATCATGCAGTCCTATTCCCACCCACATGGTGATAAAGATGAACGGGTTGCTCCCAAATAGCTCTGCTGGTTCTTTTATCTGAGAAGGTTGAGACAGTTATACTAAGAAGACTGCTAGGGTGTACATGCCTAACCAGAGCATAATTGGTTGATGTGGCAAGACTTGAGGAAGTAGAGGGGTGGCTTCTATGAGAAGACACCAGGAGCTACCACTATGTTGGCCAGAGCCAGTTTCAGCTGGCTCCAAGACAGACACAGTGCTGGCCAAAGCTGAATCCATCAGCAACACTGGTAGCATTTCTGTGATAACATATTTTAAAAAGTGTAAAAACTGCTGTACACCAACTGTGAGAGTGGGGAGACAACACGAGAGAAACAGCCCTACATACACCAAGGTCAGTGAAGAAGTATGGGAAGAAGGTGTTCCAGGTACAGGAGCAGGGATTCACCTGCAGCCCATTGAGAAGACCATGGTGATACAGGTCACCCCCTGCAGCCCATGGAGGACCATGGTAGAGCATGTGGATGTGCCCTGAAGGAGGCTGTAGCCCATGGAGAGCCCACACTGAAGCAGCATCCTGGCAGAAACCAAGGACAGGGAGAGTACCTCATGCAGGAGCAGATTTTTTTGGTAGAACCTGTGGGGGACACACACTGGAGCAGTCTGTTCCTGAAGGCTGTATCCCATGGAAAGAACCCACACTGGAGCAATTGATGCAGAACTGTAGCCTGCAGGAAGAGCCCACAATGGAGAAGTTTTTTGAGGGCTGACTCCCATAGGAGGAACCTCACCTCATCTTTCTCCTTCATCCCACCAAGGCAGAGCTATTAGGTTTCTTATAAGGTTTTCAGCTCTGCTATAGTTGCCAGCTAGCGTCTTAAAGTTAGAGGATGCAAAATGAAGGTGAGAATATCTTGAAGGAAGCAACTGGCTAAAGTAACAAGAATTATATCTGCCCTTTTAATATGGCTGGTATGTATTTGCCTTTGGGTTGCACGTCGATGTGTTACTTGAGAAGTTATATGATTGCCAGCAGTTTATAAAATATGTTAACAATTATATTTATGTTGTCAGGCTAAGGACAATATTGAAATAAAAACCTTGACTTTGTCACCAAAGCCTTTGTATCTTAAAAGCAGATTCCCTTTCTAAAGCAGTTCTTAATTTCTCTGCTCCATGCCTTGCTCCAAAAGGAAAGCAGCTGCACCACCATCCCACGGAGGCTGGATACAGCCAGCCAGAATGAAAATAACAGCAGCTGTTCTGACTGTCACCAAGTTGCCAGCAGGATCTCCAGGGGGACACCACAAAGCCCACCAGAGAGAGGATCAGTGCAGTACATCTGTTGCTCTTTTAAAAATAAAAATACCCCACTGAGCCCCACAAGATCTTCCATTCCCACAGGTGGTCCCATCTTTGGATGCCAGAATGCCCTACAGTACAGACATGAGAGCGAGTCTGAGCAGGCAAGTACCTGTGGGCAAAAAAACTATCCAAAGTTTATCCACAAAAGCAAAGCTAAATAAACCAGCCCTCCTTGTCTAATTAACTTCAGGGCACAGACAAGATTTGCCTAAGTGAAGTCTTCCAAATTTTAAGTCAGAGATCATTAAATCCAAGAGGTCATTTCTTGGCACAACAGCATAGGCTAATACCAGAAGTCTCAGGCTCTTACAGCCAAATCTCCCTTCGAACTGCACAGGAAGCTAACCTCCTCCTGGGCAGCACCCACTCTGTTTCCCATTCCTGTGGAAACAGAAGATTGTTCAGCATATTATTGTTGTTGTTCCTATCTGACTTATTTGCTGAGAATAAGGAGATTTTTCTATATGATTTCTTAGGAAGAAGCTTCTACAAATACATGGTATTTGGGAAATCGTCACTTGGATGCGGAAGACACAGTTCTTATTAATTTACACAACTGAAATGAATTGGGGCTCTCTGGAAAGTCACTGAAGATAATTTGTTGACAGAGGACATTGTTTATAATGACTTCTTTTTGTTTATTCCTTATATATATGAATTACTGGAACTTAATGTCTTACTGATGAAAGAGAGACATGACATACTGACAGCACGCAGGAGCAGAGCTCTAGTTGTAAAAATTATTTATATTTTTGATAATATCACCATTTAAGAAAATGTTTTCTTGTTCTTCATGGCTTATGGATTAGGCTTTTAGAAAAGCCTTTTTTGTGATAATCATCTCATTGTATTTATAATCAGATCTGGCTACTACTTGGAGTTTGCATTCCCTGAAAGTTTAAAATATTTTGGAAAGAAAAACAAGGCTTCTCATGAAAACTAGAACTTCTGAGTTTTTCCCTATGAAAATGAAATGTTAACCAATTTATTTTTACTAGAATAAAAAAAAATCATAATCTTCATCAGTTCTTCTGTAGGTAAAGCAGCTGGATGTCCAAACACCAAGGAGTGCCCTGCTAAAGTTCAGAAATTCTTTCAGCGCTGAAGCCTTAGACCTTAGAGCACCTGTCAAAGCAGGAAGGGCTATGAATGTGAAAACCTTCTCTGGCCCTGGCTCCCAGCAGGTTGTCACATGAAACTTGGAAACAGCATGTCAGTAATCAGGCTGCTCATTGTAGAACTCTATATACCCAGTTTGGGCAGTTGCAAGAAATTTTGAGAATAAAGACAGTTTCCCATCCCTGCAAGCTGTAGAGAGATCAAATGGCATGCAGAGCTCCTTTCGGCACTTCTTACCTGAGGTTTCAGCCTTGTTTCTTTCACTGTGAAAATAGAAACTCAACACAATCTTTTTCCCTCTCCTCTCACTCACCGAAACTCCTCTGTTTATGGAAAGCTTCTTACAGCTGTCCACATAATTTCCTGCAGGTCTTCTTGGGAGATGAGCTGTTCCAAGAACCAAGTTTCTTTTCCCATCAATCTAAAATGAGCTATTTGTTCACATCTGTGATCACCATGCCTACTCCCCCCTGCATAACACAGTCTTGAGATATCAATGACTCAACTTTCTATTGTCTCCTAGTATCAAACACCTAATTTCTGTAGGATTCTACATGAATGAATGAATCATTAAATTGTCTAGGTTGGAAGGGACCTTTGAGGTCTGCTAGTCCAACCATCAGCCTAATACCCATCACTAAACCACATTACTAAGCAGCATGTCAACCCATCTTTTAAGTACCTCCAGGGATGGTGCCTCAACCACCTCCCTGGGCAGCTCATTCCAACACTGAATAACCCTTTACTATTTATATATATGTATTATGTAAAGATGTCCTGTTGTTAACCCAAACAGGTCTTCATCAGGGCTAATTCGCAGATTTGAGAGGTCTTTGTGTAAAACAATTTTACCAGGTGCCAATAAGAAGCACCAGTTTCTGATAAGATGCAGGAGAAGCTCTGCCCCACCGGCTTTCTCTGTAGGAGAAAGGTTACTTAATATGGGCAACCCACTACTACACAGGAATTCAGAGCTAAACAGTGGAGTTTCTTCCCATTAGGCAAATATTTTTTTAAGCCATTTATTCTTTAGATTTTGGATCCATAGATGACTTCTAGGAGACAGCTCTCTAAAGCAGTGGAGCACAAGCTCCCCCAGAGCCCCTGTGAGGAGGTTAACCAGCAGCTAATCAGTGCCTACACTAGAAATAGGAGTCTCCAGCATGGATTCAGCCAGAACTGGCAGTTAAGTCATGTCTGCTTTTCTATCTAAAAGCGTTCAATTAGAAATGTCTCTTTTCCACCACATTTCTATTGCCAGCAGCAGAACTTGCACAGTCTCCTAGCAGGTTCTGAGGACCTTGGTGCCTTCAAGAGGTGTAGTCTCAAGCTTTTCTGCCTGATTGTTCTCAGAGTCTGTGACCACAAGCCAAATTGTTCCTAAAATTGTGTTCCTAGACAGCTAACAGACTGCAGATGCAAGCTTGTCCAAGACTTCCCACATTAGCAGCGAGGAGCATGATCTGCATTGTACAACACAGGTAGGTACATTCCTTTGTCCTCTCACCACATCATAGCCTCATGCTCCAGCAACTGACAGCTGTACTATTTGGTTTGTTATTGTTAGGCACTGATCTACACAAAGCACTGGTTTTGGAGAAATAATCTTACGAACACATAGCGATCAGCCTTTACTATTTGGGAAGGATTTCTTGGGGTCATTCTGGATTTTCTCGGAAAACAGCCCAATGTTCAGCACCTGCCTAGAAGAGAAACAAATAGTGAGGTGTTATTAGCAGAAGAAGAGAACAAACAAGGAAATGTTATTACGCTGATGCAACATATCCCTCTCTTGAGCACTGTATGCAATTATGGGTGCCAGTGACAAAAAGGATATAATAGCATTAAAAAAAGTTACTAAAGAGAACAGTAAGTATGTCAGAGTTTGCTGCAAGGGTAAGCAAATTGACTGGCACTGTGCAGCTGAGAATAGGGAGGACTTTCAGCACTTGGAAAAATTACACAAGGAACGATTTTTCATTACCTATCACAATAAAAGAAACTGGAAAAGGATCAGGCACATGTTTAAAGCAGAGAATGGTACTCTTTCACCTAAACAAAACCAGAAACTAATTGCCACATGAAGTTTTCAAAAGTAGATGCATAGTTGGGTTTGAAAGGCATGACTCGAATTTAAGGAGAGATACATTGATCACCATTTAAAATGCTGTTGGGAAAGCTTCTGTAAACTGAGGATAGCCATCCCATGTGATTGACAGGGTTCATCATCCTCCCCCTTGCCAGTTTTTGATGGCTTGTGCTTTTGGTTAACAACAGAATAAAGACCTGGGGATGGGGGAGATTGTGCAAGCTGGTATGATAGCACTTATTTTCTTACAGTAATAGGGAAATAGAAAAAAAATACAAGAATGGAGTGACATAACTCTTATTTGAGTTTAAATTCTTTTTTTTCCCCCATTGCCAGGGAAACTACACTTTATTGTCAAAGATAAACCATATTCCTTTATGTTTAAAAAAGGGCAGTTGAAACACGTAGGCCTAAAAGAAAAAAAAAAATAAAAATCAAAGATTATTAGTTTTATTACCTAACATGGGTTTGTTGGTATCTCTCAGGGAACACAAAGATCCCTAATGGAGAAGTAATAAAAAATTGTTAAAATCCCATGAGTTCAGTGAATATCTGTCCTGCAAAGACTGACAAATCACAGCCTGTAAGCCTTCACGTACTCTTGATTCCACGGACTCTGTGCTTTCCACAAGCAAAACTGCACTATCAGGTACAAATTAGCCCAAGTACCTCAGAAGGAGCAGAAAGTGTCCTAGGTGGAGTTGATGGAGCACATTTTTCATTGGGATGAGAAGTCACCAGTTTCCTGATGACTTTTCTCACCACAAGGCTAATATGACAATGAAGAACTGAGTGGGGGTGCACCATACACTCAGATTTTTTGTATCATCAGAGCTGTTTCTGCTCCATTACCATCTATTCTCAGAAGACAGATAAACCAGTTTACATCCTGACTGGGGGTGGAAGTAAGCATTTCCTACTAGTTCTCTCTACAGTCAACACCAAGGGTCACGAGTAGCCAGTTTAGGGAGTAGAGCTCCCTCTGAAGGTCTTAGAGGTCCTCACCTTCTGCCACTAAGCAGAGGCATATTAGACTGTCCCTTTCCCTTTTGCCAGCTGTGTGTGTCTAAATTTGGGTAGACATTGCCCACAGGTACTCACATTTCTAGCTTTGCAGGATATGACAGAAAAGATACTAAGTTCATGCAAATTAATTTGTCCTAATTTGCTCAGACAACCAGGACTTTTCTGAACAAAAGTGCTTGTGTGGAGAGCTCTTTCTACAGACTTTCCTCCAGCTTATATCACAAAGCTTATTCATACTGCAAAGTCAATGTAAAGTTTCTGTCAAGTTGGTTTTCTACCCCAGCAAAACCTCAGGTGTCAGATCTGACCTTTGGGTAGTCACAAAGTTTGAAATTTAAAAGCTCAGCAAAAATGGCAGTCTAGCATATGAAATAAAACCAGAAAATTGGTTTAATCTCTCTCCCCATCACTAGCAAAAGCAGACTTTTTCTATGAATTCATACACTAAAGGATGGAAAGACAGTTTAAGAATATTCATAAGTAGAACAGCAACTCTGTGGTTGATAAACCAATGAAGGAAACATATCTGTAAAGCAATTAGTATATTATATATTCTTTGAAAAATAGTTGGGCAATACTAAAGTCCTTGAGTTATTCTGTTCAGTTTGCGCTGTCTTTCTGGAATACTTTGTTATGAAGTTTCAGAAAACACTGAAGTATACTACAAAAATGTCTGATAAGAAAATCTAAATCAAAGAAAAATGAATTCTCTATAAAGACTTAAAAATCTAGATGGAAACAAGATACACTTAGCAAAAGAGATAGAAAATGCACAAGATTGTGGCGTGTTTTCCAGCATATGCATCACAACAGAAGATTAGCATATTAACCCAGCATAACAAAACACATCTCAACTACCTTTGCAAGAAACAGTGTGAGGAAAGAAGGGTCTTTGCAAGAAACAGTGTGAGGAAAGAATATCTCTGGTCTGCAGATTTCAGAAGAAGAAACTGTAAATCCACAACAAAGTATTGTAACAAATGTATAACTATAACCTCTTCTAGCCAGCACAGAGAGGATTGGGATTTGTGCAAAATACTCTCTGAGACTATACACTTCAGCGGGCATACCTTTCAGTTATGTTTTGTTTCAGTCAGTCAACCAGCTTCCAACCTGCAGCAATTTTTTTCCATCAGCTTCATCTCCAACTCCTCCTCTGTTTCACCTAAAGTGGACATCAGTAATTCTGATTATATTTCTTTTCTTTTTCATTGTTGAAGTTGCTCTTTTGAGCTGGAGAACAGAAAGCCTAGAATGGCTCAACTATTCAGAGGCTTATACGGACTCAAGGTTCCAAATATACTGATATAACTGTATTTAGATCTAGTCCATGCATCCCCCTGCACAATGACGTTGCACAATGTCTACAGAAAAGTCTGGGAGGTTACAGGTACAGGGGGTACTAAATTTGGGGGGGGGGGGGTTTCCTGTTTTATTACTTCCTCCTTCCCTGCCCCCCCCCCTTTAGTCATTTGGGTCAAACANACCCCCCTCCCCGCCCCCCCCCCCCTTTAGTCATTTGAGTCAAACAATGTCCAGAAAGAAAGAGATAACTTCTCATGACTGAAATTCAGGGTAAATCAATGAGAAGGAAAAAGCACCTAGAAGTATCAGTCAAAATGCAATATCCAATAGGAAGCAGTAAAAGCATATCCTGCAGGACAGGCAAAATAATTTATGTTCCAAAAACTAACACAATAGAATAATGATGACAAAAGAAGTAGAATCTGCTCTAGCAAAATGTATCCAGGTGATTTTCACCAGAGTCCCTTGAGATGACCCATTAAAGCTTGAAAAGACAAAGAATAAATTGTATTTCTGTTGCTTGTGGTCATAAATATCTTGAACCAAAAAAAAATAGCTACTTGAGGTTACTGAAATTGTGGCAACAGCTGTGCTGGTTCAGACCATCTAGCTCAGTACTTCTTCTTAGTAAGGACTACTAATAAAAATAAAGAGTAAGATCACATCCAACCTAAGCCATAACTCTCCTAGCCTCCAATTATGCTCAGCATCAGGAAGTTCCTGAGCCAGTTACATTTTGTCTGTTTATTTACTTCTTATTCAGTCTCTCTTCCAAGTCTAGTCTCCTCAGGAACCCACGCAGAGTTCCTACTTCTGCAGTATCCTCTGGCAAGGAGTTACACAGGGCTGCTGTCTATTTCCTAAAGATCCATCATCTTTTTCTCTTTAATGTGCTGGATAGCCACTGCTTACCATGGGATGTTACCTTTTTCACTCAGCCCCTTGACCTGAGCTGAAAGTCCATCAGACAGAATGCTGGAGAAAAAAAAAAATATCCTTAAAACCCAAACATGTGGCCAGAGAAGAAAGACGTTAAATCAGTGTGTTCCTGGCATGGTACTGCAATCTACACAGGGGGGTCCAAAAGACCATACTTGAGTGTTGAAAACGGTATAGTCATAAGAACACAGACCATCAAACAGCTGCTTAACCCTACCGAGGCTGTGCTTTAGGAGCAATGCTTCTCGCACCATCCTAATCATCCACCCTTGCCTTCCCTGACACTCACGTGCCAGAAAAAAAAAATAAAAATTTGTACTTCTAGATGGTAGAGCACTCAGAAAACAGAGCTACCTAAGAAAAAAAAATAGCCAAGAGGAACAACTAAAGCCCTGTTATTTTTCAGCTGGTTTGGTTTTTGGGCATGTCTCAAAGATGGGCAACTGTTTTAGCAAAGTAGAAAGGGCAACATTGGAGTGGGCGTGGGCAGAGAAGGAGCAGGACAGTCCAAACTAGCGAGGACAGGGAATAAGCACATGTCAGACCATGCCAGAAGAATAGCGAAGTGTCACAACTCTCCTGATACCCAGCTGCACTGGATTGCAGCACCAGCACAAGGCCTGAAGACATTTCTCTTGTCACTTCATGTTGCACAAGTGTTTGCTAACCATGAACCAGCGAAGAAATGTGCTTTCTTCAAGACAGAAGTTCACTGTTTTAATGCTTCTCAGGGTCCAAAGTCATCTTTAACATGCAAAGATATATTTGATTCTCTAGGGGAGGATGTGGTTAATCATGTTATGCAACAACAACAGAACAAATTAGCAATACTATAACTGAATGGAAATAAGTTATGTTCTTTCTGGTTTTCAAGGCTTACAGAACAATGTTTGCATTCTGATACTTCACCCAGGGGACCTTCTTTCCCACCAACAGCAAAAGACTTTGGAAGAAGCACAAAAACCTCTTTTTCCACTCAAGAGAGAGAAAGTCAACAGCCTGTCTGAGTTAGTATTTGCTGAGTAAGCATGATCAAAGCATCTCACATCTCACTGTAAATACACAACTTCATTTGACACCTATTGCTACAGGCAGTGGCAAAATGCCATGAAATATTGGAGCAACACAAGCCAACCAAGCTACACAAAACCCAGCAGGTTTCACGTGGGTTTCTGTTTGTTGCTACAGAGAGGGAAAAGAAGCAAAAATACGAAAGAAGCCTCAGGTTTCAGACACCAGAATGTTGATCCCAGGGTTTCAGTGGAGCTCAGATTTCACATCTTGAGTGCTGCAGATAAAACCCGTGTAGTCTGAATTAACCATGGCCCAGCAGCTGCCAGCGTGCACAGCTGCCTGCTGACATTTGTAGGCAAACAGGCTGCCAGGAGACCAGAGAACATCGAGAGCTTAGAGCACCTCAAGATCTCCAGGAGCGCTTACAGGGCAATGTCACTTGCTTTTGTTCAACCACCACTGCGTTTGAGAACTTGTGACACTAAATCACCCCAGCTAGCCTTAGCTAACAACTAATGGGGCCAAAACCCGGTAGCCTGCCAGCACAAGGCGTCTCTACAACCAGCACTGCAGCTTGGTGAGACTGGATCAACCAAGGGGAGAGAGGCTTCATGTAGGAGCATCTCTGGGCTACAGAAAGGGTGCTCTTTTAGGGGACTGCCTGCTGTTGACTCCATTCCTCGGTCTTGAGGGAATGCATGAGGAAGCACTAAGGATGACAGGCCCAGAATCAGACCTTAGACACTGCATGAGCAGCCCACAGGACGGTCACAGCACAGGAGTGACACAGGCACAGCATAGGAGCCACACTAGTTTGAGCTGACAGCAACAAGAGGTGCAGGTGGAGGCTTGGGAGGCTGTCCATGAAGGTGCAGCACGAGAGAACAGAGGCTTCTGCCTGGATGCCCACCTGAACCCTCAGAAATTTCACCCTTTTTCCATGAGGACAACACACTGCCCAGGAGTGCGCTGAGGTGGCCAGTGAAGTGAGAAGGTAGCCATGACCTACCTGGCTGCCTCAGCAATTGGAAAGCCAAACCAGCAGCTTGGAGCAGCTGCTAAGACACCGGTCCGATTTTCAGCAGCTCCTTTAACTGCTGTTGAAGACAGAACATATGGCTGAGTCAGCTGCTGGCCTGACTTTGCAGACCATTTCCTGTGCTCTTCTCCAGTGTTTGTTGTTCCTCTATTTTCCCAGCAATAAGTAAACTGGCTCCTTTAGCTGGAAGACAGCTCTTAACCCAAGGAACAGATCAGCTGGAGCTATTGCAGCCAGCACAGCTCCTTCCAGCCTTTACAAGCCCCAAGCCACAGAACCAGGCAGAGTCATAGCACCTGTAACCAAATGTCATCACACATCAAAAACCTCGTTTTCCTCCCAGAGGTATTTAGGATCACCTGCAGGTGGGTACATCCCACACCCTGTTATGAAATACAGCTGCAGGTTTTCAGTGTAGGTCAAAAATAACTGCTTCCACAACTCCCCTTAAAACTGCTCTGTGCTCACTGCTAGAAAATAGGTTGCTGACAACAAACTAGAAGCCTTTAGGGGAAGGGGGGAGAGAAGAAAAAAAAAGTCTGCTTTGCATCTAAAGCAGGGGAATTTCTAACCTCGGGTGAGGAACGTGGTAATCCAGAAGGTGGGCTTACTCAGGAAATCAAAAGAAGATCACCAGGCTGATTGGAGTTACCTTCAAAGAGAAAGAATGGGAGCAGTGAAATACGCCCATAGTAAGAAAACTTGTGGTTAGAGGTCCATGCAAAGATAAAGTGGCCTTTTGCTAGTTCACGTGTGCCACAAGTAGTTCAAAATGCTACATGTGATCTTAATCAATAATTATGTAGGGTGCTGATGCTTTTATTCCTCCTCACCTCCTCCCTTCTATTCCCCCACAACAGGCCAAGCCACAAAGGTTTTACAATACTGCCAGATCTAGGGCAATTTGGCAAACATTTACAAAGCTTTAAGAAAAAAGATTATTTTTTTTCCCCAATTAGCTTCTGAGATAGTATTTAGTTGCCAAAGTCATACAGTTGTTTTTTTAAATAGCATGTTTTCTTTTGCCAACTTTGCTTTAACCCCCCATTATGATATTGCCAAAAATTCTCATTTTATTTCCTATGAAAACCCACATCGTACTACCCACCAGGACCCTGATCTGTAAATGGAAATAGCCACTAGCCTGTGTTTTTCACATCCTTGTGAGAAACATACGTAGTTCACTCGCTCCCTTCTCAAGCGCTCTAGCCCAATTCCAGCAGGACCTGTTGTATCTCACAAGGGCAGGCATATGGGTAAGATCAGGGGGTTTTATGAAAAGCGGTTGTGCACCACTGAGTTTAAGATGATAATGAGGCAGCCTCTTTTGGTGGGTTTCAAGGAAGAAAGGTAGACTGAAGACAACAGACAAGTGCATGGCCAGACTCCCAGATCCTGAAGCCCCATCAAACCCACCGAGCCCCTCTCTCCTTTAACTCCCTGCCTCCCCCGGGATACCAATGGCTGCTCATAGCCTCCCCACAGCTGGAGCAGAAAATATCAGCTTTGGCAGCGCTGTATTTCTGAGGGCTGCAGGAAGCATCCCTGGGGCCACTCTTGAACCCTTCAGTCCTCAGATGACCCTCACGTATCCTAATGCATGTGCTACTGTAATGCTTTAAGAATTGCTGAGGTCTCACCACAAAATTCAGCTGCTACTGAGAGCTCCTCAACATGATGATAGCATTATGAACCACATTAACAGTAACAGTAATATTATTACTAATATTAATTAAGAAAGGCATTAATGTAAAGTATTAAGTTTTGTTCCACAGAGATTTGGGCAAAGATTTTGGTCAGGCTTTGAAACCACCCAATCACTTACATTTTGCAAACCCTTTCAACTTACAGACCATATGGCTGTAGATTAATTAAAAAGAAATAAAAATTAAAATACAAACCATCAAGGAAAAGAGGGTTTGCAAGGTCCCCTGGGACCTGGGCACACCACCCAAGGCAAGAAGTGAGGACTGACCATTTCAGGTAATAGAGACACTACCTGCGAAACTGGACTCCCAAATCCTCAGAGCTGGCCAGTACTTCCTGCTCCCAGGAACATTTTTTGTTTTCACATGGTCTCCATGATGCATCCCATTGCTCTTCTTAGATGGCAGCCCTAAGGCCATAGTTCTTCAAGGACTCCAGGACTATGGAAGCTTGCACTGGGGTTCCTACAAACACTTCAGCATTCCAGACTCCAAGATTTTCTCACCATGTGACTAATGGTTCCATTTGTTTCCAGCTCACCGGGTTAAGTAGTTAAATTAGGCACAAATTCTGCATACTTCACCATGTTAAGTGAGCTGTAGGAGTCTCAATTGCCCTGGGACAACACAGTTGGTAATGGTCCCTCAGCCACCAGGGACAGCAGATCTGCTGGAATGCAGATCCCAGATGAAGCTGTCTCCATTCATAGTTTTCTTTCTTGGAATAATCTATGGGAAGGGTTGCTCAACATAAAGCAATCAGATTTAATTGACATATGCTCAAGGATGATAAAGAAACACAGCTCTACAGAAGACAACTCATCCCCATCTCCAAATTTATTCTGAGGCACTAAATTAACAGATGTACAGACTCAAAGGCCAAAAATCTAATTCTCCACTAAATTCCCTGCTAGTTCCTACAAAGGATGGGGAAAGCACTAAAAATAATAAGTACAGCATAATTCAGAACAGCAATCATTAGAATACCTTCTTTTTTTGACTCCCTCTTGGTGGTTTTTCTTTTTTAGTGTTGTGACTTGGCATTATTACAACAGAACTTCGTTATGATTTTATGGAAACAGAGTGGTTTGGGGATTTTTTGTGCTTGTTNGCCTCAGGCATCAGTAGGTGGAGGCATTGCACAGCACAAATCCACAGTGGCTCCCAGCTGCAGGCTTTGAGGAGCCCCTACAGCCCCTTCATATGGCAGACGTTGCTACTCCCTCACCAACCCTCACCCTGGGACCCCTGGTCTTTTCCCCAACCACAGCTGTCTGCTCTCTTGCAACGTGATCCTTTCCTCAATAAGATGCCCATTCACCTTCTAATTTAGGTACCCAACTAACTACATGGCCCAACCCTTCAAAGAAAGACAAACACACCAAAGTTAGCAGTTTTTTAAAAAAATGTCAGCAGACGGTGCTGGCACCTCCTTGGCTCATTTAAATACATACATGTACCAAGCCATTCAGATCTAGGCTGAGGAGACACATTTTTATGAAAAACTTGGCTTTTCTTGCAGAAGTCAGCATGTGGTCTATTCTCTTCAATCTCTGAGGAGAATCAAGCCCCGTTTCCTCTAAATATACAGGAACTGGAGCCAGATATCAAGCAGAACCAGATGTCATGACCCAGAAGAAAGCGTACACAGATGGTAGGGAGACATATGGCACACAAGTTCTTTCCCACTGTGAGTGTCCCTGTCAAGACAGCTCTTTAGCTTTTTCACTATTTGTTCCTGTAGACAATATGTAGGGGAGTTAACTGCCAATTATTCTTTTTTTTGTTTTAAAGGGACAGATGAATCTTATTTTTGTAACTCCTAAATGGTCTGTTTATTTGCCATTTTACAAGTGGGAGAACTTACAACTTCCTTCACCTGTCTGTAGCTTCTTTACCCCTATAAAGATTAATGTCCTTCCACTTCTCCTACACTCCATTTGAAATTATGTGGTTGTGCCCCATGTTACCCAGAACATACAGACCTAGCTGCTACAGCCTGAGTGTGCTTCCCCAGGAGAGAGAGACAGAAGAACAGTAGCCCAAATTTCTTTCCAAATCCAAATGCTTGTGCAATTCATCCACTTCCATCACACAGAAGAAATAATTAGTTACGCATATTTGAAAAAAAAGAAAACAAAAAGTATGGATATTAGAAACCACATGCTAAAAAGGAAAAAAAAATATGTTAAGGACTTGAATGTGGCCCTTCCCATCTTTTAGGGAATTTGCATATATCCACAGTATATAAACTGAGCAAGAAAGTGCAAAAGATCAAAATCAGCATTTAAGATTGGAGGAGAGATGAGGCAGCACTGGGGTGTGTGACCATGGACAGTGCAGGAAAAGGAAACGCTCCCCTGAATCATGTTGCTGGTGAGATAATGGAAAGAAAGAATACGGATTTTAGTAACTGCCAACAGAAATACCTACCAGGGAAACTGAGGGGGGAGGGGGAAAATATAATGACAGTGCGCAAAATTCCCCTTCTACTACAGTCATTGCTGTGCTCAAAAAAAAAAAAAAATTAAAAAAAATTAGGTCAAGACCAAATGAGCGACTAGGGGCAAAATTGAACCAGAAAAAGCATTTACATATCTAAGACACTTGATCTTAAGCAGCAATTCAAACCCAACCTTTCTGTAGCAGAAAATTCACCTTAGTGACTTGGTGAGCTTTCTACCTTTCTTCAGGGTGATATACCAACTCCTGATAGTCACTGCCACTGTGAAGCAGAACTTAAGCTCTAGCTGTTACCCCACCATGACCTGGGTGCTCTCTCAGAGGAAGTCACACGAGCTGCACTTTTTTGCTGTGCCCCCGGTGCCCAACAGACATGAGACTCCTTTTTTTCCCCCAATCATTTGCAACACGAGAAGCAATATTAGACTAGGCTGAGGACACAAGTGCTCTGTACTACTTTTCAGCTCACTTTCAGCGTTTTCAGAGTTTATCTAAACAAGCGCATCAAGCCCTGGTTAATATCCCATCTTAAAAGAGAACAAGCATACACTTCCACTAAGTTGGTGTTTGTTTGGGTTTTTTTTTAAATAAGGAACAATTTATTGTACCACAAGACACCAGTGTGTTCTCCTGTAAGACTTGCAAAAAAAAAAAAAATTTACAAAACAGAAACAAAATTCAGCTTCAAAATAAGGTCCCATGATAAAAGGATAAGCTACTTCCTGTAATGCTACATTCAAGTAGTTAACTAACAATTAACCACGATAACAGAAATCTGTCTCCCACATTCATTTTCACACAAGAAAACTAAGATGCCTAAATAATAATAAGCATGTTGTGTTGTTTTTTTTAAAAAAGTACCAAGTAGATAGACGTTGAGTCTCAATCATCTATTTTCATTTAAGAGTCTATAGAAGTCTTGTTTAGTGTGAAAATGCTTGTCCTGAATACTGTAGCAAACCTCTGAAAAGAAGTGTGAAAAAAGTGGTGATAAATCATAATGGCACATTCACAGAAGAAACAAACAAAACAAAAGAGCATATCTCCATGCAAATCAACGCACTCAGCAGTACTGCAAATCCTACAGCCAGAATAATGAAGCAATACTCCTTAGAAGCAGTATTAAGCCTTCTCAAAGAACAAGGTCACATGAAACATCATTGCAAATCTTTCACTTTAAACATATATTCCACTCCTGGACCTTGCTTTTCTCTCCCAGCAATACAGCCCAACAAAGAATATATTCTACAGCACACACACTTCTGAGAAGCAGCTGAAAGGAATTCAGTGACAGATGCTATCCTACCAATAAAGGTAATGTAAGAACCTACTTGACTTCAGAAAAGAATAATAAAAAAAGGCAAGCAGAATTCATATTTGCATTCAGATGATGTTCTTCAAGGCTGGCAAGTGAAAACTCTTGCTACTTCAGATCACCTTGAAAAGGAAGCAGCACATGGTTTTCTCATGGTGATGCGCACAGAAGGACAGATTGGGATCCAGAAATACCAAGCTACTCCCAAGCAGGTTGATACAACCACATGACTCTAATTTTTTTCTTTCACAAGCAGACAAGATGTTAATTTTTTCCATTAGCACCTGGTCATGTTTCAGAACTGGCTATTTTCCACTCTCTCCAGGATACTCAGCCCAAGCAGAGTCCTTTCATAGATCCTTAGAGAATTTCTGCACTTGTAGCCAGCACAGCTGAGACACAGAATGAGAACATCTGGTTTCCAGAGTAGCAGCACTTTAGAAAGCTTCCAGATCTGCAAGAAATCTGAACTACATTCAGGTTCCTGACCCTTTCAAGAGACTAAGTTTAGAAACACCCTATAGACCAGATATCACAGAATTATTCAACAGTTGTCTAAAAAGCCACAGATTCCATTTCATTTGCTGAACACATCTGGTACCAACCATTCAGCTGAAACACATTTAGTATTGTGAGGAGTTTTAAGTATACCTGCTTTGTCATGTATCTTCCCAGCCCCTTGAAGAAGCAAGGATAAGGACTATATTGCTCAGGAGGCGACCCCAAAGCTTGCACAGTGCAGATTCTTGCAGTAATGAGGAAGTAAAACATTTACAGAGGCAAGAAGAGGAACAGACTAGGAAAAGGCTGACAACACAATCAGATTTTTAATTGATCAACTGTAGTTTCAATTTAAAAAAAAAAAATTTTACTTCACAGCTGCTTCTTCAGTGGATATTACATTTGTGGACCACAACTATTTAATAGTCTATCACCATCAGCAACGTTTGTTTCTCATATCTGTGTGAAACTAACACAACAAATGGTGTCCAAAACTCAGAACAGAAATAAAGTTGCACAGAGCTTTTCTTTTAGGGTGTAACTGAGGAGCAGATGAGTAGCTTTTAGCCCTTGAAGAAAACATTTACTTTGTAATATAAAGAATTTGTGTAAAAAAAAAATAAATAAATAAAACTGGAATATGTTCTCAGTATTATTGTAATAAGTGCCTCTTAACTTCCCTTTGCTGCAGAATTGTTTGAAGTTAGGGGCAATAAATATACTCCAGAAAAAGATCCCTTCTTCCTGGATGGCATTTGATAGCGCACATTTTTCCAGAATCTTGTACTTGGTGAAAAAGATTCCTCTGAGAAGTCCCCTTTCCATTGTATAGCTCCATGTTTCTGCTTAATGTACCTGATTGATTCTGGCATGCTTGTGTAGTCCTGTATTTCATCCATTTCTATAAGAATCACTTTAATCCCATCCCGGATGAGAGCATTATACATAGCTAGTTGATGCTCAGAGGTGTCTTCTAATAGGGAGCTACTAGATGTTTCTGATCCCAAAACAATCATCAGTCTTCTGCTTTGCTTGAGGGTTTCATCAGCAACACTGACCACAGCTGCAAGCAATAAAAGAACCATCAAAGCTGGCAATGACACTTTACAACTGATGTAAAATATTTCTGAATTTTAAAATTGTATATATATACAGAGTGGTGGCTAGCTCAGAGGACTGGTAGGTTTAAGATCTCCCACCTGTTTTTCATGATTCATGATCCATTGCATTAAATCTCTGATTAAAAAAAAAAAAAAAAATTGTTTTCTTCAGTCCCCAGGAGCAAATACCATTTAAAGAACCCCAACAATATTATTAATGCAGCTGAATCCTCATTTGTTCATCATTAAAAAGAAAATGCAAACCCTTATAACATCAGAACAGAATTTTTTTGTAAGAAACAGACAAAATTTAAAATTAAAGTCCATTGGACAAATTATCTATTAAAAATTAACAAATATAACTTTATTCTTCCAAGCAGGTGGTTTTAAATTGCTCGTGTAATCTTCTAACCTGAGACCAATGTGTCAAAAGACAATCTATTAACCATACTAATCAAAGCGTACCTTCTCCTGGTAAATCGTCCCTTCCTAATATAA
Organism: Pedionomus torquatus; assembly: GCA_013398155.1. Lineage (NCBI taxonomy): Eukaryota > Metazoa > Chordata > Aves > Charadriiformes > Pedionomidae > Pedionomus > Pedionomus torquatus. Next base: position 224,053 of record VZRU01012328.1, read on the forward strand.
AGAGACTGTATCCACATTGTTGTTCTAAAACATCAGGGAGCATTCTACGAACAAAGGTTTCCAGACGACAGAAGCTCCTGCCTCCACTGCCCTTTGCGTACAGGACATATGCATCATAGACTTTCCCATCTGAAAAACAAACATTTATATTAAAAAACTAAACCTAGGAACATGCCTTTGTTGCAAGGTTTTATTTTGGGCTGTTTAAAAATAGTAAGGCGGGGGGGCATATTTAACCTATCTGACAAAATAACATCAAAGTACTAAAATGCTCAACAAATCCAAAGAAAGATGGTCAGCCACAGAACCTGATCTCTTTTTCTATCACAGGGATGAATGGGCTAGCAAGTGAGCTGGGTGCAGGACCTGGGACCTGCAGGAAGAAGCCCCCTACCCACAAGTGTCAGGACATTAAGATAGTGTCCTCTTCCAGGACTTTCTGCACCACCCCTCTCAAAACAAACTCAAGAGCAGTTATCTCCACTTCTGACTAACCGTGAGAGAGGGTAGAAAATGGCGACTCTTTCTTGTAATGATTCTGCAAGGGAAAGGCCGGTAGAAGAAAAGGTCAGAAGGTAAGCTGGGGTTTTGAGAGTTAAAATTGCATTATAAACAGGAATGATGAAATCAAAGCAAAATCAGATTTAACTCAACAAGTTAAGTTTAGCTCAACAAGCTACAAAATATAGCTTGCTTTTTTTCCCCCCTTAGAGCTCTATTAAGGTGTTCTAAGAACACAGAACTTTCAATCAGAAGTTGAAATTACTTTTCTGCAAAAACATTTAGAACACTGATGACTAAATGTTAACTATGTCAATGCACATAATCCATTTACTTTGAAGCTATGGGGAACTTCAGATAGTCTAATTCTGAGGGCTGCCAAACAAAATATCTATAATGTTTCACTTACTCCAATTTTTTCCCCACCTGTCTAATGTATTTGTCTACACCACAGCAATAAAAACCATCTAAGAATCACAGAATACAGAACTAGTATTGTTTTTTATTGCCTTTGGCATGTAACCATCGTAACTGACAGAACTTAGAAGGAAAATGGTGTGTAAGAGAGAAGTTGCTAAAGCAAACAAACCAACCAAACCAAATTCCAAAATTAATCTCTGAGAAAATGAGAGTCTAATTCTCCATATAAATATTTAATGCATGTCTTTAAACAGCTAGTTTACAAAATGTAGCTCTGCTGACACCTATTGTTTATCGTCAGGGTGATCAAAAATTTACATGTAAAAAAATTAATTACTTAACAGAAAAGCAAAAAAGCAACATGCTAATCCACAGAAAACTTGGGAGTTCTTTCTGACCTAGCTCTCCATGACTGCCTTCAATAGCACGCAGTGTTTACTGCCTCAACTATGATTACATAGTGTCTTTACGCATATCTGAAGATTCCTCAAGGAAGCTCTACATACAGTCTACTAAATAATCACATTACAGCCACTGGAAAAAAAAAAAAATAAAAATCAAAAGGCTAGTTACACTAACATACCTGGTCACGTATACGTACCTTCCTTACTTGCTAAGGCACAGACAGAATTACGGTACCAAAGCACCAAGTCAATCCTGAAAATCTTGTAGATTATTAAAGTAATAAATGTTAAAATTAACAGAGAGACAATTCCTCCAGTCAGCCACCTTCGTGTATCAGGAGCTGCACAAAAATATAGATGATTATTTTTTTTTTAAAATGCTAAATTTATCCAAATCTGATTCTTTATACAAATATAATACAAATTCAAGTATCATATTTTTCACTTCCACCTACTTATTATTTTAATAATGATAAATACAGTACTACAGTGACCCCTCCCCTATGCACAAGCACATGCATACATACAGTAAATTGTAATCCATGGGTCTTATAGCAACATGATATATGAGCATTCAGGATTGAAACCCCTCCTGGGGAGGACAAGACAAACACAAGCCTCAAAAATAACAGTACTTCTTACCTCTCTGTTTTAATATAATATAGGATGCAACCTCCCCAAATGCATTTGAAGCTTGACAGACAAATGGCTGTTCATAATCTTCACTATTCACTTCCGAAATTATTAGCTTCACAGAATGCATAGGGCGCCCATCATAAGAAGTTTTCTCCCTGTCCAAAGGGCAAAATGTCCATAGACATGTAAAACCACAGCCCTTTCTGGAATGGCTTCATCAATTACATCTGCAGCACAACAGTCGTTTCCATCTGCAAATGTCAAGCACACTTCAGAACAAATGAGCAATTACATTGTATGAAGGAAACCCAACGAACATTGAGGCCTCTTACTAACATTTAGCATAGAATTTGGAAAACATCAAGATGTTATTGTATCTACAGCTGTGTTTCCCCAAAGTAATGTAAGGTTTCTATAGGCTAAAGTACAAAAACATACCTTACAAACCTAAGCAAACCCTTGTTATGGGCTTCCCAGCCCCTGTAAGAGTAGGTGGAGAGAGAAATCCCACAGTGTGATCTCACACAGAAAGAGGCCCTAGCACAAGGGCATCACCTTGCTGTAAGCAGCTCAGGGACAGGAAAGAAAGACACCAAAAGCGGTGACCCACAGCAGACAACACCAACTCACAGTGTGATTCCTGCTGCAGGGAGTGGAGTCTAAACTATTGCTTCACTCTATGGATCAGAACAGACTTGTAATAGCTAAAGTGTCAAGCTGCACTGTTAAGAGACACAGATTATTCCCTATACATTGTAAAAGGGCACAAAAATGCTCATTATGCTCATTAACCACCAGCAAAACCAGTGATACCACTACCTTGTTAGCAATAGATTTCACATGCAAAATTAACTAAATAGTCTACTTAGCTAAGTGCTATTCTCTCCTGAAAACATATTCTGGGTACGGTTTGAAATGCAAAATCAAAGCTTGACATATATCATAAAGAACCTATATAGGATCACGTGAATCCCTTTCTAAGCAGAAAGTTTCAGTAATTTGAACACTGTAACAAGGAATTAATGAATCAACATTACTAATGCAAATGACGAATGGGCTGCAAAGATAACTTATTAAGTGCTAGGATGTACAAAAAAATAACACTGCATTTATTTAAATTCAGTGACTACATGCCTCTGCATTACAGCCCGATTATTTGTGGCACTACAATTCTTTATGATAGTACAATACTTTTGTATAGAGTTTTCTCTTGGTGAGCAAGAATTCAGCATTTTATTTCGCCCTTTGTTTTATGATGAGGATTTATTTCTCACAACTGTATCCTAAGTTTGAAGATATAATTCTCATTTTTATATCAGTTTCTTGCTCATCAATAGTGCTTGAGAATTTACAAAAACAATCACATTTTTTTCTTCATAGCACCACCAAGAAATCAGAGCTCACAAAAAAACCTGCAGTTTCTATATTTTCATATTACCTTTTGCTCTAATTTTAGTTGCCTTTTCAAGTCGGGTCTAATTTCTTCTCTCCTAACACTATTTAACTTGCTTTTCACCCTCACCTTATTGCCCTTCTCATGCTTTGCTTAGTCCAAGTCCACTTTCCTCCCAAACCCCAACTCATCACTAGAGATCTCTCTCCCTTTTCACCTCTCACCCCACTAAGCTCCCATACAAATGCCTCCACCAAAGCCTTCCGTTAGCTCTTCAGCTGATCTCAGTTACGCTTCTCTAACTCAAGGCTTTGAAACCTGGAAATCTTATAGGCTGTAAACTACAGGTTTCACATCTTGCAACCTTTCAGAGGCAGATGCAAAGGGAAAGGAGAACACAGAAGAAGGAGACAGTCTGAATATCATGTGCTGGGACACACTTAATCCAACTGAAAGGTTCCTGCCAGGCCTGGGCCTACTCAATATACTTGTATTGTAATACTCATACACAAAAGTCTCATCATTGTAATAAGTCCACAAAACACCTTTTCTCAAGGTTGGAAATTCAGACAGATTTTCCCAACGACCAACAAGTGAAGTCTATATTTCAAGTTTCTACTTCAAAGCCAGAAGTGAATTGGAGGAGGCAAGCATTGGATTTTTTTTTAAAAAAGAAAGCTGTTTAAGCAAGGGAAAAATGTTGCTAAATATTTTAATGTCAAAGGGGGGAAATTCCACTTCATCTGCCAACATGATATTTTCTAATCTGAAAATATACTTACTCATAATGACTTGCAAAAATTCTGCTCTTATAAAATACTTCAATATAAACACCGTTGCCTGTCCAAAACACCTCATACCCATCAGCACCTGTTGTATTGCAATCCACTGTAACTTGTGAGCCTATAAAATCATGTTACAAAGTGAAAAGTTAATTTCTGTACTTTAATTAAATCTATACAATTCTGTTCAGACTCCCACGCAGACCAGCTTACAGAAAAGTTACTGCATACTGGATCTATATACTCTGTGATCTACAGGTTCTGTGTTCTACAGGTTGGGCTCCCTACAATTTCCTTTGCATCTGAGAAACTTCCCTAGGACTTTGTAAGCAACATGCCTTGTCTCCTTCCCTCTCACCCCCAAACACTTCTCCTTCAGGAGATCAACACAGAGAAACTGAGCCAGTCACTGAACTAGTTATTTTTGTCAAAAAAAAATAAAAACAAGAGAACAGAGTATGGCTCTCCTCAAGTTTTCACTAGAATACAAAAATCATATTTTCCTATAGAGAAAACTACTTACCAAGTTCCACTTCAATGGAGTTGTTTCTTGGGTAAGATATTTCTGGGGGCTTCTTTGGTGGGCTCACTAACCAAAAGAAAGAAAGTGCTTTTCAGAAAACAGGTTACAGAGCTGCGATTGCCTCACAAGTACAACCTAAAAATGCCTGCCTTATGGACAAGGTTGTCAGCAATTTTATAACAGACATCACTCAGTGCTGAAAAATCTGGTATCTCAGGTAGTCATTACTTCTGACTTGAAAATAAACTATTCTTCACCACACCTCTTTCAAAATTTAGTGCCACAAATTTCCACACACTCATGGTGGACTGGCTATTCCACAGCATAAAAATCCTGTAATATTGCATACACAGGTGATGAGAAGAGTATAGGCAAGTATCTACAGTATTACCCCTCCACAATATGGCTACCCTGTTCTCCAGCACTCCACACATACAAACTGGAGCAATGAATCCACACATACAAATACTTGGAGCAATGTATCTATTTTGGACTTTTACAATTATAAAGGGGAAATTTTATTTCTGTGCTCTAGTGAAAGGCCTTACAATTCTTCCCACACCACCATCTAAAAGGAAGTGCAACACCAATGACCTCTTTTAGATGCTTACATTAGGACTATATATACGATGGCCTGGAAAGCTTATTTCTCTCTACACACTACAAAAGGAAAGTAAATCAACAGGTGGAGACCTAGACACTGACGAAAAGGATGTCTCAGTATGGCTACACAAATCCTAACTTGCAGGAGGTGAAATTGTATAGACTGAACACACATACCATTTCCAGCTGTCTCAGGCAGCTGTAGGATGACTTAGAACATTCCCGAACAGATATTCAAAGTTCAAGAAAGTTTCCCCATGAGCACAAATTAACAAAAAGAAATCATAAAGCAACCTTTTTGGAGCCCCTAGTGAAGCTTACAGGATTGCCTCGTATATATTCTTCCCTTCTGAAAATTGTATGTGAACTATTGTCTGGACCCCAGATCACCCATTTCAGCGTAGACTTGCTCAGCTGGAGACTTTAAAAGCAACTGAGCTGCCTTCAGCTACAATTTGGTCTGTTTTACTTCCTTGTTCTTGCAGCAAGAGGATAATGTGAAGGAGAGAGAAGAGAGATGGGCAGAAAAAGAGGGCAAAAAGAGGGTGCATCACAGGACACCTGTTTAGGGACCTCGGCAGCTAAGTCTGAGTAGTAAAGCTTTGGGATACTGCAAATTTGAACAGGGGAAATCAAATCTCCAACACAGGAGCAACAACAGGCAAAAATATGAGGAAAAAAAATTCTGACTGAGAGCTTATATATTTAAGTGAAACCTAGTAGCCCTAAGCATGTCTGTCCACAAATTGGGTCTTTTCGCTTTAGTCTTTAGAAACTTGGACAAAACCTCAGAGTCAGTGTTATGAACACAAACACAGTGAAATTTACCTTCTACAATCAGACTGACGTCTCGTGAAATGTTATATTGTTTTCCATTGTAGGTGAATGTTGTTTCACATGTATAGTTACCTTGATCGTGTACATTCACATCAAAAATTATAAGATCACTGTTTGAGAAGGTAAACCTTTCTCCTTCCAGCAGCTGGCAATCCTAAACACATATAGAGAACACTGTTAATTCATACCCCTATCTCTTTGCAGGGTTTGTCTCTCTCAAACACAATCTGAGCTTTCAGTGGAACACAGCATAAGGATGAGTGCCTTACAGAAGCTGAGGAAGAGTGACGGTGGTCAAATGAAAAGCAAAACATACTTCATTTTGGCCCTAAGTTTTTAATTCAAAGTTCATTTCCTATAGAAAACAACCTCCCACATTACAGAAATATGTAAGTAAAACGCAAGTGTCAGGATTTGTAGAAGTATTCACTACTGAAGAATTGCCTAATAATCAGACTTAGTTTTTTAAGGTATTAAAATACTCTGGGTACCATGTGGACTGCATAAATGCTGCAGAAGGCACTATACTCTTGTAACGGAAAGAGCATTTATATAAGTACAAGCAATAAGAAATTACTTTTATTTAATGCAGTGATATTAAGTACATAGTGGATGTGCTATCTCTCGTAGATGACATACTGAAACTGTTTCCTCACAAAAGAAATTCACTACAGTGTACTTCACTAGCAGGTAAAGAGATGCCACCTGGTGGATACATGGGTCAATGTCTCCTACATCTAAACTGATTTTCTACCCCGTTAATCAAAAAACCCGTATACACCTTTAGAAGATAAAAGGTCTTAATCCTGTACCAATTTGTTTTTTAAAAAAAATCTCCCACTTACAATAAAACTTTAGTTTTTCCTTTAAAATTCACAAACGTGATCTGCATTTTAAATGACGGACCGTTACAACACAGTACAAAACACAGCATACTCACCTTATACCAACGAACAGGCTGAGTACTCTTCTCATTCCTGAAATAATCCAAGTGTGGACACACAACCTTTGCAGATGATACTGTGAATACCACCTCCTCTACAGCAAATTTTTTGTTTAAGCATAAACCATCAGTCCTCTCAAAAACTGTTACTTTTGTACACATTTTCCTGCAGTTTGTCAAATTCCTGCAATTAATATAAGATAATTAAATTAACTTATTTCACATTTTTTCCAACTCAAAAATATATTATATTCTTTTCGGAGAGGAAAGAGAGGATGAGAAGTTTACAGTTTCTCTAATAGATTTACTTTTGCTACTAGGGAAAAAAAACAAACAAACAAACAAACAAACCAACAAAAAAA
>VZRU01012328.1:238380-255997 GCA_013398155.1 Pedionomus torquatus
AAAAAAAAAAAAAAAAAAAAAAAACAACAAAAAACAATCTCATCAGAACTTTGAAGATTCACCTCTTTCAATATTTCAATATACCTTCCCAGAACAGCCGTGCCCGCCCGCTCTCCCTCAGAAAACCAGCCGGCCTCGCCGCGGAGACCACCCCCACCCTGGCCGCCTCCCTCAGCGCCGAGGGCAGGCAGGTTCCCTCAGGGCGGGCCCCCCCGCTGCCTCCTCCTGGGGGTCGGCCCCNATTTTTTTTTCTAAAGCACCGGCAGCTGTGGACTTCCCTAGTCGAAGACACCGCGTTAGTGGAAGAAACTAGTGGAAGAAAAAGACCCCCTTGGGATTGCGGAGGCTGTTGGCAGGAGCCAGCGTCTGAGGGATACTAGCAGTTCTATTTGCTTCTTCGATAGGCTGCTTTGGTAGCTTGGTTTTGGGTTTCCCAGGCTGCAACGTCGCCAAGATACTTGGTTCTGAAGCTTGAACGTACAGGTGGTTTAAGGACAGAGCCACTTGCTCACTCTGCACGGTTGCGATGGAGGAGGGAGTCAGAAAAGTGAGGAAAAACTCGTGGGTTGAGATAAAAACAGTATACTAAGTAAAGCAAAAGCTGCACACACACCAGCAAAGCAAAACAATTTATTCTCTGCTTCTTATGGACAGACAGGTTTTCAGCCATCTTCAGGAAAGCAGGGCTCCATCATTCGTAATGGTTACCAGGAAGACAAACACCATCGCTCCGAATATTCCCCCCCCTTTTCCCTCTTCTTCCCCAATCTTCATGTACTGAACATGGTATTGTACGATATGGATTACCCTTTTGGTCAGTTTGGATCAGCTGTCCTGGCTGTGTCTCCTCACAACTTCTTGTGCACTCCCAGCCTCCTCACTGGTGGGGTGGGGAGCAGAAAAAGACCTAGCAACAGCCAAAACCATCAGTGCACTATGACACTGTTTGTCATCCCAGATTCAGAACATCACTACACCAGCTGCCAGACAGAAAGTTAACTTCGTTCCAGCTGAAACCGTGACAAGCTGCTAAGTTTTTACCTTCAAACTTAATAGCTATGAAGTAACCCTGGCACGGATTAGAGGTTACTTATGTTGTGGCTGTTCTGGGAACAGTATGTTCACTATGTTCTGGTCTTTATAAATTCTCTGTTTCATTCGCAGGCCACAGCTGGAGTCAGAGTTCTTCAAAGTAGTTCTTCAAATGTGGCAAGGTGAACATGTGTTGAACACAGTATCAGCTATATGCTTTTTTAAGGTTGCTTTGACACTTGTTTACTAACTACTGAAATAGATAGTAAGGTAGAGGAAAGCTTTTTCTTAGTTTCCTCCCAAAGTAGGCGGCGATCCTGGACCTTTTAGAATTACCAAGGTAGATATTCTGGTTATTGTTAAAAATACGTCATAAACAGGCTTGCTAATGTAAGAAATGGATAAGAATTTTGCTTCAGCCATAACAAATTTGCCTGTGCGTAAGGCAACTAAGTTTATATAAACTCACATGCTTTGTAACAGGGAACTTGTGTGAATTGTCTATGTAAGCAGTTTGTAACCAAAAATTTTGGGAAGGAGGTCATAAAAAGACTCAATGAGAACATTATAATCATGACATGAGCTCAGTAGGCGGACAGGAAGATTATAAGTCCCTGAGTACTTACCTGGCCAGTAGGAAAAAGGAACAGAGAAATGACGTGATGGGGGAAAGGTATGACTTGTCTAAGGACCAAAATCAGGGTGTGTCCCCTCTTTAGGGGGGTGGAAGAGGAGGGCACCCAGCTCATCTGAACTGTACATTTTTAACAAACTTTTAATATCTTTTTCTATCTTTGCTTTGAAGACTTAGCCCTCTTTTCACGTTCTATTAGTGAGCTGGCATTTCTCACACTGATCAAATTATAAGCGTTCTGCAAAACCTGTGAAGAATAATCCAGGTGTGTCCTCCTCCTTCTGGCCTGATTTTTCATTAGACTTCTGGTTCTTTCATTCCACTTTCTGATACTATTGCATTTACCAAACAGAATCATGTTCAACCATTCTGCCCAACATGTGGTAGCCACAGATAAGCAAAGATGAGAGATTACACCCTGGTATGGCTCCATATATTTGTCCTCTATGAGAGCAAGGTATGTAGTGCTGGCTGGAGACATATTGTAACAGCTCCAGACATTATGCTGTAGGGAGCAACGCAGAGAATTAATTCATTCCCAGCTCAGCAAAGACAGCAGCATTTATGCAGTCAGCTAGTGTCTTTGGTCAACAATTACATCCATATTTCATTTTTGGAACTATTTCTTCTGAACTCACTGCATTAGGTCAAATAATTTTTATGCAAAATTTCTAGTTTCTGTATTGTAATTTTTCGCCACCACCACTCATCACTGAATTAAATCCAATTATCACAAAGGCAAGTGAGGTATTCCCTAATCTATTCTACTATGCTTCTCTAGAAGCACTGATTTAAAAAAAAATAAAAAAATGTTTGAAGATTTTTTTCTGAGACATACACATAGAGGTTCTGCTGGATGCAGTGTTTGGTTTTTTTCCTCCTATCTTCATTGTATTCATTACTACCAATACTGTAAAAATGTTTCTGGTATAAAAGATGTTGTTAAAACATTACCAGAATGAATATGTAAAATTAGAACTATTCAGTCATTTAACTATTCAGTTATTGATGTGAATTGGAATTTAGAAAAAACATACTGTAGGAAAGCTGAAGGAATATCGAGTGAAATGGCTGCATTTCATGCCACAGCAAAATATATAGAACATGGCAGTCAAAAGAAAAACAATCACAGGAAAGACCAGAGAAGTGGGTTGTCCAAGGAAAGTAGACATCGACACAAGTCTACATGAACAGTTGATGTGGTCACCAAGAATACTTCAAAGCAGACCAAGAACCACTAGTCCAGCAATGAGGGTGATGCTAAACGAAGACTTATCCAAACTTCATCAACATCCTCCTGGTCAGATATGTGCAGTGAAATTTACTTTTTAAAATCTACACAAATATTCGGAAGTATGTTATCTCATAAAGCTCTAAGGTAGAATGATCTGTTGTAATTAGCACAGAGAGGCTGTAACACAACTCATCAGCGCCATCTTTGAAAATAGATTGCAGCAGAGCAAGGATTGTGATGTGGCTTACCTTTCTGCAACTGAAGAGGTGTACAAAAAAGGCTACTGTGCAAATGAAAAAAACTGGACTTGGAGGCAGAACTTAGTATATTGCATTTTCCCAAAGTGTGTTTGGTGCATAAATAAATAATTCAATCCTTCTGAGTTATGTGTTGAAGGAAATCACAGTGAGAGCCTTCGCTTTGGTAGGAATAGGATGGAAGTTGCATGGGATTAATTTAGACCATTTCCTTTTATTACCACAAACCTTTTGTTTTTCTACATCATCCAGCAGTTCTGTTCTGGCTTTCAAGATCACTTGTCTTCCCTAATTTATGATATTGACAACTTTCCCTTTTAACATATATTCATCTATTTTGGCATATATGCATGTGGCTCCAGTAGCGTTTTTATTTGGATGAGGTAATCTTGTGTTTCACCTGCTTCTGGTAAATCATCCTTTCTACATGAAAAGAGACTATAGTCAACACTGTATCTCTGAGACATCTGGAAGTATATTTACGGCAAAACCATGTGGTGTGTAGCCACAATTTTATACTTTGGCTTTGGCTGCAATAGATATTCTTTGTCTGTCTTTTTCATCTGAAACCAAACAGGGCAAATCAAAACCTAACAGAATTTTAAAGCCCTTTATGTGTATTTTTCTGCCATTTCTACTTTGAGCTATGTTGCACAAGATAACTTCAATGAAGACATTAAGAATATTGTTGTATGTACAAAACTTTTACAACTACAAGAAAAAATATCAAGAAATGTAATTGCAGTAATTATTTAGACACAGTTAAAGCTGCACAAAACAGTCTGTTTTGATACCTGCCATCCTAAACTAGAATACGAAGAATGTCAAGCCCATCTAAACGTGCTTGCAGAGCTGAGAATCTGTAATTCCATTTTACTGAGCAATACTGCTTTCAGTTTTAACTCTGAGCAACTAGCTTAGCATTTACATCTTGCAGACATCCTTCTTACAAGAATGTCTCCGGACTTGTAAGTGTGGTAATCAAACATCTTGCAGTCACAAATTGTTCACCAGTAAAGCATAGAGAGTAATTTGTACTTCTAGCAGGTTTCTAGTAGAAAAGCCAAACACGCATTTTATAACAAAATCTGTCCTTCTTTTCTCCCAAAGAAAATGATTAATCAGTTTTCATGCTTCCAGCAAATTTACTTTCTCCTTCTTTACCTGCAGGTTGGAAGGCTTAAAACTCAGCTGGGAGATTCTGTCTCGGCAAAAAGCATTAGGGAAATGGGACGTGGGACTGACTGGTAAACAAAGACCTGCTTTCAGGCTCATAACCACAAGCACTGGCAATACTCAGGTGGAATTTAGTTTCCCAAGGTAAATTAAAACATTTAATAAGATATTCCTTAGCTATAAAAATGGTCAATAAAATCAGAATGAGCAAAATAATTATACATGGCCACACCTCAATCCTTTCATCTCCTCTGAGTAAAGTAATGGCAACTGCAGGAGGAGAAGGCAGAAATGCTAATAAAAATAAAGATACGATCCAGTAAATAGCAATAACTAAGATGAAAGCAAAATTCTCAAGTTTCCAGCATATTTCTTTCAGGGAGACCAAGCCCTGGGTTTCTATCCTAAGTTCCAGAGTAATCCATCTATGAAGTTGCAGGCCCAGTAGCTAGTAATCTTGAAGCATGGCAAAAGCTGCTGCAGGAGGTAGTATCTTTCTTTGGGTCATCTAAAATAGTTGGAGGAACAGACAAGCTTTTCNTTAGGTAGTATCTTTCTTTGGGTCTTTGGGTCATCTAAAATAGTTGGAGGAACAGACTTTTCTGCAAACAAGCTTTTCTGCAAAAACAAAATCATTCTTTTTTTTTTTTTCTTTTTTTTAAAAAAGCATATATTATACCATTGGACAACAGAAAATCTTTTTGAGGAAGAAATATTCAGAAACAATCAAACTGTAAGCTGCAGGGTATGCAAAAACTTTTGGTTCAGAAAAGTTAAAACAGGAGTGGAAAACTGAAAACGGAAAACAAACAAAAAAATGATGTTCCAGTGTCAGTCACATCACAGTAGTCTGTTGTTTTGTTTCAATATACTTATCGCCTTCATCTGGGAAACCAATTATCACCGTAGAGCGGAGAAAGCTGAGTTATATTGCAAAACCAGTATTACAAGGCTGACTGGAAGGTAGCTAGTCAAAGATGACAGCTGGTGTTTGAAAAGGGAAGAGCCAAGGTGTGGCAGTAGTGACTATCAGAGAGAGAACTCACCGGGGCATCAGCCATTGCCTTCATATCTGTTTTCATCAGTGCTGTCAGCACACAAAAAAAAATGAAGTTTTCCAATATAATTTACCAATGGCACAACAGTTGGAAGAGAAGTGTGTGACCCAGAGACCTGCCTCATAAGGACATTTACTGATATTCTCCTTGTGCCCTCAGAAATTACACCGAATTAAAAACTAACCAACCAACAAAAAACCCCAATCAACACACCACAACAATACTGGCTTGCCACCCAGAATCACAGACAAAGGAGATTAATTGGGTTTCAAGATTGCCATGACTCACCAGTGTATCTATTAAAAGAAGAGTAAAATTAGCAAATGCTGTCTTAAATCCGATGAACTATTTTCAGTAGTTAGAAAAGTACCTACGGTGCCTGTAAGGCACCAATGCAAGTGTTCATTATAGACCCCAGTGAGAAAGATGCTCAGACTCCATTGGTTATTGAATAAAATTTGGTTTATTGGAGATAACCCAAGAAGACAGAAGGAGGTAGTGCAAGTAATCTCACATCTCTTCAAGTGGTGGAAACCCAGAGTTGTGCAGCGTGGGGCAGACCTCTAGTCAGGGCATGGCACGCTGTGCAAATCCCGTCTGTGGGGAGATTTCCCAGCACTGAAGCCTTTAGAGGTTTTACAAGGTGTCCTTCGAAGTAGACAACTATTAATCCAAGTAAAGGATGTTGTATGAAAACAGGCTGTCTCTTTTGAAGGCAAGCTAAGACATGCGAGTGGAGTCGCTGCCAGGTGCCAAGTGGAAGCTGCCTACAGGTCTTCTCCATTGGGATGAGCTGGCTTAGGTTGTCCTGCATCCACGTGGTACACAGTTCAGGCCTGCGCCTACTCACGTCATCTCTCACGTGGAGCACTAACTCCTCCGTGCACACTCATCTTCTGTTTAAGCCCCTGAAAACACTGTTCAGGGTACCAGCCTACCTTTGGCTGAAATGTTGTGCGCTGTCCTGGTCAGCACGTTAACAAATTTGAAGAGACTCCTCATGGGAGGAAGACTACTAACTTACTAATAAATCAGAATGCAAAAAGTACAGACCAAACTTTAAAATCTTAGAAGCTCTTTTTATCTATTAGGATTGAAAATTATTCTGTATGCCCTACGCTAAACTCATTAGCACCCTTAAATTAACACGAGGTCTTGTATGAGACCAGTCCCTACAGCCCCGCTGCCAAAGCTGTGGCATTCCTGGAGCAGATCCAAAAATCAGGGCTTGCCCAAAGGAACAAGAGATAGCTGCCTCTCTACTACTGCTGAGAAGTCCTTCACATTTTCTCCATTTGAGGTCTCCTGCCTCTCCCCAGCCCTGGAGGAGCTGCAGCAGAAGGCTGCTGACCTGGGCACTGCCAGGGACAGCACCGGTCCCAGAGAGGCAGGAAGCAGCCTTGGGCCTGCCTTAGCTTCATCTCACTGCAAGGAGAGCACAGGACAGGACAGAGCCAAGCTCACAGCTCCCAACTGCCCAGCAGGACAAGGTGGCTAGTGCTAATGTTGTGCTGAGACTGGATTAACACAATGGTTAATGAGACCCTTTCCCCACGCACACTCAGCAGCCTGAATGAAGACTTCATATAGGAAGTGGCTTATTTGAAATACTTCCAAGTCAAGACTGCTGCTTGCCATTGTTCATGCTCAGTAGCTTTAGTGGCGGAACAAGTGGGAAAAAACCAGCAGTGCTATAAGTAAAAAAAATGTAGTGCCTTTATTGAATTAAAAAATGGACCTTTCTTCAAAGTGCCTTTATGTAACACACACAAAACCTTTAGCATCATTTGTATAAATTATATCAAAAGGAACAAATATTTTTTACAAAACAGTACTTTGGCTCAGTAAAGTAACCTTCTTATCCCTAAAGGCAGGGATAACAAGTAGTAGTTTTTGATTCAGTCTATTCCAGTCAGCAAAAATAATTCCGGAGGCTCAAGGTCGCTGGAACTGTTGGCTGGCCTGCATACTGCGAGCTGTCAAGACGGAAGCACAACGTCAGTATCATACCCAAGTCCTCAGAGTACAAATACCATACTTCCAGTGTTTTAGTCTTCACATTTAATATAGGGATCTTCTTACAGAAGAGTTCTGTGACCAAACCATACAGCAGCTTCTGTCCCACTAAATTCTTTTATCAACATGAGCTGTAACAATTAACCACGCTCAGATGGATCTCAGGAACTTCAGATGGATCTCAAGGGTCTTTTACTCTACAAGTGTGGGCTGTCACTGAACACACACCACATTTAAAAGCAACAGCTGGCACTTCATAACCAGAACTGATCCTTCCTTGAAACTTGAGTAAAACGCAGAACGAGAACGGAATTTAAGCATGTGCATTGGTCTATACACACGACATTCATCAGTAAAACACTCCAGTACCATGACAGTTTGAAATAGTCTGATGCTTCAAATGCACTTTTTTTCCTTCTTATCCTAACATGAAGAAATTCTTATTCCATTTTGGCCAAACGCACATTCAACTCGCAAAGCTCGGAATACAATGTCTCTCAAAAGCAGAGTTTCAAGTTTCCAGCACACACTAAGGTAAGCAAAGCACTTTAGGTGGGAGAGGAACCTATTTCCACTGGTTTTGCCACTTATTAGGCAGAACATGTCATGCCATCTCACGTTGACCAGGTAGTTCTTCTGCCAGATGGCACCTCACACTATCAGTTCTATTTGATTGAGGATGGAAGATAAGAAGACAAGCACTTGAGCCATGAAAGAAGAAAAAGCCATTGCTGCAGTGTCAGAATGAGTAGATGAATTCTGAACCATGCAGATCATGATGTTTTTTCAGATGAACAAAGGACCAACTCAAAGGGAAAACTTCTGCCTAGTACTGCATTACCAACAGGCTTCAAGGACAGCTTGGAAAGCAACGGAGCTTGACACAAGATTAAGTTGCTTGTTACAATATAAGGGAGCTGATAGGAGAAGATAGGTTGGAGTTGGAATTGGAGGAGAGCAAAAGGTGCTGCAAGAGAATATCTGGACGGACACACAGGAATTCAGAGTTCCAAGCCACAGTTAAAGGCAGTAACAGTCAAATCCTGAAGCTTTTATATACAACTAGATGTCATAACTTAACAATGTAACTTTCAAGGAGAGACAGAAAAGCACAGGCAATGTGGCAGTCAAATCTCCCGCTTCCATAACTTTCATAGCTATAAACATAGCATGAAACAGATCTGGTAATTTTTAAAAAAATCAGTCACATCAATTTCCCCCCTGAAAAAAGAATCAATCATTACAAACTGCATCACTGGCTACACACAAGTCAAACATAACTTCAGAGTTAGCAGTTGTGGCAGACATAATATTATTAACAAATAAATAAAAACAAAATAAAAGAGATAGGATTCCACATGCGCAGTAAGTTTTAACAACTTCCTCTCCCAAGCTGCTGTTTAGAAGCTGTGACTCCAGCCTCAACTCATCTAGCCCCAGCCAAATTCACTACACAGTCACCTGAGATTTCTTACATCACCAGGGCAGAGGAAAAGAAGAAAAGCAAGCAGCTGCAGGGGGTAGCACTAGGCATCCTACTCACTCACTTTAAGGAGTATAGGGCAACGACACTATTTTAGCTCTACTTTCTAAACACGCGTGGAGCCAAAATGCATGCTTCCAGTGCCCCTTTTCTTCTCCCATTGCACTCTGAACCCTCTCCATACCATAGAAACTCACTAATCTGGGAGAAAACTATCCCCAGAAAAATGAAAGTTTCCTTCCATGTTAGCCTGTTCAGGCAGCTTCATCTTTCAGACCTGAAAAAAACTACAGCCAGAACCTTGACTGGGAACAGGAGGGCAGACCTGCTCTTCGTCAGCGTCAGTGACCCACAAGAAGTGGGTGCCCTGAAGCTCCTTGATCCTTTAGGTAAGGCAAATGAAGCCAATGATCCTGTACTTTCCATGAGAGAGTCTGTGTCATTAGCTAATTGTTCAACACACCTTTGGAAATTAATTTTTTGACTCAGTACAGCATTACAATGGCATTTATACGATGTCTGCATGGGACAAGTGACTAAAGTTGGTACAGTTCTTTAAAATGTAAAGAAGATCAGGGAAAAATATTTGCAGGTTCAACAGCACTTTTGGGTGGCTGGGATTGTCTCCTACCTTGTCTTTTGGATGATAACACACTGATGCAGTAACCCAGAGGGATTTATCTTTCAGCAACATGAACAAGGCAAATAAACTTGTAACAAAGGAGTTTTGTGCAATTATTTTTAAAAAATAAACCAAAAGCATTTACTGGCATCAACGATTACATACTATCACAATTCTAATCAATTTAGTTCCCTTCATATTTAACCTTTAATTGCAAAAAAAATCTGTCTGTTTTTTTGATAGTTTTTTTCTCCTTCCATTTTTAATACCAGAAGAATTCCACCAAATCACAGTGCAACTACTGGAAAAGGCCTCATGTACTTCCAATGTGGTTTCCATGTCATCACTGTGCTGCTGATATTTCAAGGTGTTCTATTGATCTGGCCAGAAGAAAAAGTGATTCACATCTATAGATGAAGTTGTAGTACCTTCAATCCAGAACGTTTGGATAAGATTGTCTGCACAAAACAGATACATGTGACCTTCAATCAATCAATCCATCACCAACTATGTAAAAGTCCTTAAGTGTCATTTTTCTTTTGTTATTTAGGGAGAATTAAAGTTTCTTGATAACAAATGCAATTGTGATGAAGATCCATTTTTCCTGGATGGCATGTGGTAGCGTACTTTCTTCCAGAATCTAGTACGTGCCGAGTGCGATCTTTCAGAGAAGTCCCCTTTCCACCTGATAGCCCCGTGCTTTTGCTTAATATATTTGATGGATTCTGGCATGGTTGCATAATCTTGTATTTTTTCAAGTTCGATGAGAATTACTTTAATGCCCTCTTGGATAAGAGCATTATACATGGCTAGATGCTTTTCAGACACATCTTCTAGAACACTGTAACAGGAGGGTTCCGGTACTAAAACAATTATCACTCTTCTACTTTGACGGATCTTTTCATCAGCAATGTTGATCACAGCTGTAGAGAAAAAGGTTGTGCATTATTAGGCTGCTATTTCTTTTACCAACATGGTCCCTTCCAACCTAGACAGTTCTATGATTCTATGTTGCGGCTAGTTCATTCCCTGTTTGATATATGAGGCAACACACTTTACCTCACAAATAGGGATGGAGTAAGAGTATGCAAGCAGTCACACTGGGTTAGCCAACAAGGAGAGACTTGGCCAATACAACACAGCCTGAGAATACCAGACTGCATGTCTATATTCTTGTTTTGCATAAACAGAGAAGAGCTACCAACTATCTACTACTTACCTCACTAATGCTATTTTATTACCATCATTGGGGTACTGCAAAAAACCAAGTTCCAAAACCATACACCTAGATAAAGCTACGACCTTTTCCCTTAAATGGGTTGTTCAGATATGCTTAACTTTTTTTTGTTACTCATAAGTGGAAGAAAAAGCACAGAATCTTCCCTTCAGTGACATTCCAGACAATTCATTCTAATCCAGCAAAATATGGTGAATACCATACAAAACCCATACGGGTAATATTAAGGACAGACTATTGTATATTTTCAAGCTGGAAAAATAAAGCAGGACTTCAGATTCTAATGCTTGGGGAACCCTTCCTTCTCAAACCACTACCAAAAGCCTTCAGATGTAGAAAAGTGATCCACAAACCAGCTCATGTAGGTTTGTTCACACCCAATTTTTTTTGTAAAACAAAAGCCTATTCTGCAAATTAATTCAGTCTCAGTATTATTATGGAGAGGGACTCTTTGTAAGGAAGTGTAGGGACAGGACAAGGGGTAATGGTTTTAAATAGGAAGAGGGGAGATTTAGGTTAGATACCAGAAAGAAATCCTTTCCTGTGAGGGTGGTGAGGCACTGGAACAGGTTGCCCAGACAAGCTGCGGATGTCTCATACCTGGAGGTGTTTAAGGCCAGGCTGGATGGGGCTTTGAGCTATCAGCTCTAGTGGGAGGTGTCCTTGACCATGGCAGGGGGGTTGGATGTCAATGATCTTTAAGGTCCCTCCCAACACAAACCGTTCCGTGATTCTATGATTACCTCCATAAAGTCATAAGATCAGGAAGCATTCTGAAGACTTAGATTATTTAACATCATGTAAGCAGTCAGCAGGACAGACTTTGTAATTTTCAGCATCAAATGCTAGAAATTTAAATTCGATGCACATAGAGGAAACATCCAGAAGAATTTTAAAGCCTGGCACGGAAGACCACACTTTCTAAGAACATTCACTAGGGACAAATAGTCTTTGATACAGCTGGTCATTCCTGGTAACTTACTATTGCCTTGCATTTTATTTTTTTTCCCCACCTACACTGTGTAAGCATCCATTATACCCTGTATTGCATCCTGCTGGTTTGACAGCAATTCTCAGAGCAAACAAAAATGAAACAGAAGAGACGTCATCTTGTCAAATTGCACCTGAAAGCAATGGGCTCTTTTCAAACCACTCAGGAGACCTACTTTCCCATGTTTCCTGCCATTAGTCATCATTCACAGCCATGATTTCAACTCCTCTTCCCCTCAGCATCCTTCCATCTCCAGATGTCTAAGGCTAGCCAGACACTGACAAAACCTGGGAAAGCTAAGTAACAAGGGAAAAGCTAAGATAAACAGACTTCATGGAAGCCCCCAGCGCTCTATTTCTCATTCTCCCTCAAAGAGAGTAAGAAAATTACAGCTCATTTGATGGTGGAAGATATTTAGAATCACATCTGATTGATTGCCTGTTTCTGACTAGTATTTGCAGCTGTCAGTGAGATAACTCGAGTGCAATTTATCTTAAGATAGCTTACCTTCTCCTGGTAAATCATCTCTCCCAAATATGAAAAGGTTATATCCGCATTGTCTTTCTAAGACCTCTGGCAGTATCTTCAGTGCAAAAATATCTGATGAATACAAGCAGCTCTCTCTGTTCTTTGGATACAGCACATAAGCATCATAGATTTTCCCATCTGAAACTAAAGAGTGAGCAACAGGAGTAATACAAGAATGGATTCTAAAGATAGAAAAAAAGCAAGCGAGCACACAAATAAACCTCTCTAAACTGTTTTTTCCCCACTTGAATCATTGCTTCAGGTCTTTATCTTGCTACTGTCTAAGCATGTATACTAAGCCTGAAATATTTGTAGAATCAGGCCTTCTAGAATTCAGTAGGCCGAATCTGAATAGGCAAGAGACCTGCAAAATTAAGTAGGTTTGAATATTCTTTTTTGAACTCTAAACAAAAAATAATAATAATTTAAAAAAATGTATCACTGAATTATCTGGAAAATAATGGTTCCAGTAGAACAAATGGATACTTAAAACTCCAGCTGCCAAATAACTCATTGGTCATTTTTATAATCTAGAGTCTGAAAACACAGCAATGACTTAGACATAAAAACAAAACCAGAGAGTATTCAGCAAATTTCAAGATCTGAATTGTATTAGATTTTTTAGAACAAGTTTTTAGAAAGAACAAACTTAAAATACTTCAAAGATGTTTAACAGAACCTCAACACCTCTAGAAGATATTTTCTGTGTCTCCAGTCATGTACCTCTTCTCAGATGTTTGGAAATGACCCATACTTAAGCATACTCTCATAGTCAACACCCCTATCATCATTTTTATGAATGCCAGAGATTTACAGAAACTAAAGTAATCCAAGGTGCCTTCAAACTGAAAATTAAAGAAAATGAAATGTGCCCTGGGTCATCTATGGAAAATAAAAACCACCCAATAATTCCGCTGTATTACTGCTTTCTGTAAAAACAGTAATTGAAAGAAATCTGAACAACTGCTGTCAGAACAGCATTCAAATCACTGGAGTGGATGTTCAGGGAAAGGAATCACAGTACTGAATTCCTAGAAGGTTGATGATTTTACCCCTGTAGATGCTTTTGTTAATTGAATTAATTCTAAACATCCTAAAAACATATTGTCCTTTCAAAAATCTCAAGGGACACCAATCACACTCCCTGAGGTTAATTCATTGCTTTGCAAGGGAAGGTGGAGGCTCATTACAACACACAGCACTGTTACACAAATGTTACCTTTTTCACTCAGGAAAGGATGGCAGGAGTCTCGATACCAAAGCACAATATCAATTTTGAAGATCTTGTAGATGAAGAGAGTAAAAAAGAGTAAAAATACTAAAGAAAGTCCTCCTCCAATTAAGTAACCCTGAATGTTCTGAGCTGCAGAGTGAAATAAGAAGGGAGAAAACAAACAAACCACAGTTATAAACTAGGACCACAGAAAGACAAAATAAATGTTCAAAATTGTTTCATGATTAAAATATTAAAAAAAAAAATAAAGAATTAACAGGACTGACAGTTCTTCACGTGTGCCTTCTGCAAATACTGTTATTTGACAAGCCTGGTTTTATCTTTTAGAGTAAAGATATGGTAGCAATGTGACAAACGAGGCTACTCTTCAGTTGAAACACAAAATACTGACGTATGTCCCAGTGCAGCAGTAAAGTGAGAATTGTCGTACAAAATTTTATCAGTCAACAATTAAGAAAGTCAGAGGTAGGGAGGTGATTCTTGACCATGCTGTTCTTCCCAACCAGCTTTCCATTGTCTCTAGCCTCTTAGAGTATTTGCCATTGAACCTACTGATTTTGTTGGCATTATTAGATTTTTCATTCTTAAAGAACTCTCCACAAACTGGACGCTTCAGTTCAGGCATGTTAAAGGTTTTCTGAGGTTAAATCCTACCCTGACAATCTTTATATAGACCTTATAGTTAAACATGCTAGAGCTCAGATCCACTTCCAGTCAATTACTTGTTTACAATTTGGCCAATTAAACTTAAGTTTGAGAATAAGATTTGTCAGAGGATTGGCTCACAGTTGACAAAATCAGCTCAATACAAGTTCAATAGACCAGAGGCTCTACTGCAAATAAATTATAAAATATATATATAAATGGGCATTTATAATATCTGGTGGTTTGCTTTTCTCTGTATATGGTTTTAAATCAAAACAATAAATTTCTTAAGCCTTGCATTTGAGTTTTTAAAGCTCAGTTTACCTTTAAGTTCATTTACTAAAAATAAAATTTCATGCTAGCCAGCAACAGGTCAAACACATCCTTGTCTTTGAGCACAAGACTGGGGTCTCCAATAACTGGCGGGATGTTCCCAAACAACATGCATGAGACTATCTATGAGATGATAACACAGCACACGCATCAGTAGTGGAAACCCCACAACCTTTCCAAGCAACCTATTCAATTCCTTCACTATCATCACTGTTAGGAGTTTCTCCTACCATATAAATAGATTTAATTCCCTTTTTTCCTTTCTCCTGGCAATCCGACCCCATCATTTGTTACTGAAGGATAGGGAAACCAGGTCCACATATATATTCTTGCCCTTTTGACAGTCTGTTCCACACTTAGTTATATCTTCCCCCCAGCTCTTCTAGAGAATTGGCCATTTTCACTGCTGTTCTAGACACACAATCTACCCTGATCCATGTGCTTCTTTAAGTACACGTGTGTAGAATGAAGCACAGTATTCCACTGAGGTCTCATTCATTGTCTTGTCTCATTCAAAGTGCTATTTAATTTTGCTAAGAATACAACAACAACAACAACAAAAGTATTGAGCTATATTGTCTACTTTGCACAACGGTACATGCAGTTTTAGCTCAAAGCACGGCATTGTCAAACTAGGTGAGAAGTAAACATAACCACTTTATCAAGCTGAGATCTCTTACCTGGGCGTTCCAATTTGATGTAGGCTGTAAATTGCTGAGTACCATATATGAAGTGACAGAAAAACTTATGAGCATAATCCTTTGCTTTCACTTTTGAAATGTTAAATTTTGTTCCAGATACAGCAAGTCCATGAGGCATCCTTTCCCTATCATTAAGAAAAGGGTTAAAAGGAAATGTCTGTCGAGAAACTGAAATATCAGTGCTGAATACAGCATAGAGACATCTATCCACAAATAAAAGAACATGCATTTTTTACCTCTATATACCTAAGAAGCCAACAAAGAACAGTAAATATCACCCCGGTAACAAACACTGTCTTCATGACTAGAACAGACTTGGCATCTTCCATAGATATTGGGTTGCTAGGGTTTTTTTGCTTGGTGGCACAGAGTGCAGCACTAGCAAAGGGATGGCTGATATACCAGAAGGCTATGCTGTCATCCAAAGGAACCTTGACAGGCTGGAGAAACAGGCTGACAGGACCCTCACGGAGTTCAAAGCAAAAATCAAATCCTGCACCTGAGGACGAATAACCAGTCCCCAGGCAGCCTCGACTGCCTTAAAAATGCTGCCAACAAGTAGAGGGAGATGATACTTCTCCTCCACTTAGCACTGGTGAGTTCATATCTGGAGTAGTGGAGCCTGTTCTGGGCTACCCAGTACAAGAGATGTAGGGATTTACTGGAACAAGCCTAATCCAGGGCTGTGAAAATGATTACGGGAGTGGGACATCTATCATAGGAGAGAGCAGGGACTGTTCAGCCTGGAGAATTCTCAGGGCAGGGAGGAGATCTTATCAACGTTTGTAAATACCTGAGCGAGGGAGCCAGGCTCCTTTCAGTAGTGCCCACTGACAGGACAAGCGGCAATGAGCACAAATTGAAACACCTTCGCATCTGAATTTCCATCTGAACACTTTTTTACTGTCAGAGTGAACAACCACAGGCGAAGTTGTAAAGTCTCCACCTGTTGAGATATTCAATACCCAACTGGACACAGCCCTGAGCAACCTGCTCTATCTAACCCTGGCTGAGCAGGGGAGTTGGACTAGACAATCTCATGAGGTCCCTTCCAACAATTCTGTGAATCTACTAGTTACTATTCAAACTAATAGTAACTAGTAATAAAAGCATCCAGGATTCTTTATACTGATGATGAAGCAGACACCCTTTTAAGCCCTAAATTTTAAGGGTTATATTAAACAGCAGCAGTTAATAGAAGGAGAAAGCAAACAGTACATCCACACCTTGCTATAGCATAGACCAGTCCCTGAGTAACAAAGGTCCTGCCCTCCTAAAAGAATTGCTGGTTTTATCATCTTAATCTGTGTTTAAAGTTCCTGAATATTAAAAAAATCTCCAAACCTACATGTTCTGCAACAGAGTTTCTACTTTGTGTTCTTAAGGATTAGCAGCTGTGTCTGTACTTAGAAATTTCTCAAATAAAAATAAGTTGGGTGATTCTTTGGTTTTGGAACAATCTATCCTTCCCATATTAATGACAGTTGGCAGGCTTTAATCTATTAGCAAAAAGGATTCATGAGAACAAATGCATAAATAAGCCTTATGAAATTGTGTTTCTCAACAGGATTATAAAAAACTACATATGATTGCTTCATTACATTTGTATCAGCTACATCAGTATTTATAATAAAATTTTTGTATTTTTTAAAAAACAAAATAATAAGAATACAATTCACTTGATGCAGACTTCTAATCAGTCTTTCAAGAACCACGGACATTTGACTAGTAGTTAACCTTATGATGAAAGCACCGCAAATTACTGCAGATTGCTTCACCTACAAATACACTTAAAATCCAATGTATAAGTAAGTATACTTACTCATAAAACTGTTCCATGTAGGTGCTATCAAAGCTATCAACATCCTCATCATCAACTTGCCAGAATGGAATCAAGCCATTTACGCCACTTGATATATTACATTCCATAACTACATGAGAGCCTACAAAAAAAAACATTTAAACACAGCAATTGAAGGTCTTAGAAGCAGGATTGAGTGATAAGGGATTAGCTGGGAAAAGGAGCCATACTGGAAAACCCACCTACCTTATGAAAAGCAGAATCCTTAAAACTCATCCATTTGATGAGCCACACTCAGGTGTCTCTGATCTGGATATAAATTCCACCCCAAATGTAGGTGTCTAAATTTTCACATCTACATGTAAGCTAGATGTCTAAGTAGAACAGATTTTGGCTCTGCTAAAATCCACTCACATTAAAGCAGCACATGGACCTTATCAACTGACTGGCTCTCCAGACTCCACTGAGTCCACTGAAAGATCTCCAGGGCTCAAACCCGTTGCATGTTCTTCAGCATCTCACATGCTCCAGGAATACAAAGATGATTTGGGGACTAGAACATCTCTTACAAAGAAAGGCTGAGTGACTTGACTCTTTTTGATCTGAAGAGAAGACTGAGGGGGAATCTGATCAAT
>VZRU01012331.1:0-73988 GCA_013398155.1 Pedionomus torquatus
TGCCATCAAGATGAAGGGAAGGATGTCAGCAAGGCTCTGCTCCTGCTGCTGCTGACCATGAGCTTTTTACATCTTCCCTGCTAGGTGATGCCTGGGAAGTCTTCTAGGAGGCATTCTTATGACTTCTAGGAGAAAGTGCTGCATCAATAGCACCACCGTATTTCTTAATGCTGCATCCCAGGACTAGGGAACAGACTGAGCCCTTCACGTACAACATGGTCTGGGGAAAATCCAGACCAGGTTGAAGGGTCGTCTCCTCAAGGTCTCTACTACATGACATATTGTTAAAATAAACTTCAGGTCATACGCCCTAGCAATCCATTCCTTGTCTTAAAAGACTTTTGGGTTTTTTTCAGAAATTAAGTAAAAAAACCTTTACCATTATTTGGTAGGAACACGTTGATTCAGGGAAGCAGCTGCTGAACGAGCCAACGATGAAGTAAATAACAAAGCTGATAGCAGCATTATCCTGTGCCCCCTTAGCAATGAAAACATGGACTCGGCTAATTCTCAGTAAAAGAAAATATTCTTTTTCATTTTCTTGGCAGGCATTTCAGCTTGGCTGCTTCAAGGCAGAAGCTGAAAACTCCTACAGCTCGGGCTTTCCTTCCTGAGCCCCTCTTGTGTCATCTCCTACATGAGAAAAGGATTTCCCTCTTCCTAGTGCACTGTCCCCTTTTCTTCCCCAAGCAGCTTTCCTTCTCCTTACAACCTGACTTTCAGCTATCTATCTGTGATCCTTTACTCGAATGAGCATTAAGTTGAAAATAACCCATGAGGACTGGAATCACTCTTCGAGAACACAGAGCACTGACCAGCCATCCAGACTTGTATTCACACAGCAGCACTGCTCTCAAGTAAAGTAAGAGATGGCAAACAAGCCAGAAATTTAAACCTGGGTGTAAACTGTAGCAGTTTGTATAGGAAAGATGTGGAATATTTCCCCTTTGGTCCCCCAATGTGACCAAATCTGCAGTCCACAGCTTGTGGAGCAGGAAAGCAGAGTTAAAACTCCCTTAATAAACAAAGGTGGCCATCGAACCCACATCAACACATCCTCCTGGCAGAATATCCCAATTAAACTGCTTGGTAAAACCATCATATTTTGTGATGCTGATCCTATTCTAGCACTGCCCGATATGCCAGGAAAGCTCAAGATAATCAAGGTTCATCTTTTAATTTTGCTCAGGGCATAAATTCGTGCTGCTTTCTGCCTCCTCTCCAAAATGTCCCACATAGAAGGAAATACTGTTTTCCTTGGGGTAACATTGGCTGCCAAGTCATCATTAGCAACAGTCTCTCCATATGAGGTTGGGTTTTGGTACATTCACTGATAGAGGATGCAAAGGAGCAAACAGTAGTGGCCCTACACTATCCCCGTCTTTCAGGTCTGAACTAGGAATTTGGTGGTAATAGAATTAGACACCAATGAATAGTTAACATGTATAAACAACATACATGAACAAAACGCAGCCTTAAGATTAAAGTATTAAATCACTTCCAAAAGCAATTAGTTCAATGTTACTGAGACTGCAGTCAGAAGCAGGGCAATTTATTGTTCTCTATTTTAAACATGTAAAATCAATGTGTTTGCCTTGTGAATATACTGACAGCTATTCTGAATACAAATCCAAAACCTCTCAAAAAAGGCTTAATTACATTAAGTTTTCCATTCCTTCTTGCAACTTCACCACCAACCCTCTTTTCCTTCAGATTCTGGCTTCTGGTGCATCTTCTTTACATTATTAGTGCTGTCTATAAAATATGAATCCCAATTCCATGATCATCATAAAAGTCATAAAATTCTACGCCTGCCATGAAAATATTAATTGATTTATTTTTGTGTGAAGTGCATATTAAATCTAAGTATCGAAATGATATTTTGCCTCCTTGACATCAAGAACTTCAAAAGACGCACAATTTCTACTCAATCGCTATTATCTTAGATTTCTTTCCTTGTTTTAAAACAGATATTTCAGAAGCTATTTATAGATTGAGGTTAATATTCATATTGCCATATGCTGTACAGTATTTGCTCATATACCCTCTTCATTTTTATTTTATATGACATATGGTGGCTGCGTTATACACGGCATTCTCCTAATCTATTGCATATGTACATAACGTTTAATACAGTAATGTGCATATACACTCTACATTTTACACTAAGAGATGGTGAATTGGTAGATAACATAGCTCCTCAACTGTGCTCATCAGTGGACATGTTTAAGGGGAAAAGGTGTGATCATAAACGCACCCCAGCTCTCAGCTTTGGCTGATGCTGCAGACTCATACACAAAACACCGCAGGGGCAAAAAAATGCAACACAAATGGAGAGGGAGAGCAAAGCTCTCTGGTGGCAGAAGACCTCTCTCTGCTCAGAAATTCGTGCAACAGCCTTCACTGGCTTGATCTGAGAGGTCACCATATGCAGGTCTTAACTCCATATCAGCCTTAAGCATCCCACTGTTACAACTGAGAGATGTGTTAACAAATGGCGTGATTTCTCCCCTCTTGTGGACATCAGGAGTTTAAAAATTGATTTTACTGCCTTCAGCTGATAGGTTCTTAATCTTACATCTTAATGATTCCCATATACAAAGTACCATCACCAGATATAAGCCAAATTATTCTACCAAAAGCCTTCTCTGCAGTTAAAAAAATACAAATACAAAACCAGGGAAACAGCTCGCAAATTCACTTCTACTTCATTGCACTATTTGCATTGGTAAAAGCACAAAAAAATACAATCTGAAGCATTTTAAATAAAAAAAAAGAAATTTCAAAGACTGAAGTTTTCTTTGACATTTTCTTCCATTCTGTTTTTAAAGCTAAAAAAAAATAATAAAAACCTACAGTCAAGTAAGTGAAACAAAAAAAAAAATTAATTTGACTCTGAACTATTTATCCACATTTAGTATTGCCAAGGAACGGAAACATCAGTTATTCACACAGCTCTAGTCATCATAGCACTCTATAAAGATCAGTGGTCACAGAGCACTCAAGAACTAATAATTAGTTTTTCTTCTTTTTAAGTGGAAAAAAGTCCTCGTGCTAATAATCAACAAGTACATCACATTTTCCATTAAACCTTCCAAGGTTTACATGTCTACATCATTCTAATGCTGTGACCTATAGAGTATTGTACATTTTCTGTAGCTTTTTCCCTGAACGGGATTCTTACCACTGCCGTGTATCCCAGCCTGGATGCCACCATCATTTGCCAGGCTGGGCTTGCTGTTTCAAGAAAAGACTTTGGTCTGCATTTCTGAGAGGTTAAGGACAGGATGACATCCCAAGTTAGGAGGGGGAAAGGGTGACTCATGCCAAATGCTTCCTCTGGACTTTGCCTGTTGTCTCTTCAAGGGAGATAAGAGTTATTCACCATTGACAAAGAACAACTCCATCCTGGTTTTGCAGGAGCATCTCGCATTGAGTACTACCTTTGTCCTTTCAGTCCAACTATTTTCCACTAATTCCACAGACAGAGGCATCACAAACATGAGTATCAGTTTCACAGACCCCCCACTTTGCCAAGCAGGGCAGGTGATTTGGGGTGTGTTCGTGGCTTCCTGGTGATTCCAGTAGGTAGGAATGAGGAGTACAACTCAATCTCTGAGACACACCACACAATTCAATAGCCTTGTATGAGACAAATTCCCAATCAATTAATATAAACTCATAGAAAATTGGAGTAAAAATTACTTCTACTAGAAAAATTTGAATCTGTAGTTCAAAGGTTCATGAAAGTCTATTGGCTGTTACAGTCTATGGACTTCAGTCTTAGGACATGGATTAAAAAAGGCAGGCAAGGACAAAACCTGCTTTCCTCTCTAAACAGATGATCTTTATAAAAATATATTCTCATAAAATAGTTCAAATAACCCAAAAGCACACCCCCTGTCCTCCAGTCCAAATGACATATAATTAAGCAGCTGATCTTCAGATGTCCATCCTCCCCCACCCTCCATTAGAAACAATGAAGCAGATTTCTTCTAGAGACATAGGCTTTAACTACTTCATCACATAGAGAAAACAAAGAAAAGCCTGGACAGGATGCAGAAACCATGAAGAAAAATTATTAAAGATTTAGGAAAAAGAAAAATCAATCAAGGGACACACACAAACCTGATTAGGAAAGAAAAGATTGTATGCTCCTTTATATAAATATATATATATAGGCATGTTAACGGGTGGCTGGTTCTTCTAAGATTAAAGAAAATAACCTAAGGTTAAATATCCTTTTGAGTTCCTCTGCTACCATCTACAAAACCGGAAACCTGTTTGCCATGGCTCCAAGCAAAGAGCTGATAAAAGAATATTTTTGCAGCTAAATTCTCTCTTTTTCCACCAGCTCCTGAAGTCATGAGACAAATTCACTTGCCAGAAACTGATTGAGTACAGGGGATTTTTCCAAGTCTCTTTTCTGACCCAGATTTGTGTCTTTGTGCTTTCTGAACAGATGGATAAGATGATCATTCTTTAAAGATCCCAACTTAAATGAAAATGTGTTTAGTGGTTCCAGTGCAGGGAAATACAGTAAGCCATTAAACCATGACAAATTTGACACACACTACAACTTCAGGGAAAAGAGGCCAAAAAAATGGAATGTCTCCCTTACCAAAGCAGAAACTGAATCCGAGTGATTAAAAAACAGCAGTGAGGGAGGTAAGAAAATAGCCCTCCTTCGCCTCACGCCGCTGCCTGCTGCAGGAGCACCCTAGCGCGTTCCCACCAGCTGCCCCCACCCCAGCCCCGTCCACCAGCATCACCAAAATTAGCACAGAAACGTGAAGCTCCCTCTTAGAGAGATAGCAAAGCTCCCTGGAAAAGGTAATGAGACACATTCTACTAACTACTTGCCCACAATTCACAAATGAATATGGGCAGGCTCAGCTAAAGCAAAAAAAAAAAAAAAAAAAAAAAAGAACCAAGACAACAAAACCCCACTGAATTGTGATTTATAGTGAATCTCTGACACTTTTATGGTTCTCAAACCAATAATGCAAGAAGAAACAGCAGACAGTGAGCTCTTGGCACTGGTATTGACTTCAAGGTCAGTGGAGCACAGAAACCCATTGGTTACTGATAAAATGGCCTCTCCTCCACCCAGCTGCTTCTGGTTTTCAGCAGAGAACTTCTTGGAAACCTGCAGGTGTCTGATATTTCGTGGTACTGAGCTCCCCTACTGTACTTGATAGAATAATTACTTTGTTTAAACTTTTCAATCAACAGAATTCCTTCTTCCCTTGAGCCGGGAATTGCCTTATTTAGTTCCGAGACTAAAGCAAGCAGGTTAACAGCCTTTCATTATTCACATCTACACAGAAGTCTTTTATTCTTGAATCAAAAATGGTATCTCCATTATTATTCTTTTAACTCGTATGTAAGGGTAACATGATTGTGTCTGTAAGTAAGTGCCATACTGAATTTAATCATGCTATTTATTTGCTTTGAATTATCCTGTATTCATTTTTTCTGTACTCTTAAGCATCGATAAAGTGGTTCTTACTATTACAGTAAATTAAATGCACTTTAAAAGATTATCTTTTACATTTGTCATAACAAGAATTTACATCGATGCTTTTCTCTCTTGAAGTGGGTATAAAGAACTCCTATACATTTTCTAATTTATTGTGTAGTATTTATTACATGAAGAATGATTTCTTAACTAATCACAACTCATTAAAATCACAAATTATTCCCAATAACCCATGGTAAAAGACCTCTTGTATCAGGAACAGGAAAACAATCCAAAGATTTTTAGTGAAGAAGCACAATGCATTTTTTCTCTGTTTTTCCCAAATGAAAAGAAGCATTTTGAAACGCATATAACAAGCCCTTGGAGGAGAGGGAGAAATCAAGTGAAAACGAGGCGTAGGAAGGAAGGATGGAGGATGGATGCAAGTGGCAAACCTCTGAGCAGACAAGGGAAATGGAGGTGGGATGCTGTGTGAAAGAGGAGGAACCACATTTCATCCGCATCCCTCTCTCCAGGGATTACTCTGGCTCACCCTTTGCTGGTGTCCAGGGCAGAAAGGTATGCTGGGGGTCTCATGGATGCAACCCCACAGCCCTACAACTCAGTGCCTAATGGCTGTCACATAATTATTGTGCTTCCTGAAGCAGGCAGTCCCCTAACATAATATGTGAACCGCACAAAGGCGTTCTTCATACAGATCTACATAAAGAGCCATTTAAATCTTAGTTGTTAAATACTGCATTCAGCCTGCCAGTTACTTGCCTTTTTTCGCTTCAGATATGTGGCGTTTTCCACATGTTTAGCACTGAAGCAGACATTTGTTTGGACTATACGCCTCTGTGTACTTTTTTAATGTAATAAAATTGACAGATGACTTCTTTTTGCAACAGGTTTGGTAGAAGAAAATGTTTTTTTTCTTGATGGCTGTTTAGACAGCAGTCTTAAAAAATGACTAGTCACTAAAATTCCTCATGCTCATTTCATATTGTGTTGATTCATATTAAATTCATGACAACAAAAAAGCAACTTGAGGCACTTTTGGAAATGACCACTCTTTAGTGCTTCTCTCCTCCAGGCTCGATAGGCCCAGAGTCCATAAAGCTGCCTGCTGTCTTGTGTCATGAAAAGAAACAGCTTTGCCTGGGAATGCCATTACTGTGTAATGAGGCATGCAGCAAAATATACCTTCAGCAGCCACTTGATGAAGGCTTGCTGACACACCAGACCAGACAGAAATGTTTTTTTGTGTGTTCTTCCTTATTTTGTCCATCAATCACATCATTAGTCAAAGCAGACAGCCCTGTCAGCTGGGCACAGATGCAGACTGGCAGGC
The DNA here is from genome assembly GCA_013398155.1 of Pedionomus torquatus. Taxonomy (NCBI): domain Eukaryota; kingdom Metazoa; phylum Chordata; class Aves; order Charadriiformes; family Pedionomidae; genus Pedionomus; species Pedionomus torquatus. Next base: position 6,816 of record VZRU01012331.1, read on the forward strand.
GATCAGTGGACAGGTGTTAGAGCTCTCCCAAAACAAGATCTCGAAATGAGAAAAGGAGTGAAGACCTTGTTCCAAGGGCTGGAATGTCAATATATTACAAATAATAATAATAAAACAAACCTAAAAAAAAAAANAAAAAAAAAAAAACCAAACCAAAACCCAGGCATCACCCACAAGGGGAAAAGTTCAGAGGGGATGCTCAGAGCCACTACACAGAGACTTCGGGAAAAGTTAAAAGGAGCTGCCACTTTGCATTACATTTTCATTTCTGCCCATATTAGCTGGTGTTGGTGGATAACAGCGACGTCCAGCATTCGCTGCTTTGAATAGAGTCTAAAGGACATTATGTAAACAGTATTGTACTTCAGTTTCATTAGGAAAATCCTCCATGGCACATGGATTTATTTGTCCGAGGCTTCTGTCATTAAGCTGAGACACTAATACCCACAACGAGCATATATACTTTCAGTCTGACGTGCAAAATGGCAGAGGGCTACACGAGGGATCTCATTTTCATTATAAGAACCAAAAACATAAACACAGCAAGATACATCCAACGTGCCCCTGGTCACAGGGAGTGCTAATCAGGCAGAGGCAAATCCTACACCTCCCGAGTCCTTACGCAGGCAAAAAAAACCCCACCAACTTCAGCCCAGAGTTGTCCTCTGCCAGCTTCTGGCGTGACAGCCCGTGGCCGTGTCACCGTACTGTGTGTGGCTAAAGACACAGCTGCCACCGCAGCAGAGACTCCCCGGGGCACTGCAGTTCTCTTTGGGCAGGATGGCCGGGGGTTGAACCTGCTCCACAGGCCCAAACCTGCTTCGCTAAACAATGTGAACAGCATCTTCTTCCTCAGATCTCTCAGCCATCGGTTTTATTTCTGTAAAGTGGGGCTAGTTCCCTCTCACAACATTTCTGTATGGGTACTTTAAAGCAAAGGGTGTTTCATTTCCTTCCCATCCTCTCAAGCTAGGGTTTTGTCTGTAGTCACACTTTGAATTCTAGAAGGCTTTTAATAATGAGTCTGGCTAATATTGTTTCTGAACAGCTTTGCATGCATTGTGTGTTCTTTCTGAGTAATATTAGATAATTCTCCAGCTCCTTGTCACCAGGCACGTGATAAATCTCCAGCAGAATCTCATTGTTATGAGTCAAGTCCTTCTCCCAAACCTGGGCAAAAGGGTGCTCTTGTGAGGTCCAATACAAAATTCTGGAAATACGATTTTATCTATAATGTGCTTCTTTCAACCTTGCTATGGCTGAGTTGGCCAAAATGAATAAAAAGGCCTTTTTTATTAATCCCAGCTGAACCCAGCTCCATAGAAAAGCAAGCAGCAAATCCCCTGCTAACACAAGTGGGAGAAAACGACCCTTTGGGAAAAAAAAACTGTCAAGCAAAGAGTGCCATCAGGGCCATACAGAAAGAGCAAAGACGTTCACAGGATGAAAGTGTAGGAATTGAACAGCCAGGTATACCACCTCTGACTGCAGTTGGGTTTAGTCTTATTTTAGCAAGAAAGACAAGCCCCTTGAGTGCAGTGATTTGAACAACAACAAAAAAATCAATTAGTGCTAATTCCCAGGGAAGTGGAACCAACCAAAGAGCTAACCAGCTTCTTGCTGACAGAAAATGAGTTTGCCAAAACCATGTCACTTTTCAATTAAAAAAAATGCAGTTGATAAACTAGAAAACTTCCCCTTTAGAAACAGAGGTAAAGTGGTTTGGGGAAAGGGACAGCAAGTCAATTGAACAGCAGACATGTACAAATCACAGCTGGAAAGCTGCAGTGATAATTAAGGTGTCTCTGTAGGGTCACAGGTTTTGCTTCAACTTTTGCCTCCTGCCCATTGCACCTTGCTCTAAAATCCTGCAATTACTTGAGGCTTTCCCATTTCCTTTAGGTCTTCACGGTCCTCTTTCTCACTTGCCCCTTTGCTCATATTTACACACTCTGCTTCCTCTTCTTTATTTCAACCCTCAACTACCCCATTATCCTCCCTTACCTCTTCCTCTGAGCTTTATTCCTTCTTCTTCTTCCCATCTTTAACCATCTCCAACCAAACTCCAGTTTCTTGCCACTAGTATCTGAAAAATAGGTTTTAATTGAAATGCAAAACTGAAAACATGTACCTCACATTTAAATGCAAAACTGAAAACATGTACCTCACATTTAAATGTGATCTACTAATAATAGCATAGGGAGCGTGCGCCCTCCTTCTCTGTCCAATGACTACAGGTTCCCACATGCTGCCAGCATACTGACCTCTTTGAAGTCCTCAGGCCCACCGGTTCCTGGGTCTTTGGGAGCACTCAAGGTTCAGTTCCTCAACCACAACTTGGTCCTGAGAGCAGAGCCAGAGGGAGATCCAACATAGTTTCACACTTGCTCTTTCTGTGCTCACCCATATAGCATCTGCCCCTTGCCGTATCTCCCCACAGCATCCTGCTTACGGCAATGGAGGCGTTGGAAGTGGGAAGCCAGGATCAGACCTTCATCCTCTGTTGAGCAGAGGAAAAATGAGGTTCACCATCATCCCAGCAGCTCAGCAGCAGCAGGGTGAGGTCGAAGCCAGCCCGTCTCCCGGCTTCCATCCAGGACATTTACTTCATAAACATGAGGATGACGCATGAATCTCAATTCTTGGAAAAAAAAACCCTGAGCTCCTGTGATTTCTACTGGACCTCCTCGGATCCCAGCGCTGTGGTAGGTGCTATCTGCAGTGGTTGGCATGCAGCCGATGAGCTCTGGGGAGCCAGCTCAGGGAACTGCAATAGCTGAGTCCTCCTGGTGCAAGTCAGAGCACGACGATACATGCAGGTCCAAACCTTGTACAACAGCATCGCTCTGAGAAGAGAAGGTTCCTGGTGAAATATTGCAGTAACCTGGATTTTAACTTGCATCATTGCTGTCTTTGGTCACTTATTTTAGAAACTATTTTGGAAAATAAAACCAAACACAAACTAAAATAAAGGGGGCAGGGGGGAGAGAAAGGTCTGTCCTGCTTCAATAAATAATAGGCTGGGGGGAAGGTGGAGGAAGGAGGAAAGGAAGAGAAATTAGGATCACTGAAAGGTCAGATGCCTTTTTACAGCACACAGGAAAAGGAGCAGGCTTTCAGATTTTTCCAAGAGCTGACCTTTCTAAAGATGTGCTCAGCATGAAGGGGGTACTACCTGATACAGAGCCACACACCTACCTTTAAATAAGAATTAAAGCCAGGTATGTCTCTGGAGATACCATTAATCTAACGAGCCTTTAGAGGTCACTGTTGGGCCAAACAGACCCAGGTGGGACACATTTATCTGGTAAAAGAAAATAGCGGTGTTTATAGGAGCCTTAGCCCAACAGACTTTTAAGCTTTATTAATAAACTCTGCTAAATAGCCCTTTTCCTGGAAAATGGGGAGAATCGGGCATTAATAAATTAGCTTTGTTACCCAGCTTTTAACTGAGTGCACATTGGCTTCGAACTTTGTGGATGGCCGAGAAAAAAAGAGTGAGTGAAAAAAGTGATCGTGGCTGTATGGCTATGGTTAAACTCAAGGGAAAGGACTTTGGTTCTCAAAAAAACAGAAGGAAGAAAAATGACAGATGAACTTGACTGAACCACGCGGTCTTGATTTTTAAAACTGGTTTCTTTTCTGTTTCTGAATGAGTTGTTTCTTTCCCAGCTGAGAAATTGCAATAATTTGAAGCTAGTTTGTGACTGAATGGACGTTTTAGATGCTCTTATGTGGTAGCAGCAGGGATCAGGCCAGGGCTTTGAGTGAATTCCTTACGTGGTGGGTGAATTTGCTGAGATGACAAGGTACACTTGGATTTTCCAGGTTCAGGCAACACAAACTTCAGACAAGTCCTCACAAGGTTGTAGCCCTTGGCGGCTTCAGCTTGTCACTTCTTCCAAACTTCATGATGAGCCCAGGCCCTGCTGTGAGAAGGCACCAGGTGAAGTTAACCTGCCAAAAGAACATGAGAAGAAAGTCAGGGTCCACTCAAACAGTGCATCATTCCTGCTATATTTGTGCTCTAGTGTCAGCATGCAAAAATCATATGACATATCCCCTTGCTTCTACAGTCTGGATCCTGTCTCTGCAGCATTGCCATCGATCTCTTGTTCTACATTAGGCTCCTAGGCAGCCCATTGGGGCCGATTTGTCAATAATTTCAAAGGTTATTCAAACGTTCAAGCTTTATTGTGATTCTTAATGGATCATCTCCATAGAGCAATTTAAAGGAGTGGGAGAAGGAAGGTTATGCAGCAACGGAGAAGAGAGAGCACCAGACTGGTGACAGTGCTGCTGTAACGTTACATGCTACCACCGCTACACCTTACGTACTAGAACCACCGCAGTAGATCCCCCCTATGAGGAAGATGCATCAGTACTTTTGAGGAAGGCACCAACAGCTACAATGATTCAGGAAGAAGAACACAGCATCAGTAAGAAGCAACAACGCAAACAGAAAGGAACCACCGATGCTATACTGGAACTCAGCAGCGATGGGTCCTTAGTAGTCTTCGCAACTGGAGGACAGACTTGCCATTCTCAAACCTGCCTATTAAATCAAAAGCATAAGATCCAGGAAAAAAAAATTCCACAATTTAGCATAAGCTCACCAATGCCTTTTGGAAGAGTGGAGCACATATTTAAAACAAATAGCAAACTTCTGGTGAGTGTCTCTCTGACAGCCTCATCTTTTAGAAGCACAGAGAAATACTTAACATCTCCCTCCTACCCCCAACTAAAAATGCTTCAGAAATTTGACCCAATTATTGTGCCAACTCATCTGTTTGAAGTCAGAAATAACCTCACCAAAGTTAATGGAATTAAGTCAACATAAAAGAAAGGCGGTTTTGCCCCACTGAGACCCAAACTATCAATTGAAAAACATTTGGTATAAAGACAAACTACAGCCAGTTTGTAGGGAAAGGAGGAAAGCACAGGGCACAGCCTAAATGCATTTGGGGAGCAGGAGGGAGCAAGGTAAATTGTCAATTCCCTGTGAAACAAAGTCCCTTCAAAGTGGGTGATCTCCCATAGCTCCTGGCCACACTAAAGGCAATGACAAAACTCTCACTGAATTCACGAGATTTCATCTGAAAGTTTCATCTGAAGTGTCAGCCTCTTCTTTTTTGAAGTGGTCTTAAGCTAGAATATTTCATCAGTTGAAAGCTGCCAGATATAACAGTTATGTTGGGAGGAACTGCAGATTGTATCTAAACCATACAATTGCCTTTAAAGAAATATTTTTTAAGTCTATCTCTATCTGTAGAGTACACCTAATGCACCCGTCAGCCAGACAGGCTGTACTGCAAAGTCATCACCGAATATCAAGTACATGTCAATCAAATTAGTCTTTAAAAAGTAAGAACTTCTATACTAGAACCACTGAAAAGAACTATACGATTTACACATGGAAGTACACATATTTTATTATATCTATATCACATTTTCTTATAACGTGTTCACAATAATGGTTTTACAAGTCAAAATATCAGTTGTACAGACAAATCCAGTAATTTTCATGTTCAAGGTGGCAGCATCCCACTGCTCTGGAAAGTTTTAATATGAGAGAACAGCAAAACCATACATACTACAGTAACTATACCAATAAAGGTTTCAACTTTGCACTTCTAACTGTGTGTATCCCTTAACCACGAAGGGCTTTTACCATTCCTTGGCTGAGGACTACTCATATCAGTAAAGATGTCAGGAAAACAGAAATTGTTATAGGTGAAGATTAAAGTTACAGATTACACATATCATAATCCAAAACTGCTGTTGTGTATTTTGCTGAGGAAGGCTCTTGGTTTTTATACTTTTGCCTTAGCAGTGCTGGGAGGAAAACTCCTCTCGTGTAAAAATCTGAGATATGGAAAATGTCTAGTCCTGAGCCATGATGGAAACCTAAACTTTCAAATGTCTTCATGAACGAAAACATGAAAAAAGAGAAAAATAGCCCAGTACAAAAGAAACGAACTATTCATTTTGAAGCACTTAAATTCTGCTTTAATTAGTTTACATTTCTAAAGACAGTCCTTTTAGCCTAAACTACAGATATACAGGTTGTCATTCAAGCAAGTTTCAGAAGATTTCTTTCAATGTTTTTGAGACAAATAAATTCAAATTAACTTTTATCTATAAACAGAGTAGTTTTAACGAATCAGCATTTTCTGATGAAAAACATTTCATCAGCTAACACCAAACCAGCTCTACAAATTAATTGCTACTTCACAACATGAAGAATTTTGTGATAGATCTTTCTTTTGTCATTAGAACAAATCATTGAGATTCAGCTTGATTTGAAATGCATGCTGTAAAAGTACAAATAATAATAACGTTTATAGGAACTGACTTAACATCTCAAAGGCTTTTTTTAATATTACTTTTCTCCTTCCAAGCAGAAAGATTAAAACAATCCTAAAAATGCTATAAACCCCAAGTATTCTTTAATTAGCAAGAGCCACAAATCAGGGACAGCTGCCTGAATTTTCATGCCATTCCCTCTGGAAGATATAACTTCCAAAGCTGATTACTGGACTGAATAATCAGGAATGGATATTTTTTAGAAGAAAACTCTTGGATCAAACATTTGCAATGACACCAAACACTGCTAGGTCCCTATTGCAGATGCCAAAGCAAGTTGTCCCTCCCATCTAGGGCATCTTGTGGTTTCCCTAGTCCAGAAGGACTGAGTTTTTATCAAAACTACTTAGCACAGTCCATTTACTTAGCAGTGTCAATACTGCTTTTTACCTCACTTTGTTTTTCTAATTTACAGAGACAATTTAGTCAGGGTAGTTGTAGTTGGACTTTTAAGGGTTTTTAAAACACCGGGACAGCAAAGTGAGATCTATTACAGTGGTGGGAAGATAGTATGAGTTACAGCACAATTACTACCATTTCTAGCAGCATTATCATGTAGTTACAATGTAGCTTACATTAGGTAAAATGGCTCAAACACACCGAATAGAACAATGTACTGCCTATAAATCTCCACACATCTTCTATTATTAGGAAAACTTCTTAAAATTCATACTTGATAAAGTAATAAACTTGGTTGATGTATAAGACCCCACACACCAACTGCTGAAATACAATGAGGGTTGTTAAAAGAATAAACCTGTTGAATAAATCTGCTATGCAAAAATTTATCTCTATGTTATATATAATGAAACCCTTCTTAAACAAAAACCTGATAAAACAATAAACCTGTTCAAAGATTAAATTTGCTGCACTCTAGGGCTATACTTCTCTGCTGTATTTGTAGCTGCCAGACAACTTTCAACCTGTTTAATTTCAGCAGTCCTGTTTTTACACCATTTTTTTTTTTGCTTTTTTTCTGCTCTGTTTCAATCACCCCCACACTTGTAAAATCTAGGGAGATTCCTGCAGTCCGAGTGCAATTCGCAATAACATTTCTGCCAATGAAAGTTAACAGATGAACTTTTTCATTTTTTCATGCTTCCATTTTTCTTGATACAAATGCATCTCTAGGCATGAGTAACAGTCACCCATTAGCTCGTTATAAAGGCAAGGAAGAGCACGGGGATGGAGAGAGATCTATGATGCAGAAACACTGGAGAGTGCCTAGAGCAAATGTTCATCCCACCCTGGACTGCTGAGTGAGTATCTGCACAATCTGTCCCCGTTAGTAATGATGTCCCGGAGGAATAAGATGATGTGGGGAAGATTTTAGTATTTTGAAGAGGCAACCAGTGCTCTGCAGCATTAGCCAGTAAGACTCACTCTTACTCATGAGATTCATGGTCTATTTGCTTGAACAAAAGCTCGCGGGTTTTGGCCCTGACTCCAGAAAACAACACCGTAGGCAGGCTAGGAGCTTTGCTAAAAAAACATTTCAGGAGAACACCCATGACTATATCAAGCATCTGGAGTGTTCTTTAATAGTGAGTAATGATATTTCTTTTGTGAGGCAGCTGGCACCTTCTGCCTTCTGACACCCTCTAACATCACTCTTACTTTGAAGGCCTTCGTTAGCTCCCAGCACCCCTCCCACCACTCTCCAACTTTCTCTCTACCTCTGCACTCACCTTCTGAGAAATGCAAGTGAGCTGTCACCACCCAGGATCTGCCATCATTGGGAAGATGGCCTCAGCTTGCAAGGGTTAGTTTTGTACTAAGCAACCGCCTTCCAGCTAGGCATGGCGGGTTAGAACAGGACTTAAATATCCATGGGTTATTTGATTCACTCCTATAGCTAACGCACAACGATGCTGAGAGCTGTCAGGCATCTCTCTGATGTGGCTGCTGCCTTTCAAGGGCAGGCACCAAAAATTTCCTCTAGTGGCTGTTAGTACCAGGAGGGGCAGTAACCTCCTTGGCCAACTGAGACCGCCCCTCTTTGCTGCCAAGGACAGAGCATCTTCCACCTTGGGAACTGGGACAGACAAACCTCACCTGGGTCAGCAGAGTGCCTGCTCATCTTCTGATGTGATGGGGATGGGTATGTTATCCCACCACAAGGACGAGGTTATTCTGGTGAACATTAAAATGTCTTTTTGCTGGATGTTTGTTTTAAGTGATATCCCAATTAAAGGGTCTGTGATTGTGGAGGGAAAAAAAAAAAAAAGTCTCAAGTAACGTTTCACCTTTGCTGTACTTTACCTATAAGCATTTTTTAACAGGAGCCATCTTCAACCTTAAATGCCAGACGTGCATCTGCCCTGATGGCACAGTGAGTTTCTGCTGAGCCCAGTTTGTGTCTCCCAGATGAGACGTGAAGGAGCTCAGGACACTCACACCTGTGATTCCGGTACCGATGGTCAGCTAAGGAGGAAAACACTGACAGCTGGGCATTAAACTCACAGAATGCGTGCAACAGAGGTGCAGATAGAAATGAACTGTTCAAAAATTGGCAGTAAATGCTGCCAGTAATATTCAGGATTCATCATTTTATTTTGGCAGGGATTTGTTTCACCGTAGGAAAGTACTTCCAGAGTCATCTTCCACTGAAAAATGTGAGATACTTCCAGAAACTGCAGCGAGTAAACCAATTAATCCTCTCTCAACTCCTTACAAGGGACTGTAACGAAAGGCCTAATTCCTAGAGACAAGGTCACTCCCCAGGAGCAGTTGGGCTGGCAGAAAACCCTGAAGTATAGAGGAGGCATGTTCAATGCTGTCTTTACTCAAACTCTGAGCCAGCAAAGCTCCTTACAAGAACTGATCAAAAATTGCATGTTAGAGGAGCTGCAGGAACTGCTTTCACTGATTTCATGCACCAGACTCCTGTATCCGAGGGGACTTAAATGTCTATGATCTGCCCTTCCATCCTTTCATGGTGAGTTCAGACTCAATCTAACTGGTTCCTGGATTTTATTTTCCAGATTCCCCTTGAATGAGACAGAAGACTTCTGTCACGAGCAACACTAGAGCTCACAGAGACACCCCAGCCCCTACCCGGTGGGGTTTGGTCACAGGTGGGGATGCAGAAAGAAGTATGTTTGGGAGGTCTGTCAGAGGCAATGCATTGCCAGTGTGAGACCAGCTCCACGGGTCAGCTGGAGACCAACTCCCAGCTCCATTAAATGAAGAGCCTTTTAACTGCCTCTCATAGCTATTAATGCACTACCTGCCCCACCTCTTCCTTTGAGATAACTCAGAAATAGTTCCCAGGACAGGCTCAAAAAAAATTGAAGTTGGAAACTTCAGCCTTGGGAACATTAGGAGCATGAAAATAAATCCAGTGTCTTTGGTAAGAAGTGATCAAGGTAAAGCAGTCAGATACTAAAAATCACAGCTACAAAGATGTAGAAACTACATTGTGCTCATCGACACTTGACTAAAAAGACAACTGTGACGACATTAAAAGAACAAATAAAAGGATGTAGGATGATGCTACAAGTGATGGGATCCATTACATACTTTGGTCTCCACCAATTCGCTCCGTGCTAATGAGAAATAAAAATGGTAAAAGGTAACATTAAAATTATCCAGAGCAATTAACAGTAATAGTATCTGCGGGTCTCCGTAGCCTTTAGGGAATGACTGGGACGGCTGTGCCGTTGTGCAAGACTCTTGTCCCTAGTCCTCCCTTCCTTCCCCGCACCCCAAAAGGCAGGCAGGGACCCGCACCCCTGTGTGCACAGGGGCTGAGCCTTCAGCAGCTCCTGGCAGGGCCTGCCCGTGCATCACTCACCTAATGCTTGTTTGTTTTTATCCCCCCTCCTTTCCAAACAGTCACTGGACTCAGCTCAGGCACAGTGATCTGTAATCTAGCAGCCATTTTTCTGAACATAAGCAGCTTGCATTTAAAACTCTCCTGCTCATCTGTCTTCATTTGAAGACTGGGTTAAAAAATAAAATTAATGATTGCTATCAGAGAGAAGATGAGCAGCATCACCAGTGAAAAGTAGCACTGCCACATTTTACCAAGGCTAACATTTTTCACTGGCTGGAAATGGCTGGATATACTTGTAAACATTATTAAAAATAATAACTTAATGTTTCCTTCCTGTGACTAGCTAGCATTAGCAAGGTATTTTCAATTAGCATTTCCTCCAAGCAATGTAGGTCTTTTACTTCATTTTATTTAAAAAGGGATTTGTTTTCTAATTTTTTTACTTCTGCTGTTGTCAATAATAGAATTCAGTGGAATGGCTGCGGCTTTTTCCTCCCATCACTTACAGTTTGTAAGCCACTGAAAGGGAATGTATGCGTTTGATTTTATTTGCGTTAGCATAGCTGTCCAATGAAAGAAAAAGACATAAGTATGCATTTCAATCTACTGTATAATATTATGTGAGGCTTTAAAATACAAGTAAATAGCATCACGCACTTAAATCAAGCCATTTTATTTTTAGGGAAAATAAACAAATAATAAAGTGATAAAATAGTACAGATGTCTGCATTTGTTTTTTTAAAACAATATGCATTATGAGTAAAAACACTAAAAATTCTTTTCTCCAACATTTAACATTCCTATATAGTGGAGATCGTTTCATTTCCAATTCTAACAAGACTCTCCTTGATGGACTAATCTTAATTCATTACAAAAACACTATACATGTATGTTTTTGAATGCTAAGTAGGCAAAAATTATTGCAAATGCAAAGTTGTATCATGGGTTTGGCAGCCTAAAGGTGGTAATTTCCTTCAAGTTCAACACAAAGTTGTTGAATATTTCAATTGATTGCATTGGGCAATTCTCCATTCATTTAATCAGATTAACATATAACTTGCATATTCAACATCAATTTTACATGCTCTAATCCTATAGTGTATAAAAGGTTGCAGTGCAATACAACAAGCTCCAAAAAAATACCGTATATCTATTGGTAAGCTTTTAATTAACACATACATACAGACACAGATTCAACTAGTGTAACCAATTATCTGCTTGTATTGACAGAAAACAACTTTTAAATTAAAAAAAAAAAAAAGCACCAATTCCTCATTTGGAAGTAAAGATGCACGTTCTACATGTAACATACTCCAATTCCAGAAAAAAATAACTGATTTTCTCTTCTACTCATACATCTGCTAATTAAAAATTCACTTTTTAAGTACACTGTAAAACCTTCAACGTCTTTCAATATTTCATATACCCCTAATAGTAAAACTAGGTGACCCATACAGTAGTTTACAACTGCTTTTAAGATAGTCCTGATTCGGAAAGCCCTGAAGTGCTGACATTTCATTGACTAGTCACAATTTCTAATTCGCTGGTAACAAAACAATGCTGGAATGTAAGAATCATAAACTCAGTGTATCAATCCATCATTCAGAATTGCTTTCATAAAAGAATTATTAATGCTTCACTCACACACATGTGAAAGTAACACCAAACAGCCTTTTATATCGCTAGAACCAGCATGAGAAGTCAAAGGGTGTTTAACCATGATTAAACATATTTCATACAATAGCAATCTCTTCCCAGGAAACAAAAGCTTGGTATGCCACCATAATTAGACAAATGTTGTTAGTCACAAAATGAATGTCTAAACACAAGCTAAAATTAACTCAGCGCAACATCCTAAATCCATAGTTATTCCATGGAAATGGAATTATTGGCATATTAAACTTTCACATTTACTACGCACAACAAATATCCTACAATCCCAGGAGGAAAATCTATTGCACCGATGCTGAAGTCCATTTAAGTGCATATGTACGTAAAGGATTGGGCCCTAAATCTGTATAGGCATTTACTTTTATATGCAGATAACGTGTTATATGGAGCCAGTACAATGAAGTCTTAAAGTGAGCCAGAGCATAATAAGAATGGTACAGGAAGAGAAGTACATCGGCACGTGAAGTATTCCATTTGCAAACGCACTCTTCAGTTGTCACATCAGAATTTAGCATAATTTGGGGGTGAAATTAAGGTGGTTTATCTGCTGAACAGCAAGACCATAGCTGGGTTTGTGGTGAATGCGTGACATTGTACACCATCAATTAGACACGGTCAGGAATCAGCCAGATGCTGACTCCTCTGAGCACTGAGTTTCTACCCTTTTTGGAGTTAGTCCTGCTTGAAGATACATTTCTGTAGCTGTAACAGCAAACAAACAATTTTTTGTTTGGAAATATGTTTAAAATATATGTGTGTGTGTATGTACTGTGCACGCACACATTTGTTTCCACACTTGCCATGGAGAGGAAACCATTTTATGGCAAGTATCCAACCCTTCACATTTCTCTGGCAAACGCTAAAATGTCTGTCAACATCATGTAAACAGGCTGGCAGGGAATTTTGAAGACACAAAATGAAAGCTGCCATTTATTCTGTGCATGACACCATTTAAACATTTTTCAAAACGTTAAATGTTGAATTGCCATTTAAAATTTTGAATCATACATCAATGTGACATAAGGTGGCATGCATGTCCTTATAAATTCAAACAGATCAATCCCAGAATGACCTACTAAAAAGCAATCAAGAACCTCAAAGCATGTAAAGGTGCTATAAACCGTGGCAGATAGCCCAGGGATAAGACGACGCTAAGCAACATATCTGGCCTTGGTCCTCCACACGGAGACAGTCAAATGTAGTTTAATTTTGCAGAAGTTAAGTGTATCCGGTTGCAAGTAGTTAATATTGACTCCGGGATTTAATCAAGAAACCTTTTTGCTCTGGGGACCTCTTTGCAGCCCCGTGTGGCTTTGCATCTAACTCCGTTACTTGCTCTGGAACAGACCCATCTGAGAAGAGCCGTCAGAAACTCTGCAAAGCACCTGATGGAGATGCCGCTCGCCCAAGGCAAACATCCCCACAGGCAGCACAGCAGAGGCGTCCTGGGTGCCTTTCCTCCTGTTCCAGGGTGCCTGCCTTTTGCTCAACTCTGGGGACTCAACAGCCCCGGGGGTTCTGGGCTGATTTTGCCCAAACACTCATGATCCTTGAAGTTTTGGTAAAACTTCAGCAAGGAATAATATCATTTAAAGATTCCTTTGAATACATCCTGCTGATCCCAGTGATTTGTTGGGCACTTCACTGTTTGTTGTGTGACAAGTTGGACTTTGGACAAGGTCAGCTCTTGAATCTTGATTATGTTTTTTTCCCCTTGAGCCAGAAGACATTGATTTGTACATCTAGTTTACCTTGTTTTCTTAGCCATTTGTGACACAGTACAACAGTTCCCATCGAAAAAAGTGTCATGTAAATAAATTACAACTTAGGACGTATACATTAAATAATTTTATAAATGAACTTTAAAAATGAAGGAATAAAAAATGCCAGTCCCAGCTTCTATGGCTGCAGTGATTATTCTGATCATGTTGTCATGTGTAATGAAGCACAGTCCCATCATTAATCAAAAGAACCAATCAGATAACTAATTTAGGCAATATTCTTTACCACAGGACATGTCGGTCAGTAAAAATGCATTAAAATAGCAAAAGATCAATAGTAGACACTAGGGACTGTGTTTACAAACCAGTCTTAAACTTTGGGGTATTACATTCTTAGTCATACCAGGCATCTGATTTTTTTTTTTTTTTTTTTTTTTAAAAAAAAANTTTTTTAAGATAAAATAACAGATAAGATAAATGCTGAGATTTTATTTTCAGTTAATAATGTGCATTAGAGACTGTCTGCTACAAATGTATGAATTGCTGTGTTATTTAATGATTTCCACAAAAGCGTGTTTAGCTACTTTCTAAATACACTCTAACTAGACTGGAGTGACACTGCACAGGGAAGACTTGGCAGGTTCAGGATTTACCGATGCGCGCCTTCACTGCCTTACGTGGAAGACCACATCAAACACTATCTCTGGCAAACACTATTTATGTTCTGCTTTGGGCAGCCTTGCATTTTACATAGTCAACACCTTTATTTAAATGCAGATTGAAAGGACTTTGTTGCGAGCAGAGGCATACTTTTTCTGCATTGGAACCTTTTTCATTTTTCCCGTAAGAATAAGATTTTTTTTTCTTTTTTTGCAACTTATTCCAGTAATAAGAAAGTGCACCTAAGACGTGGAATATCACCACTGGATGTAATCCTTTCAAGATCTGAGCAACTTGGTCTAGTGGGAGGTGTCCCTGCCCATGGCAGAGGGGTTGGAACTTGATGATCTTTGAGGTCCCTTCCAACTCTAACCATTTGATGATTCTATGAAGATGGTAAAAGGAAAAGCAGAACAGAGCCTTAGAATGGCTGTAGCCCAGGTACAGTCTGCTGCCCAGCTGCACACGTAGCATCACCCCACTGACCTCCAGAGACCAGTTCCTGCACACCTACAAAGCCATTCCTGGCTGCACTGCCGGCCTCGAGAGCCACTTACTCATTTATAATAGTGTAAAACCACAACAGAATTATAAGCTCAGTAAGTAGTCTCAGTACTTAACAAAAACCATAATGAGTCACATCATTTAACATCCACGGGCAATGCACACAAACAGAGGGACAGCTAAAATACCAGTATGACAGCTTCATGGATAAGAACACTGTATTAGGTGGATGCAACATTTATATAATCTCTGTTTGGGAGCACACATCTCATTTTCAGGAATACTCAGGAGCTCTCCATCTGGCTGTAAACATCAGCAGAAAGACATTTGGTACCTCCATCAAAAGTGCTGGTGGAGAAACAGATCACCTGAATTGCTAAAGCTTGTTTCTACCAGCCCGGCTTTGGAAGAGCCTCTCAGACACTGTCCTGTGACCTTGTAGGAAAGGAGAAATGGGTGATCAAGTCCTACTTTATCATTTCTAGGGAAAAAAAACAACAACAAAACAAGCTACAAATTGGAATGTTGGGTTGGGTGATGCATTTTGTGGTTTTTTTTGTGTATGGTTTTTGGGGTGGTTTTTTGTGTTTTTCTTTTTGGTTTTTTTTTTTTTTTTTTGTTTGTGTGCATATGGTTGGACTCCATCTCAGAGGTCCCTTCCAGCCCCAAAGATTCTGTGAATAACAAACATCTTGAAATACGGTAATGGCTTTAAACTGGAAGAGGGGAGAGTTAGATTGGATATTAGAAAAAAATTCTTTACTGTGAGGGTGGTGAGGCACTGGAACACGTTGTCCAGAGAAGTTGTGGACGCTCCATCCCTGGAAGTGTTTAAGGCCAGGCTTGATGGGCTTTGAGCAATGTTGTCCAGTGGGAGGTGTCCCTGCCCATGGCAGGGGGGTTGGAACTCAATGATCTTCAAAGGTCCCTTCCAACTCTAACCATTCTATGATTCTCAAGCAAAAAAAACCCAAACAATAACAAACCCCACTGAATTAGAATGCCGCTGTTTCAAAATGGCAGAATATAGGTTGCACAGCAGCTCAGGGCACAGCTAAAGAACACAGCACATGAGGAAAGGCTGCAGACCAGCAGGGTCCTGGTGTTTGCCCCAGGCTGCAGCTTTGCGACGGTCATATCTTCAGTTGCATATTTGATCAACACTCCGTGGACTGATCTTACTTGAAATATTGAATTCCTGTTCAAATTGCTTACATCCTGGCCTACACAATGTTCTGTGTGTTGACATTTTGATGCAAACAAAAAAAACAACACACCAAGTTTTTTTTCTACAAGTTACATTTTAAATCTCCTGCCTAACAGTTTGGCACAACCCTCCTAGCTTGAACGACAATTGCCACCTCTCCTCTATCTTGCACATCTTCTGTCACATCTTCTCATAGCCATCTCTTTCCCAAGCTAAAAAACGCTGCTCTATTTAATCTGGCATCACCCACGGAGCTACTGGGTGTCTTGTGGACATCTGCAGCACTTTCTTTAGCTCAACAGTAAAGCTAGTCCCTGCAAGGGACTCTGCTGGCCTACAAACACGGAGATATTGCGGACATCACCAGAAAACAAAAAGCAATCACAACGTGTGTAGCTGTGCTACTGGAATGGGGACCAGAGAACAGCAAGAAATGTTCCATAAAACACTTTAAGTAGTCTCATTGAGATTGGTTATAATGCTCACGTGCTTAACAGTAATCATAATCTTAGGCATTTTAGGGCCTGACAGATTTGATAAATGAGCTGGTAGAAGACTACCTCTATAGTCCAAAATACACCGAGAAACACTTACTTTCAGAGAAGCAGGAAAGCACCTGAGAGATTTCAGCTGCTGAGGACCCTTTGATTCTTCTGTTGCTTCACGAGATTTTACTAGATAATATTTGCTGATGTTTTTCTTAAAAACACAGAACCCTATTTTACTGTATATAATTCAATTACTTCTTTCTATCCAATAAAGTAAGCTCATTCAAATAAAATCAGAATTACTTCCCTCTTTTGGCTTGGGTACAGCATCTTTTGTACCCAGCTAAGCAATCTTCACAGTGCTTGGCAATAATCCTGCTTAGAAGGGCAGGATTTAGAACAGATGCAGACTTCTCCATGTCGGGGTGCTACCAAGTTCTCTGTTGATTAGTAGGGTGCATAATTGGGTATGACAGAATATAGATTTCTGGCAGCAAATCATTTCTAATGGGAGAAGCCACTTGCTGAGGACACCCACTTCAATTAAAGGTAGACCAAGCCTCTAAGTTAGGATGTTAACCCTGTGACTTCTCTGAAAGCCACTATTTCTGCTTTTAAGAATGGAGACTCAGTGTCTAATTGTGCCATTAACAGGGTAACAGCCACAAAGGTAATGCATAAACTTAGAGGTGGAAACAAGGCTTCACCAGAAAATGGTTTGCTGAAGCTGTCTCGCATGTAGCAACAATCTTTGATCATAGAAAACTATATAAATATTATGCAAATGCTGTATACTCTGATACCTCCAGCTAAGTGGAGGTAATCTCAAAAACATTTAATTTGTAAACTAATTATTGCTGTGGATGTAGGCACGCTCTTTGTATGTGTCGTGTCAGCCCTTTTTGGGCTTTTATGCAGACGGTCCTTGCACGCACCTCCTAATTTGGAACAGAAGGGTGGAAAACCTCACCATGGAAGTTCGTGGAAGACAAGGATTTATTTAGACACCATGACACAATGCCTATTGCAAAGTCCATTGAAATCACTCAGAGCTTTTCTGTTGGCTTAAATTCTGCTTCCCCTTTTGCTTAAAACTGATCTCAAAGCAACAAGTTTTGTGTGTTTTAATCTCTTCATCTGCTTATTTTTTGATTAGACCTAACTCGGAGGGCAAACGTGAGGGTGAAGCAGTGTGCGCTACAGACAGACATGGGGAAACAAGGCTGTTGTGAACCAGACACTACTCCTGGTTTTATCACGTGGCTATCTCCTTGAAGTCAGCAGTAATCCTAATTTGCTTAACCCTATGGCTTGTGCTCAAGTACTTCATTTGATTAAAGCCTGACTGATTGGGCAAAAGCTTTTGGTCTTGGTCCCTGTTTTTGAGAGAAGAAGAAAGGAAAGAGAAATCATCCTAAAACCACTATATAGACAGCAGCATGTATGCTGCTGCTCCCTTACCTGTGATGATCAGTCCCCACCTCATCAAGCAGCTCTGCGCAGGTGGGTTCTGCACTTTGTGCTGCAGAACCAGTGCCTGGGCCAGGGTGGCCGGGCATCAGTGACTTCCCTGCAGCTGGTGGGAAGGGCTTGGACTCGTGCTGCTGTGCGGAGCTTTAGCCCTGGGGAGACTCCCGAGGACTCAGCACCCAACCCCAGGGCCTGTGGTTCATGCCAAGGGTTTGGCACTGCACAGGCTCCTGAGAAGACCTTCAGAAACCCATGCAAAATACTGTGACAGGGAAAACAGCCAAGACTGATGGCAAGGTACCACAGCAATAGTTTTCGCTGCCAGCTCACTCGGTGCCACTGGAGTTCCCCAAATGAACCCCTTAAGAGCTGCCACCAAGTTTCCCATGGCCCACACTTTCCTCTCCAGCATGTCCATGTCTCTTAAGGGTTATGGGTCCAACTGGGACAGCAGGGAGGAGTGCAAGGACAAAGAGCTTTGCAACCTATATGTTGCACACTTACACCAAACTTCTGGAGGCTGCAGAGAGCAGCCTCCAGCATTTGCTCCCCTAACTTCTACAGCAACTTTTTCTTCCACAACAGATTTAATTCTGAGTCTTTTCAAACGTGCTGGACTAGGATCACATACAGGACTCGTATCTAAACTGTAGCAATTCATAGAGGGGAAAAAACGTCAGCTGCTTAACACTACACAGCAACAGTACAAACCAAGATGTGAAGCATACCGAGCTGGAACTACAGGGGAATTTCAGGCATAAAATGTAATTGCTTGAACTGGAGTTTAGCCAGCACACCAGGATTCACACCCCTGTCTTGCAAAAATACTGCAATGAGGTGTGTGAACCACAAATAATCATGACCTCAAATTTATGACTTACAGGCATCTTAGCATGGCGTTTCCAGCAATACTGTCTTCTCCCAGCACCATACTGGGACATTTGTTCTGTGTTGACTCAAAGAAAAGAATATTGCCCACTGATTTACCAGCACCACTACACGAAGTGTGATGATGGGGCCCTTTAGATGTCCCTTACTCAAGTAGTGATGCCTCACAGCTTGTGAGATATAACAACATCACAGCATTAATTGGCATAACTGCAACTACAGCATGAAGACTCTGTACCTTCTAAAATGTGGGTTTTTTTTAAAAGAGATTAATTTAACTAAGTCTTTTAATTAACAATGTCATATATTTTTATTGTGCTTTTGAAGATGACAATAAATAAACACAGATAATAATTTGTAGAGAGGATATGAAGAGTGATGCAGGGTGCTATTTAATTCTTTGTTAAATCTGCAGTTAAATTTGTGTCCTACAAAAAATACTGTAATTTACTGCCATGATTTGATTCCCTTCTTACTAAAAAGGATTCTATGGTAGCACAGGTCAAACATTTGCCATCAAAATGTTTTCAGAAAAATTCACATCTGTTCTGTTGAAAATGTTTCAAGGAAATATTTGCTTTCCTTGGAAAAAAAAAAAAAAGTTGGGAAATTAAAGAATTAAAACATACTGTGACAGAATACTTTTGTCAGAACAGCTTTGGGAAACACATAGTAGAGCATATGTGTTGGTCCTCTCAGGAGGTGACAGAAGCCCTCCTTCCTCCCCCAGTAAATCCTACAGTAATTTGTCCCATCAGAAAGCAACCAGAGGATACACCTGGGGTAGGAAACACTGACCCAGACCCTCAGGCTTGTGTGGCTCTAGGGCTGGCATGGTTCATCCAACACAAAGAACCCCTGCAGTAGCACAGAGTGGCATTACGCTCTTATTTTGGTATACTTTTTTGAGCTATATGAACCAAACAACGCTGTTAGTTACAACTAAATAAGCCTTTCAGTTGTATTCTTCAGGCAAAATTTTGTATCTAGCCAATACATTAAAATATGTACTTTTAAACACAACACAAATGTTGAGGCTCACTGACCTGTGAAACAATGGGAATTTGAAGAACAGTGAGGATTAAACCACTTCAAATCCCTCCAGCTCTCACTCGCACATCGTACTGGGAGAAAATACAAGCAGATACATTTACACCAAGCTCTGTCCTCATTTATAAAGTGATTCCATAACACGTACATTGGATAGTTATTTTTGATCTGTGCTGCATTTTAAACACAACAGTTTTTAAAGTTAAAGGAATCTGATTAACTCAGTGTTACAACTGACAGAAAAGTGACAAGGTCCAGCAGAAACAGATGTTCCCTGCAAGTTGCTTCTTCCATCCCACGCGTCTTTTAAGAAACATTCAAATTCCATTTGGCACTTCTCCCAATATTTTTTCCCCATCTTTAAAGCAATTGTAAGAAAATTTGACGCTTATCTCACTGCTATAAATTTAACAATAGTATTAAAGAACATCACTCACATTAAATCTAAGAAAGTGAGACCGTGATAATGTACACAGTTTTATGCTAATCCCTTACCAGTCATTTTGTGTGCTCTCTTTTCCTTGCATTAATATTCTGCTCAAGGTAGATTAATCTGTGCAAACCTACCATGCCTGCTGCACTCTGCTAGAGATTCCCCCTCTGCAGGTGGACCAGTCTTCAGCAACACCACGAGCGGGTTTGAGTTTCAGAGGTGGAAGTTACTTCTGTAGCAGGTGGAAAATGGGCCAACAGTTCATACCTACCCACCTAACAATTTGCATCAGTGGGAAACACGGGTCACCATAACCCAAAACGCAAGTCAGTTATGAGAGTATAGCGCAAAGAACTATCGGTGTCTTATGGAGGAACCCCAACCCCAAATAAATGTCTGTTAGTGGTCCACTATGGAAAAGAAAAAGGATTTAGATAGAAATTTAGACCATATCTGATAGAAATTTCACCATATCTGCTGAATGTGAAAAGCTTTAAAAACAAAAGAAGGGAATGTATGTGTGTATATATTATACAGTTTAATAACTCTGCTCTAACTACAAATTAATTCAAATCTTGTACTTGCATTAAAAATGAACTCTATCTATTTTATGTTGATCATTAACTAAGAATATTTCACACTAGAGATTTGTCATATTAAGCAGAATTGAAACCACTTATATCAATTAATTGTATTATACATAATCTTTACATAGATTACCAAAAATAATTTAGATTCTGTATTAAGGAAATATTAAATACGAATTCTGCAAGGAGTCATGACCCAAACTCCTGTCTACATAATATTTTGGGATAGGGAAAGGAATAATAGAAAAGAAGTGTTAAATCAAAAGCTGACTGTGAGAACTCTTCTGTGGAATTTTTCCATTGAAAAATGCAGTGTAATAAACCATACGTTTTTCTTGCAAACATGTCAGTATCCTTCAGGGCAGTGTCTTGGAGACGGGATGGAGAAGGAGGGGCTACAGCCCAATCCTACCAGCAAGTAAATGAAATAGGACATCCTAAATCCAGCAGGATAACCTGAAGCTGGTTCTCCCATGTGCTAGAAAGTGTTGTTTTGGAGCTTCCTCTCTCCATTCACACTTTTGGAAATGATAATAATGATCAGACATGCCAGCTTTTATTGTTGAATATTAAAAAAAAAAAAAAAAAAAACTTGGCAAGACCTTGAAGCCATAATGTTTCTCAGTCATCCTCATTTTTCATGGGTAAGTTAATCCCACTAACCTATGAAAACAGTCAAAAGAAACACAGAGTAGAAGAAATCTGGTCTCTGCTAGAGAGCATGAGAGAATCCCAAAAGGCCATGGGGCTCATACAATTAAGTGACTTTTGACTAGCTTCAGAAAAATACTTGCCAGTATGAACACCAACCAGACATTCAATGCCAAAAGCTTTGTGAGCATTGTCCCGATTTTTACATCTGTACAGTATTTGGCAATCACTTCAAAGCAGCAGAAGGAAGTTCTGCAGCGGGAGAGGAGAGGACCACAGGGGCTAGAATACCCTGAAACATGGAGAGGGGAGTTAGATACCACAAGGATTCCAGAAATAGCAGTAATGCTCCAGAACATTCTGGACCATTACCACTGATTCTTTAGCAGGGCAGGATTCTTGGCACGGGAAAGGGAAACAAATACTTATTAAATAATTGCTTACCTCTTTGATAAATCTAGCTTTGAACACAATTAACAGAAAAAGAGTCTAATTCAATGGGACACATGGTTCATCATGAATTATTAATTTAGGACTGTACCCACCACACATCAACTGAAGCAGTCACACAAGACAACATCACCAGCATCATCTAGATGATACAGACTTCTCCCAACCCAGAAAAGGCAACAGCCTACTCAGCACAAGACAGCTGATGATGTGCACCACCTCACGGTTACCATGCCTGCCTTAATAGACATTAACATTTTATATTTAACTGATGTTTCCACAAAAATACATATCCCCTGTATGTTAAAACACAGAGCTTTAAGTTCTCTCATCTTTCCTCAGAGGAAGAAACAGTAACCCTCTGCCGCAGCAGGCTCCTCGGGGGCATGTTCGTTACCATGTTTTGGCACTGTGCAATGCCTGGGTTTCTTCATGCAACCTGCAGATCGCCCAAATACTTCCTGGAAAGAGATCTCAATACAAACGTCCCCAGAATATTACTGGAGACCCACTCAATTCCGAGTATAACCTTGAAATAACTGATAAAAGGTTTTTGACATGCTAACTACCAGATTTATAAGCAGTAAAGGTACACACTAATAGATCAAATTCCAATGACGTTATACTCTTCTCTGAAAGTGAAACAAAAATTTAGCCAGATATTTCTGATTTTGTGCGACTTCCACAATCTCCAAGCAGGCCATAAAGAGAATTCCTAAATAAAAAATAAATTACTAACTTTACCTGTGAATAATTCTCTGCTTCAGTGTCATATTATCCTCACATCTGTCATTACCCCATGCCTTTTCCAAGCAGGACAAATTAATGATAGGGGAAGCTTCAGAAGTCCCACAAAACCCTGGATGTCAAGACCTTGTGTGCTGCCAGAGAGAGATCTCAGCATGTTGCAAATGCAATTTGAAAATTCTGGATTTGGAAACAGGGCTGTTTAGCTCTCGGATGATGCAGAGAATCGATTAATTAACAAGTGACATGAGACCTACCCATCTCTTTGCTTCACCATCCCACTGGGAAGCAGGAGGAGCACTGAGCATCCCCTGGAGCGTGGAGGCAGCCTGTGGGGCTGGGGAATATGACTGCAGCTCCACTTGCTGCTGTGCAGCTCCCACCTTTCAGAGGAGTTGAGGCTTCATCAGCATTTACTTCTGCCAGAATCAGCTCTAAGGCTTTTCCCACCATCTGAGATACAGAAAGGAAAGGGAAAGGAAGGGAAAGCAGCACCGCTATGCTAACGGGAAGGCTGCTTGTCATGCTACCATTAACAAAGGCATCAAAGACAAGCCACGTTAAACCAGAGTTTTTCTTTATCCAGGAAAGTCACAGGCAATTCAATCCAAAATTTCAGTAACCACCCTGATTTTTCATGGAGCAGTTTTTTATCTTATAGTCAAAACTGAAAACAATAAGCAGAATACAAACAAGAGTATTTGCACAATCCAGAAACAAAGAGCAGCTTCAAGACCTCAACGTTCCAGAAAAAAAAAAAAAAAAAAAAAAAANAAACTTTTCTATGTAGCAAGTTTTCCTAGTACTGCCTGTCCAAGAGCAAGAAGTGTGACTAAACTGTCACAGAGTCACAGAGCCCAAACTTAAATGGTGTTAGAAGCCAGCTCTCTCCATCCAGCTGTGGGGAGGGCACAGGGACAAGGCAGGGTGGAAGCAGCCACGTCTCGCTGACAGGAAACCCATCGCCTTAACTTTAGGTGCAACAGCTTTAAAATAACATCTTCAGCAGCCTCACAACAAAAATTTTGTTTCAGGAGAAACAAAGGGAATTCAAAATTCCTGCAACAAGGCCGAGCACCGCTGAGCTGCCCAACCCCGCACAGGCTCCAGCCTTCAGTCCTCTCCCTTCCCTTCGATTTCTTTCCTCGAAGTAGACGGATAAAATTAGAAACATGCACATAATAGTGATCTTCATTCAAACAGTTTCTTGTTTATTCTCTGCCACCTACTTTGTCTACAGCTTTCTTTCAAGTAAATCATACGATTACTCTTTTCCACCCACTCTACATTTCAAGTGACATTTGATTAACAAATAAACTAACCCTTAATAAGAAAACTATTGTCTAAATAAGCACTAATACTTTAAATTAAGTACTTTAAATATACCTAATTATGTATTTAATCAGGATTTAACAGGACATGCATTGTAAGCTAACTAAACACAAAAATTAGATTACTTAAAAAGTATTTATTGAGGTTTAAGAATTATATAGAAAAGAAGTATTTGCTACAAGCTGGCCCATATAACTTTTATGTACTTTAAATAACATTAATGAAATAAATGCTTAAGTCTGGTCATATCAGTTACAATTGCTTTGCCGTTAAATATACGTACGTCACACAAATAGGATTGTTTCCATATGGTATGCCTTAATGCATTTAACCTGGAAGCATCAAGCTGGTTTCCCGTATCCCACATTTTACATCTGAGCCTCACTAGCTTGTTTCTATCTACTGGCATTTGGGAACTGCCAAAATTCAGAATTTGTGGTCTGAGGGAAGCATCAGCATTTTGAAATCAGTCTCCATTCAGATTCAGAACCATCTTTTCACCTTTTTTTTGTTTGGTTGGGTTTTTTTTTTCTCCTTTTCCTTTTCTTTCCCCCTTCTCTTTCCCCTAAACTTTTCACAGACTGGAAATCCAGAGCCGCCCAGAGCCACGGCTGCTGGAAAGCCTGGGGGTCTGCCTGGGCAGTCTCCTTGTGTTCGGGGACGGGGTCTTCCTACACAGATGTAGATCCAGAAAGCCGAGGTGTGTGACGGGGGGCAGGCTTTCTGGTGTGGCTACCTTCGAGCCGCAAGTGCTGGCAGACAGCCACCGAGCCACGCAGGTGACCTGGCAGGAAACCAGACAGATTTACAATGAAAATCTGCTTAGCAGGCTAGGTTCTCTGGGAAGATTCATTGAAAGCCAGATGTTTTCATGAAATGTTTTGCTTTTGACGAATCGGCATTTTCTGATGAAAAAAAAAAAAAAAGAAAAAAAACTACAACACATAAAAAAACCCACAACCGAAACTTTCTCTCTGAAAACTTCTTCTGAGCTCTGCCAGGAGCCACCACTGAGAGGAGTCAACAGTGGTGTGGTGACGCTGGGCACTGCTTGGGACAGCATCCCAGGGCCTCTCAGCTTCTCATCCTCCTCCCTCACACCAGAGGTGTCCACCACAGCTGAGGCTGCAGGAGAGATCCTGCCGTTCTTCTCCACCGCGGTGGGTGGGAGCTCCACTGCCTCACGGGCTGGCCCCAAGCCAACCATCCCAGGGGCTCTCCTACCTCCAAGCACTCGCCTTCAGATAAAAACGTTGGCTCCCCACCAAGCGGAGCAGGAGAAAACACTACAATATCTCCAGAGTTTCTCAGCAGCCCTAAAAACACCCCTATCTGACCATCACCTGGGTGGCAATCCCTTGAGGGTGGGTCCAGCACTGCACCCACCTTCCTCCCTCCCCTGGTGCGGCAATCCAAGGGTGGTGGCACAGAAGCCCCCCCAGGGAGCTGCTGATGAGGTGGTCCCTGGCTGCCTGCCCACCTCAGGCTGTGCCTCACACACCTGACCTTCTCCAGCAAACCCACCGGCACCAGCGGCCACCCACCAGGGATCCACCAAGCTTCAGCTTCCAGGTCTTCCTGCCACCCTTCTGCTGCCTAATGCCAACTGCCCATAGGAGCAGTAAAAGGCAGCCAGGGCTTGACAGCCGAACACAGCTCAGACAGATAATGGTGTGTGTCTAACGAAGCCATTCCTAATAAAAATAAATAGGCATTAAACTGGAGAAGAGGACGGTGCTGCACGCTGAGCCTGGGGAGTGACTGAAGGGTGGCGCTTCTTTCAAATCATGAGTTATCTGGAAGTGGCGCTGAAGGCGAGCACGTGAAAAGTGCTGATGAAAACTCTGCTTAAAGACCTCTTTTTCTGAGGCGAGAAATGCCATATGTCTTTCTCTCAGCAGCAGGCCAGACCCACTACGTTATTGCTAGTGCTACAGTAATGGTACACATTAAATACTCACTAGGTCTTCACAAACTGCAGCTCCCATATTATTTTAAAGGACTTTCAGCTGTGAGAACCAGTGTCATTTTATTCTCCAGACATAGCTATCTTTCAAATCTAAGGTCATTTATTTTTAAATACATGAAGTATTAAAAAAATTAAAAAAAAAAAAATAAATCTCTTGACTCCATCACATTCAGAACATCTGTCTGTCCCAAAGTCTCAAAACATTAACACATACTTTGACTGTAAATATGTTAGAATATCCAAATAACTGTGTGTCAGATATGACACTTTCTTGTGCTAGTGAAACCCAGATGAAATTCATCAACTTCAGTAGATTGCAGATTTAGAGTTCTGTAAATAAGGGAAAAAATTGGCCCTGTGCTTTAATTAACATTTTAAATCAAATCTGCATTTGAAAATGTTCCAAAATTGGAAGAGATCATAAATAACCTTGGTCTGCAATATTAGACTAGAATATACTAAAAGCAAAAAATGCATAAAAATATGTGTTTTTTATCAAATTATAATTATGGTTGTGCTTGAAATGATCACCCTTAAATTCTTCAGGAAGGTTAAATGACTGCTGAATATTAATATTTTCCCTTTAGTCAGGGATTCAAAAACAATTCCCAACAAAACGTTGCGGCCAACGGATTTGGAGGGCTGTGTCATTAAAAGCTGCTGTCATTATTCCGCTTACACGCTTGTTCTGCAGAGACCATATTTTCAGTAATAAATAATGTTTTGAAACAAACAGGTGATTTCTGTAAGAAGAATCGACAGTATTTTTTTGAAGGCAGTGGTTTCTGTAGAAACCTTTCCTCTCTTTGTCCTCTCCTATCTGCAGGGTATTGACAGCTCTGACAAGACTTTGATTATCTAGTCAGCAGGAGCCTGAGACTTGTCACTTGTCAGGTGTGAGCCGGCAGTCACGCAGCTGATGAAACAATTGAAAGGAGATAGGCTGAGCATGAGGAGGATCAGGGTCATCAAGCCCAAAATGTACGCCTGTCTAGCAAGGGGATGGCTTACACCCTCATTAATGACTCCAATAAGGCAAGGGAGGGAGGCGGGGAGGAGCTGGAATAGGGAAATAAGAAATGCAAACCTTGGGGATGGTGGAGGGGCTCCAGTTGTTGACATCTGTTCCCTGCCCACAGCAGCCAGAGCCCCTGCAGCTCCAGAAGCAGCCCCGGTGCCTCTCCGTGCCCATCCCCTGCCCGCTGCAGGAGGTGAAGGTGGCACCTCCCCTGCCTCTTCTGCAGCTTGAAGACCTGGCTGTCGCGCAGCACTTCCCAGCAGTGGGGCTAAAAGACCAAGTGGCTCTCTAGCTGGACCTGTAATGAGGCAGTACCCTCTGCTTTCATGCCCACAGGGAGAGTTAACCCAACCGCTTCTAAGTGACTGCGCTTCAACCGCCTCCAGCGTTACACAGAAACCCCAGCTGTGACAAAAGTCTACAGTCCATACACTAAGAGGTCCGAGGTGCACTGGGGTGATTTCTGCCATTCTTGGTGAAACCTACTGTCCCACCCACGGCTGTTGAGGACATCTGCCCAGTAGTCACTGGACTGTACTACTGAACCTCTGAGAGGGGCATTTACTAATCCCAGAGACAGGCTTATTCACAGAGGGCAACAGAGAACAATAGCCCTTGTCTTGCAATTGGCAGGATTTAACAAAATGCTTTGTAGAAAGATGTCTGTAATCCATAACTAATATCCTCTCTGTATATCTCATACACAACTGGTGGGGTCAGTTGATAGGAGCTTATCCTAAGAACATTTCACACAAAACTGGATTAGTACAATATGCTTTGCACTGGAAAATCATTCACCAACTTCAGCTCGTGTAAAACCCAGGACTTTTTTTGGTTGGCTCTTCTCACATTATACACTGGCTGGTTTTCTGTGACCTGCATTAGTTACCAATTCATATTAAAATGTAGTTCAAGGTGTGCTTCGCAAAATTTACCAGGCAAAATAGTGCTGCTCAGACAGCCTCTTTTAAATTTAAATGACAACCTAAATTATTATACATATTCAGCTAACGCCACAGGAAAGATCACGAGTATTGAGGACACAATCTGTCAGTTACACACATGCAAACCTGCGATCATTTCACTGCTTTCAGAACTTTCTCCTCAAGCCTGTCCAGACACAAAGCCACTGAGATCAGAGTTTGGTGTCCATCACAGGTGTACATTGTGAGCTGCGTGGTTTATGAAAGCCCCAAACCATTGCAGAACCTTTGAGAGTTGTCTGCTGTCCCTTATGAAACTGATTATTGGTGTTCCCTAAATCTCTGGGATACTTAGACATATGGATAAGATAAGCATGGATTAACTATGTCTGACTATGCATATCAATTAAGGAGAAAATTTTGCTCTGAGAGAAGGCAGCAATGAAAACCTATGAGACAGAAGAGGAGACTGAGGGTCTGTGACACTTGCACATGGTGGCACACAACACAACAGGGAAGAGGTGGCAAATTAAGAGGAGAGGCAAGAAAAACAGCTCTAATACTCAATGTGTATGTCTGCCTTTCACCCTTCATTTTTAAGTTTCTAAAGTTTTTTGTATTAACTTTATCAACATACGTCAGAATACAGCTCACTGTAGTCCTGTGCACAAGGGGTGAGGTCCACAGCAACGTCCCTGCTGAATGAAAGGCAAAACCTTTCTCACACAGCTGGGCAGTCATTGCCCACTTGCTCATTCCAGCAGTTGAGGATTTCAAAGTCCTTTATAGAAGTTTATAGCAGGTACCCTGGACCAGGAGTTCATGTGCAGGAAAAAGAATATTAATGCACCCGCTTCACCTAGCACACTAACTATAATTCCCTACCTCTAAACATAGAAGTTTAACAAGTTTCCAGTATTGTTCAAAACCAGTATATAGCTTAGAAAATACAGTGTTATTTTAGTTATTCTGTAGCTTTTAGGGATGCCCATCATGGTGAATTGATACTTAATTTTTTTTTCTTTTTTTTCATAAAAAAAAAGCTGGTTCTGGACTTACAACCACAGAACCAGTATGGAATTGATAGGAGAATAACAGTGTGATAAATAAAGCGCTCACCAAGAATAGCGCTGAGCACTGAATGACAGGTACAGATCAATGGACTATCAAGCATGTTTTCAGGCATCAGTTTATTGTTATTAACACTTTAATCTCCAGTTTTAAAATAAGTGATAACGCATTCACTGCTGTCTTTGAGATTTGATTTTTCCTCTCTAAAACACTGAATCCGAAACATAACCTAAGGATGGTAAATTTACACCAACATAATAAATGCATTGAAATTAATTACTTATGCCAGTCTTGGGAGGGGACTGGGCTTGGCTGTGTGCGTGGGAAACCCTCGCCCCACCTGCCCACCCCAAGGCCCCACACTCACCCACCATCACCTGCAGAAGTAAATAGTGGCCTCTTGAAACTAGAGCTTACTATGCAATTAGCAAACATTTATTTGAAAACAATACTAAGGAGCATGTCCAGTTTTAGGTCACTCTCAGACATTTCCATACTGGTCTGTAAACTCCTTGACCTCCCAGCACAGGGCTGTACCCTGGACTTGTTCACACCCCAAAAATCATCTGAAGTAACTTACAGTAAGCTTTTGGCAATTCTAGATTGCAGAAGGACAGTGAATCAATGAAGTACAGAGGGGTACCTAAATTATTGTGATATTGGCAATAATTTCCTGAGTAATCTACCAAAGGCTCTACAGCACCGCCAGTAAGAATTCAGGTCCTTCATTATTCAATAGGAATCCATATCATAATACAAGGCTTTGAGTCCAGATTATGAATTTTCTGATCAGAACTTGACATTATTGGGTATTTTTTTTCAGCTGGGAACACTGCTTTACTACATTCAAACCTGAAAAAGTATGTTAGCTTTAAGGAAAGCAAAACTTCCCTTCAGCTCCAGCCAAAATACTGGAACGTTTCATCCATGGAAGAGAGTCCTATCACCATCTACTGTCAATCGTAATAATTCATAAAGGATGCCACAGAGATTTGAATGTACTATTTGATCACTTTTTCAGCCCTTGCCATTTTGTTACAAGAGCATAGTTTGTGAGAAGATCAAACCAGAAAGCTATCAATGCTCAGCTATCAATATACATATTTTCTAGAATACAAAATCCTCCAGTTAATATAAAATAATTGTGGAAATGGTTGGCAAATTAAAGATGGTTGTTATAGATTCCAAAAATACTTTTGCTTTCAGCAAAATACATTTTTAATTACTTTCCTACTAGCTGTCATTTTTCATAAACCAGTCTAGACAACTCGTGCCAAATCATGCAAAAACTGATCTCAATGAAATGCTTTCCTCTAACAACACAGATCAGAAAATGTTCTCTTTTTTAAAAGCACATGTGGAGTTTTATAAAACACTGCTAGATAAAACTTTGCTGTCTGTGGAGTGCTAAAAAAATATTAAAACTTCCCTTTTACAAAATAGATATTAAATTATCAGATAATACCAAACAATGTTTTTAAGCTTATTTCTAAACTTCAAAATATAAAAATACAATATAGATGTGTGTATTTATTATCCCCTGAATTCAAAGTCTTTTTCCCAAAACAGAGTACTACAAAGCCCAAACTAGCCAAATCTGCATCAACACAGTTATAAGATGTACACGTGTTTCTACCACACATCTTATTTATTTTGAGCATATTGAAAAGGATGAAGAAAGAATGAAAAATAATCCAAGTTTATGTTTCCTTTATGCTTTTGACTGGAATGAAGCTGAGTTATAGCTTTCAGAAGTAAGGAATTATGTACAGTAAAGAATGTAGATTTTGCTTTTAGCGTCATAATCAATGTCCAAATCTAAAATTGATATAATTGACTGTTAATTAATTCCCTTGATATTTTCATTAGCACATCCAAGCAACAAGTCTTCTGTTTGGCACTTCTGAATTATTCAGGAAGTACTCAGATTGCTATAATGAAGGCGTTACTGCCTGATACTATGCTGGCTAATAAAGTTAAATGCAAGGCATGCTTTTATTTTTCTATTCTGATTGGACAATCAAAGGTTTCCCTTAAGATATGTGAAGTGAAATCTCAGAGCTGCACCAAAAAAAGCGTCAAGACAAATGTCCAAAAATATTTGTGTTGAAAATATCCAGCTGTATACTTCCAATAATTGTAGCTTTCCTGCAAGTCCTCTAAGCCTCTAAGCCCGTTTTGAAGGCTCCTAGGTCTTTAGAGCTAACACTGCCCATCAGCCTCAGACCCTCCAGGTCTCGAAACATTTGTAGCAACCTAACCAGCCAAATGAAGAGTGGAGATTTAGTAGTACCATTGCCCTTGTTAGCTGTCCCTCCATGTGCAACGTGACCAGGATAGTCCCAAATACTCCCACAAAGCGCTGCACAAATATTGGGGTCCTTATCCAAGTAAATCCTCTCTGATCTCCAATGTTGATTTTGCCAAGGGAAAGACTTCAGGATTGGCCTAACCAGAAGAAAGTTAGGAGTGGTCTTTCTGGATGCTTTGGTTCACAGTTCTCAAAAACCAGGACAGCTGGTAGGGCTTTATGCTAAACTTGGCAGCTTTGTGTCTTTTTTTAATGTTGTTTTTTTCTTGTAAGGTACTAAGTGGCAGAAATCCCATAAATCTTGCCATTCCAAAAAGAAAGGGCTTGAGGGGACTGGGTGGTACATTTGATGGATGCACTGTCCTTAATGCACTAGCCTCTTCCCTAAGGGATTATGGTTTTGAATTTAGTGCAGAGAATGAACTGCTCCACAACTGATGGCAGCCAAAGTTTATCAGCAGAGGATAGTTTTACCTTTCAGATCATCACTGTTCTCTGACACAATTCTACTCTATACAGATCCTTCCGTGCCACTCACAAAACCAATAAATAGCCACTACAGAAGCAATTCAGCTTTTTCTTTTTTTTATTTTTAAAGAAACAGAATGCTACTAGTCCTAATTAATTTAATATTTGTCACTTGGACACCATCTCCCATATGACAACCTCCAAAGACTTTACAAAGATTAATGACACCCCATTATATCAATGAAGCAGAAAGAATAAGAATTAGTACACCCATCACTGAAATGCACTCTCTTCCGGGGTGGAACATGACAGGTACTTAACAGCGTATAACATGGAGGAATAGGGACTTGGGGGATCAAGAACCCACCAGTTACCTCAAGGGAAATAATGGTCTTACAGCAATGGAGTGGCTCTTCTCAATAGCTGGTGACTGAATGCCTAAGTTCTTTCCCAGTCTCCTATGGGGTCCAATAGCTTCAGGAAGACATTGCAGGACTCCAGTGGAGGAAAGCAAAAGTTTTGCTGATACTCCTTAGGTAAAAGACTATAATACCACAAATTAACATCAGCAGAAGTATGGGGATAGGTGCTTCTTTGAAAAATGGAATTTAGATATCTTTTTAAAAACAGGAAGTGGAAGAACATGATGGCTTCAAACACTGAGTTCACCTTGTCCCTCCACAGAGGGTCAGATCACAACCCATGTAGTTACCAACCCTGACCAAAAATCTCAAGGGAAGACTTAAGGAGATTCCATATGTCACCATTCAAGTCCAGGCCTTCAGAGAAAAGGGGCCTCTTCCCCTCCTACTAACAGAGAAGTTTATGGCTGGGACCCTGAAGTCCTGTGTGGGAGCACCTGCAAGTGGAGCTGGAGGAGGGATGGTGCTCGCTGCATGAGGGCAAAGTCTCAGAGCCCCATGGCAACCCAGAGAGTGCAGAAGCAACACTATGTTTTTTTTTCCTTTCCTCCTAATAACTCAGAAAATGATGCCAATCAGAAATAAGAGCCTATCTTGGCAGCTGCACTGGAAGGAGGGGGTAAGCTTGACACCACACTGCCCCTGTTGACAGTGGAGGCTGGATGAGTGGCAGTGACAGCCCCCACCATCACTGCCAGCATGGCCAGGGAAGAAGTGGCTCTGAGGCCACCAGATGCCCCCATGCCAGTGCCTGTGACAACAGGTGAAGGGCATCTGCCTGCGGTGGTCACTCATTGTACAGCCAGGACATCAAGCACACCTTCCGCTCACCCTGTGCCCTCCCCACTAGTGCAAACTGAAGCCTTCCTTCTCATTTCTTAACTAACCATAGGCAGCTGCATTTTGAGTATAAAAACCTCACATCGCTCAATGATTATAAGAGGGCTTCTGAATACAAACTGTACAGCTTTATCAGTTAATTTGAACTTACTGGGGGGAAAAAAAAAAAGCCACATTTTTAGATTTGATCCTCATGGTCTTAAAATATTAATCAGACACATGCTCAGGTTTTTTTTTCTTTAATCCAACTGTCTCCAGAATGCTTATTGACAATTTACAAAGAGAGGTTAGAAAATAGTAAAGGGAAATATGTAAGTAATTATGGTTCTAGTATTGCAGGGCCAAGTGAAGTAAATTAATGTAATGCAAACATTTTGTGGATTTGTTTAATTATTTGCAAGTACAATTAAATCTGCAAGTACAATTAAATCATAGTGCAGTAGATGGGGGTTTATAAGTGGGAATGTTCCTAATGAGTCTTTTCAGAACACTCAAAATCCTTTGCAAAATACAGATATGCTTCCAGGCCATTTATATCCACTTGCTGAATAGGTGACCATACACAGCTGTGGTCTTGAGAACAACTTTTTGTTAGTTACCCATGAAATTCTCCTTATGCCAAGGACCAGCAACAGGATCTTTCCTCCTTTGCTTCCCCATGGGTCTTTCCTGAAGAGCTCACGGAGACTTTGTGGAGTTTTTGTGTGACCCAGGCAAAGCAGAATCAGCAAAAGCGAATTGTCACTGGGTTTGGGCGGTACCTGCAGGGATTTCTGACCTGGTTGAGGAATAACTTTCTGTGGACCCTGGGCATCTACCAGCCCACTCTGTATTCCAAATCTGAATGTTAGAAAGACACTGAAGAGCTGCAGTGCTGAAACTCCACCACCACTGAAGTCAATGAGTTCACCCCAGGGAGCAGCAACAGACCAATGCTTAGACTTTGAGAATTCAATCCTAAATGACTACAGTGCCTCTGGCAAAAAGTGAATTAATTTTGTTTAAACAGATAAGGTTATGTATTGTTTCCGTTAAACTGAAAATAATGTTGCAATTCAGAAAGTTTCTTTTCTGAAATACATTGCAATCAGCAATTCAATGCCCTGAAATGATAGTTTGGATTTCACATGCTTATACAGCAACAGCTGAAACATGCTATACTTTTTCCCATTTTTCATTAAGACTTGAAAAAATACTGACCTAGAAATTAATGTCTTAATACTGTTCAAGATGTTATCTTGAGCTCCCAAATGGAGTCAGCAAAGTCATTCAGAACTTAAAGGACATTCAGTAACATTTGCTCATGTCTGAGCACTATACAGCATGAAGTACCCACTGCGCAACAAAAGCCATCTAGACCTTTCTGTCTGCAACTCACAAAGTTGAGATGTGTTTTGAAAATACATCTTTGACTTTGGTTCTTCAAAGAAATCCTGAGAAGAGGTGAAAATGGAGAGACTGTTCGAAACACTCCAAAAGGCCTGTGTTCTTCCAGAGACTGGTTAATTACCAACTGAACTGCCAATCCTTTCAGAAATGGATCAAAAAAGCCACAGAAAGCAGTGACTTAGCAAAAAGAAGCGGCTTCCTATTTTTTGTTTCATTTAGAGAGAAACTTTTTCTCTTTTCTTCTTTGCATTTCCAGGAATTTTACAACTAGTGGCAGATGTTCTGTGTTGCATGGCTCTTACACTTTTAAAGGGATGAGCAAATATGTATGGTTTTCAATAATGCATAGGAATGTCATATCTTTTAGGCATTACTCCATCCCTGTGAGGTCACCAGCCTTTTGATATTTCTAGACTTAATGTTACTTTAGAGCAATCAACCACAGAATTTGCTTTTTCTTCATCTTTCTCTGAAATTCACAGCATATCAGTCTTATTGATTTGGCGTCATTTCAGGTGGGGCACTGGAGGGGAGAGGGGTGGCTTAGTTAATTTTTTTGATGAGGGAGAAATCTAGAGCCTTTGACCGTAAGGTATCCAAGCTTTGGTCAGCTGAGGGCTTTGGGTCTACCAAGCTGGAGATGAGTGCAGAAGCCCTGCTTGTTTGGCAAAGTGTTGATTGACTTGCAGAAGGATGAGTGTGAGCGTGCCTATGGGGGAGGGAGGTGATCAGAAAGTGAGATATCTGCTACTAGCCTTTAAATTGAAAGCTTTATACTCTGTGCTTTTGTAACTGATGTTTTATAGATGTAAAGTGTTCACAGCCTCCGTGACAGCATCCAGTATACCTTTCTGAAATGAACAGGCACCTGACCTCAGCTGGGTCTTTGATGTGGTGGCTTCAGCTCTCAGTATGTAAATATGTTTATTTGCTACAGAAGCTAGTTCTTTCAGATGACTGACTATGGTTGCTCTCACGGAGGGATTGAGAGCATGGGGGGACCCTCCAGAAGTAGAACCCTCGTGACCACTTGGCTTTTGTGCATTAGACAGGGAACATTGTCCAAAACACTACCGAGATTCACATGTCAGTGCTGTTTTCTACCTGCTTCCTTGCATACAGATAGTTTTTCCCAGTTCAGAAACTCAGATAAATTCATACTATTCAGTTCTCTACAAAATTGACCCAGAAAAAGTTTTTTAAATTACATGGGAAAAAAACCCACAAAAAAACACCCCACTAACCAAAAAAAACCCATCTTCTGTTGTAAAGCATTTCCTATAAATAGTGCTTTAGAGCTCATTCATGAGACCAAGATTTCAAATTGATTGCTATTACCAAAAATCAATAATAGCCAAACATCACTGGCATTACTTTCCATTCAGGACACAGTCCCAGCTCCTACTTCTCCTACAGGTGAATCATTTGTAGAATTAGGACTAAAATTACCGGGAGATGTGCTTGTAACGCTATTAAAGCGACACGGGTGTACTAAAGCACATGAGATATCATACAGGGAATCGATGGGTTAAATAGATCTTTTTCAGCTTCAGGATTTGTATAAGGAAATGATGTACATGTAGCCAGGCGCCTACCGAGGACACGGCACACACTCTGACAATGGCTTTCCTCCTTATCTAAGATCTTTTAATAAAGTGTTAATTATAAAGGCTTCTCAACTCATTGTTTAGAGTCCTAAAAAGAAGCACTCTTTTCCTGTCAAACACGAAGGGTTTGCAGCAAGTGAATTTGTCCTGTAGCAGTAAGCTGTATTTTCCCATCCAGTGATTAATTTAAATAGGTTGGCACTGCCCAGACTTTCTGGGGGCTCAAAGGTAAAGCACAGCAAACCACACCAGCACCTTGCCACCAGCTCCAGGCCTTGGAAGGGTCTGCTCTGCACAGTTTCACGGGTAGGACAGATGGCTCAGGTTGGGTCTTTTCCTAGCAAGACCCAACGACCAAATGCTGCCCATGGGATGTGCAAAGGAGCAGCACATTTAATCCTGCTCCAGCAAATGCACGCAATTCTCTGGTGCTGTGTTATGGTGAAGGGTGAAAGGTGGCGTGCAGGTCACCTCCTCTAGACCATTCATTACTGTAAATGCCTCTATCATGTCCTCCCTTGTCACTCACTGGAAGAGTAAACAGACTGGCAGATGAAATACAAAAAGGCCAGTAATAGAGGTATTAACATGCAGTTCCATTAACTGTAGCCAAAAGGGAATGAAAAGTGTGGGAGAAAGAAAAAAAACCCGTAATATCATCTGAAAGCAGCACTGTCTCTAGTGTGACATGCTGTGTAAAGTAAGCCTTCAAAGGAAAAATAATATCACTTTGTAATGCTGATATTTTGCTGAGTTATTTATTTTATGACAAAAAAAAAAGCATTGTGCTGTGTGAACGAATATGAATTTACTACTTTTAAACAAGCAAATAAGAAAACAGAAATAGATCACTATAAAAGTCTTCCTGTAACACTTTGTATAAATGATAATAATTAGCAATTAACTGGGGATAATCAGGCTTATTTATTATTTCCCATGGCCTGTTAGAGTATGACCTTAAGTCCATGGCCCGGTGTTGACATGGTTAAGCCCCAACGGTCACGTATCTCCTTCTCAGAGTTTGAGCTGGTCAGACATAAGCCAGTTCCAGTATAAAACCACCCAAGCACTCTTCAACAAACCTGCTATTAGGAGGCAAGTGAGGTCCTGACAGTTCCCACCCAGCCAGCCCTGTGCAAAACGGTAGACCTGCCCCAGGGTTTAAAAGCAGAATCTTCAGCTCCAGAAATTCTAATAAACAGATTAATTTCAACTTCACCTTCACCATAGGAAACGTGAAACACTGAGGATGAAGCATTGCTAAGGCTTTGGAGAAGTCTGACCTTCAATGTTCCTTTTTTTCCCCTAAGCGGAACAATAGAAGAGCAGAGGATGCTCTTCAACCAGAGCTGCTTACACCTTGCCTTTTAGCCAGTTACCTGCATCTGGGCTTGCTTTTTAACAACGCAGAAGACAGCAGGAACACCTTTGGAACAAAGGTCTTAAAGAAGAGTAGGAGGTAAAAGCCAGAATGCCTTCTTCTGACAGTCCCCTATTGCTTATCTCAAACTCATTTCACACAGTTGCTTTTCAGTATTTATCTGTGCATATTTTGCATGATCAGAGGCAGTTCATTGCTGAAGGACTGTTGTACAGCTTTGTATTGCAGCAGCACCTGGGGAGCCCAGGGACAGAGCAAGTCACTTGTGTGCCAAGTGGGAACACACTAGAAAGTGATAGCCCCTGTTGAAGGAATTCATGATCTAACAGAAGCTGGGTCTGAAAGACATAGGCTGAATTCATACTTGCATCCTGTTTGGACAAATGTTCAAACACGCTGTTAAATGACTTACTGAACTGGGAAATGGCTGACCAAAATAACTTGAGTAAATGTGAATGCCTCTGTTTTAATCCTAGTCTAACTCTCCCAGCTCATACATCTTACTCATATAGAGAAATGCTGCCTTCCTCTCTGGATCCACTGCACTCTGATCAGTACAATGAACCAGAAAAAAAGTTTGCAAACACAATCTAATTCACATTTAAGGACACCTGAGGAGCCCCAGCGCCCTCTATTTGCAACAAACCATTTTGCTAAGAACATTTGCTGCTAATGATCCTTGCTATTAAAATATGCACATTTTGGCACGATAACTCTTCCTGTGCCTCAGAGGCTTACACTTCCACCAGCCTGTGCTCTTTATTTGCAAGGTGTTTTCTCCACAATTACAGATGTGGTAACAGCAGAGATCATATTCTCTGGAACCTTTAGGACAAGATGTCTTACATATTTGCCCCAAACATCACCTTAGGAATGGTCTCATGATCCTCCACGATGTGGCATCACAAAACAGAAGCTGACACTTCTGTATTCCCCAACAGCTGCTTCTGCAAAGGCTCTGCACAATGGCATCTCAGAGCACGTCCTTCAGAAGCCCTGCAGTGACAGTCCAAACCCCTGACTTCCAAGCCCCAAAAATACTCAAGAACGGCAACTATAGATACTGCACATATTTGACATTAGAACTGAGATGAAAGATTGCTCTATACATTATGTCTGCACATGGATGTTATATGAACTCTTCTGTTGTCTGCCTTTCGGTACCAGCAGATAACAATTGTGATTCTACCCCGTGTTTTTATTGAGCAATGCTACGAGAGGATTAATCAATTTGCATACAATATAAATCCACATTCATCTTTTATTATTGCACAATCAGGGAGCTTTAATGTAACATAAATTCAAGTGCTACATGCTTTGATTGCTCTTTGTAAAAAATACTTAAATACTGTTCATTTGGAAAGAATCTTATGGAAGTTTTCTAAGTGATATATGTGGTATTTGGGGAAACTTCAGATAAAAACTTCTCTACAACAGTAGGATTGCTGGCCTTCCCAAAGTTCATTAGGTACTGAGTATCTTAATGAGTAAAGTATGTTTTCATTTAGAAAGAGCAAATTGAACCAGGGCGGAAAAAAAAAATGAAAAATCAGCTGATACTAGGAATTTATGGTATATAACAAATAGAGAATGTAAGTAATATTTTAACATTTACTGCTCTGTTTGCTAGTGAACTTAAATTATTACTAGACTACATAATTACCATTGTGTTTAGGACTATCATTCAGAGCCTGACTTTCAATAACCACCAAACCCTCTCTGGTCCCTTTGAAAAATCCCAATTCAGAAGAGTTATGTGGAAGTTCACAGAAGTAATTTTTAAAGGAATTATTAGTAAGCAATTGAAAGAGGCTGGAGAAATGTGACACAAGTTACAAGCCTGTTATATGACAAAAAAATCAAACCAGAATTCTTTTTATTACAGCATATTGACAATAAGTCTGTTGCCTTAAATACCTTTACAAATAAAAAGGTTGTTTCTGGATTACTTCTTTCAAGACAATAACCTCTCCTTTGGCACACTCCCCTTTGGGCTCTTGCAGGAACCAAGAGCAACAAAACACCATAGGAAAAAAAAAACAAAAAACAAAAACACAACAAACCAAACCACCTTAGAAAGCAGCAGAATTGCCACTTTGACTGAAATTTCCATCCCAGTTTCTGAACTTTGAGATATTTAGATAGGGTTTGGACAAGATACTGACATTTTGAGTGATTATCTGAAGAGCACTGAAATATCTTAATTACTTACTGGTAGCAGGGTATTTGTAACTGCAGCTCAGTAAAGGAGTGGGGAGATAAAATGCTTTCTTAAGCACATATGTGATTCTATGTAAATCTGAACTGCTGCCTGAAATGTTTGCCAATAAAGATGAAAGTCCCACAACATAGTCACAACATGATATCTATCATATGGCTTCCTGGCTGTTGTGTATGTTTTTGCTGTGTGTAATTGACTGTGTTGGTGTTTGCACTACCTAGAATTTGCATATTAGCTCAAACACGGTATTCTCCGTGGGCCTGATCCTGCCAGCTCCCCGCGAGCCTCCGGCTGCCCCTGAAACCAAGGGACATGGGCACAGGGCTCTCAGGAGGCGCCAAGTCCTGCACCCATGTTTCCTTTCCACACTTGTCATCCTTTCAACACAAGCTGGTTAAAGCTGCCCACATTTCTATAAGCACAAACATTGGGATTTCAGCCTTTAGAATAAAATATTGCAGCTCAAGAGATGACAAAACGTAGGCTCCACCACAGCCAGTATTCGGGTTACTCTAGAGTTGTGGTGAATCTAACAGTAAAGTTCTGAGATCCAGTTTAGCTTGCAAATACCCCATGGAGGTGAGTTTATCTCCTCCCATCCTTTTCTGGTTTTAAGATAAAGCATGCAACCATGTACTTCTGGAAATCCTACTGAAAATTTCTGATGATTGCTTCTGTCAATGAAGCCAGTGAGAACAGAGAGAAGAATTTTGCGTGGAAAACCAGCAGCCACCACCTCTTACGACAAATTTAAAGTCATGATCTTATTATTACCCTCACTGAAGTTATTTCCATTATTCCAAGCACTCCTGCCCTGTCAGTCCTGGGCTACCCAGTAATGGCCCGTCTGCTTTCACAACCCTTCCTCTGCACATAGGTGTAGCACAAAGCAGCTGTAGTGAATCAGGCCTAGATAAGGATTTCACCCACTAAGCAAGTACAAATCATTAATAGAAATTACCTTAGTGTATGACTTGGCTGCTTCTAGTGGTGCAGCTACATATGTTGCAGCATGTAGGAGAAAGAGGCACAGCAGATGCTACTGGAAGCGAAATCCTGAGAAGGAAAGATGGCATGTTGCTAGCAGCTCTGGTTAGAGGGGGATGAAAGAAGAAGATGCAGCACTTACTGGATCTGCTGCTGTTGCTATCGAAGCATCTGCTTCATTACCATGATTAAAGAATCTGTTTCCACTTCCACTGCTGCTATTTCCCTGTTTGGTTTGGGGTGGATTTTTTTTCACCCTCTGTGGGTTTTGTGGTGGGTTTTTTTTTTTTTTTTTTTGTTTTTTTTTTTTTTTTTTTTTTTTTTTTTTAATTATTACTTTCTCTCAGGTGGGAGAAAAATCTATAAGGTCTCTGAGCAGGTTGTTATGGGCACACAGGGTGGGTGCAGGAAAGGGAGGAAAGGATTCCTACGCAAAGATGCATCAATACTCTCCTCAAGTATGTAACAAATTAACGATCCGTTTAAAAATAAAATCTTGACCACCAGCTAATAAGGCCTCCTGTAGCAAATTCCAGCATAAACAAACACTCATACAGCAAGTGTGAAGTTCAGGATGGGGTCAGAGTATTTAAGGCAGATAAGTGGGAAATCTAGATTCTAGTCCACACTTTACCAGTCTGAAGCTTCCTAAAATACCATATCTAATTAAT
Organism: Pedionomus torquatus; assembly: GCA_013398155.1. Taxonomy (NCBI): domain Eukaryota; kingdom Metazoa; phylum Chordata; class Aves; order Charadriiformes; family Pedionomidae; genus Pedionomus; species Pedionomus torquatus. Next base: position 48,097 of record VZRU01012331.1, read on the forward strand.
CAGAACATCTTTCTGACTCACTCCTCAACAATTACCCAGGCAGGGAGAAATAGCATGTAATCAAAGGCTGTAAAAGGGTCCTCTTATATTCTGAGCTGGTCACCAAGAACACAAAGCATCTTTAAATTGGTGACTAGAGGCAGACTTCAAGGATATCATATTAAATAAGGAAAATAATACAGCAAAAATTCAGTGGTGGAATGGAGGCATTAGTGAGATGAGATTTGTTCATCCTGTCCCTACATTGGTCCATATCAAAGGAAAGGGAACATGAGGCTCCCTACTGAGGACCTGATAATGAATACCAGGGTTCAGATCTAAGGGCAGCTGGAGAGAAAGGTCCTGACCACAAAAAAGGGTGAGTGTCCAGCCCATAAAGCCTCAGCCCCTGTCTCCACAGGAGATGCTCTTCATGGCCCGTGAAGATGGACACTAAACTGAACAGGCTTTTCTTAAAACAGCTTTTGACACTTCCCCCTCTCAGTCTGACCACATACACATCTGCAGTCACACACACACCCCAACACAACCTCCCACACAACCTGCCCAAACAGAGGACATGGAAGTATCTTGAAATCATGCCTCATATGGTGTTGTCCCAGCTGCCCAACACCATGCAATGCAGATCATCCCAGGTTTAGTCACCCCAGGGAGGAGCTTGGCTGTGCACAGAACCTCACTCTAGAAAAATGAATGAGACAGAGCTGTCCTGACAGATGTCCTAAAGGCTTTGCTACTGCAAGGGCTACCAGTACACAAGAGCACATTTAACGCAAGAGTTCAGCTCCTCTAAATTACCACAATACCTGAAAACACACCGCAAGATCTTAAACCACCTGAAGTCCAGAACAGCTTTAAGGACATTAACTCCTTAACGCAGTTAAGGCTCTCGTTTGCTATGAGGACCCGATCCAAAGCCCAGTGAAATACGTTAAATGATTTCCATTGACTTCAATAGGATTTGAATCAGGCTCTAAATCCTTAAAGCAAAGTCTGAAGCAGTTACTGCATTCTGCCCTGAAGCTTTTAAATCCTTAAGCACTTTAAAAGGAAACGTTGGCTTGATTTTTATTCTCAGTGAAGTAAAAGCCATGTCGGATGCCATTGCTAAGCCCCAAACTACCTTTACAGATACAGTTTTCCTTTGTCTTCATTTGCTTCCTTCATGGTTTATAAAAAAACTCAAGCAGCCAAGAAAACTAATTAGAACCCCAGATATGCAACATTCATATGCTTAATTTTAATCAAGTGAGAAACTTTCCTGAATAAGTAAGTTATACAAAATTAAGCACATGCTTAATTAAGCAGTCATATGATCAAGACACAACTAGGGGAAAAGCAGTGACACTGCGAATGAGCAGAACGCTGCCACATGTAAATAAGCCAAAAAAGGGAAACAATGGTTTTAGCTCAGTGTACATTGGTTAAGACAACTACAGATGATACCTGCAAACATAGCTAGGAGAAAAAGGGATTTTAAGAGTCCTAGTATCCCTTTAAATTCTTAATGCTGAAAAACGTCAACGTTTTACAGATATGGGCACTACACAGGATCAGCCAGACCTTCCTGGACAAGCAAAGCTTCCCAGTCACTACTGGGACTCAGCCTCTGCTGAAATAACCGCCCCTAATTCTGCACAAGCAAATCAAACTGAGCACTTGTTCTGTGTGCATTCAGAGACAGGGCAATCTGGAATTTAACACTGGCATGAATAGGGCATCTGCTCAAACCCCATTCCTGTTTTACCTTGACATTGCTAGCCTTTTTTTAAATTGATTCCGTTGCTTCCCTATTTGGTAACATTAGTGCATTAAATAAAGCAGAAAAAGGAAATATTTGTGTAAGTTAACTTGTAACTTGCTGCTCTCAGCCTGTAAATGAGTGCTGAAGACACAAAATGAAGCACCCAAGAAGTATGAAGGACAATAGTCAAAACATTTCTGAGCTCATCCTTTTATTAAAAGTCCCCATCTATTCTTTATTTCTGATATAGATATTATTTCAACTGCAAAATGAGGGAACTGAGGGAGCTGAGCCAACTCTGAGACTGAGGGATGTTCTTCAAACCTCTGGCAGGCATTTGTTACAAGTGTCCCTCTGTGCCAATCCACAGAGGATATGAATTATTGGAGCTCCCAGCTGCAGAGCTGGAGCTGTAGGAGAAGCTCATACTTTTAGCTACAGATGGCTTTGCTTCACTGGTTTGTTGGCCAAGATGGTGAGCACCCTTTTCCTCAAAAGACAAAAGATACCTGAATGTTTTGCCAGTTCTACAAATGTTTTCCCTGTAGGGTTTTAACACATGAGCCTATTTTCTACCGCCCCCTCTAGCGCTATGATACCCGCATACCACACTTGCACAGGACTGAGTTCCTAACCCTGCCTTTTGGCAACATGAACAGTCCAATTAAAGGCATCTAAATTTTGTCCCTGGTCACCCAATCAACATCTCACACCCCAAGATGCCCAAAGGGACGGGGACCTGCAGTAATCAGAAAAAAAAAAAAAAAACACAAGCCACAAATTCCAGGTACCACATCCCAGCAGCTAATCCTCAGCCCTGAATTAGAGGGCACACTTGTCCTTCTCAGACACTGAGGAAAGCAAGCAGCACAGCATTCCTGATGCCAGTCCCACCTCACTTCTGCGTACAGTGAGCCCTGCACTGCCCACAGCCTGGTAGAAACTTCTCCTGCAGCTTCCCCTTCAGTATCAGAAGGGCCAGCAGCAGGGTAGGACACATCCTTCAATACACAGCAGGAGTCCCTCTCCACTACTACCTTTCATCCATCAACTTGGTCCTCACAACACACACCCAACTCACATTGGATCAGCTTCCTCAGCTATCCCGTATCTGAAACATCACCTCCTATTTCTCCAGACAAACCCACTTTCCAACAGGCAACAGGAGTCTTGTAAAGCCCTGTGTTTGACATTCATCCTCTTTCAAATGTCTAAGGCTTTCTGCGTGTATCAGTCTTCAGTTTCAGGAATGAAGCAATCCAATTTACTTCTAGGGCACAGCCCCACTGTGCAGACACATGATACAAAGACAGCCAGGGTAGTAGGGTTGACTGATCTGTGCTAATGTGTTTTCTGGAACAAGCACATTTCCTCACCAACACTGGATTATGTTATGCATAGAGATGAAATTGGATGTTTTTGCCTCCCTTTCCATTACATGGTATAAAGTGTCCAAATAGACTCCACAAAACAGCCTTATGCCTTTGCAGGCAGCAGTGGTACTTGCCTGTTACAGAGGAGAAGCCAAAGTTATTTTAATGACTGATGGATTCAATTTCTATGGCCATTTTTAATACCTGGGTACTGTGATGAAAATCAACCACAGGAAGAACTCAATTTTGTTTTTCATTAATATTCACTTTGTTGACATGAACAGATGATTTTGGGGAGCTCAGTTGCCCTTTTAATTTGTATCTTTGCAATGTGGAACAGACATCTTCCACTTTCAAGCAAGTAAATCCTGCATCTAACTTGTTGTGGGTTTTGTCATTATTACAAATGGAACTCGGTCTGGAAGATTTTCTAAAAAAAATTGGGGAAGTAAATACCCTTTCAAAAAACCCAAAGAGCTAATGTTTTAATTAGTCATTCGGTATCATTAAAGTCTCTAATTTCTAGAAGCAATACGAGAAAAAGACTGTGTTTGATAGAAACCCCTGCTAGATCTAGAACTTTGAAGCATTCCCTTGTGCTCTGGCCACAAGCTCCACACCTCTTCACATCAGACTCTGCTGAAAGTTTCCCATCTAAGGTTTCCTTCCTCAGCCTTACATGAAGCTGTGTGGGTTGTTGGAGAGATCAATACAACGGCCTAAGAATTCAACCTTCCCTGCTAGTCAGGGTGATCTGGGTCTTGGCTGTGAAACACTACTTTTCAGCTGAACGCAACGCATTTCAGAATTGCTTTCTTCCTTCTCCTAAGCCTCATTTTATATTTTTAACACACCCAACCGCTAGCTGGCTTGGCTCAGAAGTAAGCTGACCCCACTAAGGTGACAGTTCACCGAGTCAATAACAGCTTTACGGTCCCCAGCACTTTCATACTGCCACTACCACAGTCACACCAAGAGACACTTCCCAAAAAAACCATTACTTTTCCACCCAGTGGAAAACACGATACAGAAACAGCGTAAGATACCTAGCACCTTGTCACATTTTGAACCGTATCACATATTTTGCTGGATCTCATTTGCGTAGTCATGCTTAATCTAAACAGGGCAAGGCTAGCTGGTTTTATCAGGCACATGCAGAATAGTTGACAGTAACAGCTTTGTTTTCATTTAAAATACAAGGGGTTTGCATATTGCTGTTTTGGAAAGCATGTTTTAAAACTGACTTTTTTTTTTTTATAGCTGATCACAAAAGAAAGGCTTTTCCCCTCCCCCCTTTAACTCTGTTTGCTTCTCAAGTTTATTAACGAATCATCTGGTTTTCCCGCCCACCTGAAAGCTAAGTGAAAATACATGAGAAAGCAGATTGGACATCCTGTCTGTTCCTGAAATTTAGGACTACCAGATGCAGATAGGACACTTCCAACCCCTAAATAAGTTTTGGCCATCATCTCCTTTCAGGTTACCACTGGAGTCCATTCAGTCTTTCCATAAATTCCTAGACTTTAGCACTGAAATGAAACGATTATGCCTTTGATGTCTAACATAGCCCTTGGTACCATGCTGAAATAATTTAGATCAGAGCTCAGAAACAGTGAAAGACCTATTTTCATTGTCTATCTCTGAAGATTAAGGAACAATTTTGAAGCCCACATCATCCAGAACAATGATTAAAGTTCCATAAGAAAACTCTCAGGGCTACTTCCAGATATGCATTTTTACCACACCTCGGCATCTATGCTGGCAACTCACTGCCTGTGTCATAACAACACAGCAAAGGAGAAGCTGTTAACCCGCAGCTATGTTGGTAGCACTGGTCCCATGAACAGCACACAGCTGGTCTGGCCACCTGATTCAGTGTGGCAACTTTTTTTTTAGGGGACAAGGTAAGAGACAGGAGCTGGAAATTAATGCACAGTTGAGAAAAACAGAATCCAGTGGAAGAAGCAGTGTGTAGGATTGCCATCCTCACCACAACTGCAAATACTAATGTGCTGGTTCTCAAAGTGGGTAACATACTGTTAGAATCAGACCATTGCCACCTAAATTACCATTCCATAAAAGATGTTACAGATATTTGCAAATCATATTATTCAGAGTCACCTGCCTTTTCAGAAGATGAAAGGCAGAAAATTATGAGTAGATAACCACCATGGAGGTGCAGCTGAGCCACTGCTGCTGAAGAGCAGGAATCTCCCCCTACAAGCTCCCTGGCTCAGCTCTGAACAGTGGTACTTATGATTCAGCTCGTATTCACTCTATCCTCATTTATAAGATAAATAATTTTGAGATGTATCTAAAATTACTTTACAACCTTTTAATCACTGAAAATTGTGTATAATTATTATACCTGCACTCGGGTGCCAAGATCTGCTGTGAAATACTTGGCTGCTCTAAGTGTGTGGAGGAAATGCTTCAATTCCACATTAATTAATGAATTTTTATCCCCACTCCTGTCCATTAACAGCCACCATGCTTTTGCTGTGAATGGTCATTATTACAGACTGAAATAGGAACATAAATTTACTGATAATGAAAGTGTCATTCGGAGGGGCAGTCTATCATACTGTGTCTGATATGGTCAGACCTTTTTTTTTTTTTTGCTGTCTCACATCTTTGCCTTGTTTCTGAAAGGCTGGCATGTAAGAAAGGGATCCTTTATTTATGGGTACCCATGAAACAACCCTTTAAATAAAGTAGGAACAATCTTCACTATTCCAGTAAATATTGCATTGATTTTAAAATTGCTCTGTCTTCTCAGACATTGCAGGTCTTCACCAAGAGAGCATCCCTGACCTTCTTGCTCTTGAGATTGCCAGCCAGGTTGGCTTTGTGTTGGCTTATTTGTTTTTGATGAGGAGTGTTGTTGACTGTTGGAAAAAATTACCAGGTTGACTTAATCCTTCTGTGCACCACTAAGAAGATTTCAGTTAATGTTTTGCATCTCTGGACCATATGGAAGAGAGCTCTAGTTGTCACATTTTCTACCTTTTAACTGTTTAACCCATTGAATTCAGCAGCCAGGATTTCATGACATTTTATCTGCTAATTACTGTAGAAGCAATAGCATGATACACATAGCATGAGAATTCATAAAAAAAAAAAAAAACACAAAAAAACACAGTGCATTAGTGCATCTCAAAGTACACAAAATCAAGTATGGCTATAGATAATCTTGGAGATCATCTTTATTTCATACTTGGGCTTGTGTTTTTGTTCTTTCTTTCATATAGTGTGTATCTATGTACTTCATATAACCTAAAATATTAAGTGCTTAAAAAGGTCCTTTTTCAAGATGAAGCATGTCTGGGGGGAGCGTAGTGGCTTTCCAAACCCAGTTCTGTTTGTGTACAGCTGGACATTTACTTATGTTGAAAAGAAATACCTATATGCAACTATGTAGAACAAATTGCCAGTTCTTCTTCTTAAAGCACACTGTACACAAATCCAGTTAAAATACCAGCAGCAAGTCTACTCCCTGCATATGTATCTGTTTCTCTAAATAAAGCTGAACTTTATCCTGTACCCTTTGCCTGATTTGACATTATTGAAGATTAAGATACTCCTTTCAAAGGCAAAGCCATCAGTATGGCACGGCCCGCTGGCACGGAGGCCGTCACCCAGCAGCAAGCTCCACAAAAGCAAACCTCCGCAACCATGCAGCACTCAGCTGACTTCAGAGCCTAGGTTACACTAGGGCAGTTGCTTACTTCTCAAGGAAATAGTTGAGAAACTACTGTCATTTAATATTTGCAACGGCAAAGAAATTAGCTGAAGGAGTTGTGGGGAAAATTTAAGTTCCTCGCTGGTTTCTACCTTTTGGTTTTCTTGAACCACAAGATGTGGCATGATTATAGACGTACATATGGCATGCATAAGATTCCCACCCACACACAGTTCTTGGCCAAAATGGCCATGTTCTCCCAGTACTTTCTGCTTGAACTGTCTTAAAATATAGGAGTAATTACCTGAACCCTGCACATACATCCAGGGCACAGAGAACACTGAAACATGCCCTGTTTTACTACATCACAGGACTGAGCCTGCCCCAAGGCGTCTGCCTGGGCACAAGGCATTTCAGAACTGCTTCCGAGCTTGCCCAACTAAACCTTTGGTCTCCATTTTTGTAAGAATGCCCACTCACAGAAAAAGAGTCCAAGCAAGTTAATTTAGCCACTGCCTTGGTGGAGTCAAAATGTCTCAGCAAGACAGTGGCTGCAGAGCAGTGGTGGGAGGGAGCAGGTGCCTGAGCACCAAGACTCAGGTGTCCCACCCTGTGCACCAGCCCTTGGCAGGGACTTGGAAAACTCACTTTTAGCCTCATTGGCTGCCTGGTCTCCAGCAAGAAAGCCCAATTACTATTACTACTGCTCTTGTGGGATTGGGAAAGGAAAGTCAGTGTTTGTGGAGCTGCTGGATACAACAAAAAGAGCAGAAATAGCTCCCAGAAAGGACTCCACATTTGGTACAAGGGGTATGTTTTATATAGGTTGAGGCTGTGCATTAAAATTGGAAGACAAAAGTTATCATCTGGATGAGGAAGAGCGTCTCCGGAAATCATAATCAAGATTCTCTACCTGAAAGCAGATGTAAGAGCTTCCCCACAAAGTTCATCCTGACAGCTTTGTTGCTGTCTTTAGAGGACATGGCTCATTGAGGACAATGAATACTTTTGCAGTGATCGTGATAGATACAGGATGTAAAGAGACTCGCTCAGATGTGGTGCAGAGTTCAGCCACATGGGAACCCACCAGAGGTCAGAGGACAAAGCAAATGCTGTGCCCTGTGGACACCATTTGATGGTAAGCAAACCCCAGAGGGTACAAAGGAGGACAGAAGGGAGTGCAAATAAGCAGGGTTGTCCCTTCATAAAAGGTGCATCTGGGGCAAGGGAAAAGGCAAGACAGGACCAGCTCTCCTGCATTTGGGTGTACTGAGCACATAGGAAAATCCTCAGCAAGCCAATGACCACCAATATCTGCCTTAGGTTCTGGGGCAAGACTGTAGCAGCCAGAGAGCGGGAGAGTAGCCAAACACACTTCACATATCTGCATGATTTTCTTCTAGCATAACTGAATAAATACCATTAAAAGATACATTTTTTTTTACAGTTCTTCTCCATAAAAAGTAAGATAGCATGTGGTTAGAACAGTACTGTATAAGTAAGATCTTTTTCCTTGTCAATTTACATTATAAAAACATCTCATGCATATAAAAAGTAGGGGTTTGCACCAGTGGAATTATATACAGTAGTGTATGTTTCTATATACTCAGGTTAGTACATATTTACACGTACAATGCACACAGGATTATGCTGGGGCCAAGCACTAAAAGAAAACATGCGGTAAATGGTTGCTTTAATAAGTCCTGTTCCATTGAAAGGAAATAAAACCTGAGTATTAATGAGATATAATTATATATTTAAAATCTTTTCCCTTGTGCAGTATACAGAATTAATGCCAGTAAACTCACAAACTGCAACATTCTACTCCATTACATCTGCAATGATTAGAGATAGTTTGAACATCTGGCATATAATCTGTGATAGAAAACAGCATTCTGCACTTTAATGGACGTCTGGAGGCTACACATATCTGATTTTATTTCTTTGTGTTAACTCTTTCCTGGGAGGAAGAAGAGATCCAGTGCTTGAGCACCTTCTTTCTGCCTTTAGATGAAGTTGCACATAGCACTGGTATTTAGCTACTTCCAGGCTACTTATGTTTTAGATATCTAAACTAAAAAGGGATCCACACAAATTTCTAAAATGTTATTTATAAAACAGACAATTGAGCACTATAAATACTAACGTGTTAAAAACTAAGAAAGTCATCCAATGAAAGCGACAATCATTTCCTCATTGTCAGTGACTCAAGAACCTTAAAAATGAAGCAGCATTTGCAGTTCCTTCTTTATTTCAAAGACTTTGCGGATATCCTCCCTTAATTATGTTTTCTTTCATAATCTTGTACACGATAAGCTGGGGTTACCAATATTTGTACATTTTTGATGTACCCTAAGTATGTAAGAGCTCCTTTGACTGGCACTGACTTTCATTGAAAAAATTAGATTATTTCTCAGCTTTTGCAGGGTGTGTTTTGCCCCAAGCTAAACAAGAAGGTTTTAGCCCTACTGTGTTCTGCAGGGAAAAGAGAGATACTAACTTGAAAGGCAAACGAGACTGACAGCGTTATCTTTGCCTTACTTACCCAATATTAGCTAACACCAACACCTAAGGAGACCTTGAAATTAGACTCTGAGTAGTAATTAAGGCTGATTGAAGAGTGGTATCAGAAGAGATCCATGTCACTGCTGAAAGGATTCAGCATTTAGAATGACCTGACAAGCGTTCTGCACGAGCATATTTAGGTATGAGGAAAAGAAAATATCTACTGTAGGAAAACGCTAGTGTTGAGTTTTGTAATCTGATAACATCCACTTTGGGGCTTACTCAGCTGCCACGGTGTAACAAAAGCCACAGGTACTGGGTAGCTTCTGTTGAATACTAATAATTAGCCTAAACACGGGCACATTAAGCAGCCCTCAGGTCCTAGGGACCTTACTGCAGTGGCTCATAAGGACATCAAAGTTCTAATGACCGCATAACCACACAGAAACACACCACACATGCTATGCACAGAAAACCTGGAGATAATCATTTAAGGCTAAAACTACCTAAACATGAAGCATGTGCAATACATTAGCTTACTATTGAATCGACTCATGTATTGCTGGTCAGTGGAAAGCTTGCAGCCTATAGAAAAAGGAGAAAAAAAAATACCCACAAAAACAACCACCAGCATTCATTTGTAAACCAGATTGAACCCATTTCAACAAAGATTAGGAAAAATTGGCCTAATTATAGATGATGATCTAATACAATTTGGCCATATTTAATGGAAGTCAGAAGCAGAAAGTTACACATTACTTCCAGTTCCAATACCTGAACTAATGGACCAGTGGTTTCTTATGTAGTAAGATACCCAGCCCCTTACATATTTGTCACTTTTGAAAAAGGTCATTAGATTTAACAGCTGAAGAACATGAACTTGAAATCACCATTTCTTGAGGAATCACCAGCACAGGTCTAATGAAACCCAGGAAGTTTTCTGGAAATAGGCCAACCATGTTATACCAAAGCACCTACATTGCCTTTGATTTATTCAAAGTTTTTTTTCAGTATCATCAAATGCAAAGATCAGGTCTGCAGCTGTAGGGCTCAGTCCTGCTCCAGCTTCAATCAATAAGACTCCCTGGATAAACAGGCTGGTTTAGACCTCAAAGGAGTAGGCTTCCCTTTGATAGTAGTTTAGTGAAGGTCCAGAGAGGTTCTGTCAGAACAAGGGGCATATTTAACCTGGATTTGCTTGATCTCCCCTACCTAGAATTATAAGCAGAGATAATAGCAGACCATTCACTGGATTATACCATGAAGTGAATTATTTCAATGTTAAATTCCAGGGAGAGCCATGAACTTGGGATGTCCATACAATTCCACTTCCTAAGCAAGTTATTCAAAGACCATAATTGCCAAGTCATTTAGCACAAAAACTTGGAAAAATTAATCTGCGCCCTAGATCATATAAACCTTCCTGTGAAGTTCACGTTGGTGAGAAGGGAAACATGAGAAAGAAAGGGCTGAAGAAGTTGGGAAAGCACTTAAAAAGTGATATTTCAGAGCTGCAAGGGGTACTTAAAGCAGATTTTTAGCTTTCCTCTGCTTTGACTAAGCAGCAGCTTTTACAAGTGTTTGGTGGTCCAGGTGTCCTCCACACTTTCCAAATGGTGCTTATGGACAATGCAGGACTGAGGCACCCATTATGGGTTTCCTCACACCCACCAAGGAAGACAAAATTTCCATTAAAACCTCACCGGGAAGTCAAGTGCTTCTGTCAAGGAACAGGACAAGGTCCATCTGGCTCAGTCAGAGGGTAAATTAGACTGAGACCATTAAGGCTGCTGGTTTCAGCATCATACTTTAAAGCTTCATACTGGAGCAATGAAACTATGGGAAAAGAGACTAAAACACACCCTATTCACCTATTGGTTATTACATGTTTTGTTACCATGCAATTTTATCCCCAATAAGTCCTTTGCAAGGACTCATCAGAAAAGCCACACCACCATGACATTCACCCCATCTGTCCTGTCACAGTAGGGTACCTGCTCTGCTTGGCACATGAGCCAGAAGACTTTTGAGAGGATGGTGGCATTTGACTGCAGCAGACAGCATGTATAAAGCCATCAGAAAGAAACCCTTGGCCTTCCTTATCAGGGCCTCAGGCTTTCAGCCACCAAAATAGTACATTTGATAGGTGAAAAACTTTAAGGTATCTCAGTGGCTCCCAAAACTACAGCCTATGAACCTGAAAGTTTTGTAGTGTGAAACAGGCTTTTGTAGCTTAATAAACAAGGAAACACACAAAGTCAGAACAGGAGTGTAAGATATGATTTGGGATTTGGTTCCTTTTGTTCTTGGAAAGCACTCTGCATAGTTAACATACAGCATTAATTAGCATTTGCATTAACATAAAACTGCAATTGGACAACTTAGTAGTGAAGATGAAAAACTGACTTGCCATGTACTGTATAAAACAGCCGTTCGGCAGGGTGGAAAAGCCTTACACCCAGCAAAGAGTCCTACTGGCTATCCCAGCTAGACATGCTGTAGTAATACTCAGTTGCACATACTTGCAGAGCTTGTGGGTTTATGGTACGGGCTGAATTCATGCCAACGGCTCCAAATATAGCTAGAAAATTAAGTTGAAAAGCTTTTTTTTTTTCTCACATAATTCCACCAAGAGGTTTGGAGCAACAAACCAATTACTTTTCCCTCAAACTCTGCAGGCCTTTAAAGATGTAATAACTCTCAGTACTTGGACTCCAAAGGGAATAACTCGCAACACAAAGCACAACGCTACGGGGCAATGCCAACACCAAAGAATCTTTCAGGTGTTTCTGCTGGAGCATGCCCCAAGTTAGAAGACCCCCTGGAATTGAGGTGATCTTCAAGGGAGCAGCAGCCTGCCACAAAAAGGTGGGTCAGAAAACTCTGCAGACTGGGAAAGCATACAGAAAAGATGCTACAAATTCCTTCCCTCTGTGCGATTTAGTGTTGTGACATTCTGGAGAACGCACACAGAGCATCCTCTTGTAAGCCATGGATGGCTTTTTACTCCCTCCGCAAATAAATGCCACCACACCTTGGGATTCAGTTGTCTGCATAGCTTTGATCTACTTAAAGCTCAAATCTGAAAGATGCTTTTATTTTGAAGAGGTAGAAGTCCAGTTGACAGTCAGCAGGAAGCTTCAGTTTGCAGCCAATGTACCCTAAAGGGTCACAAACCTGGAAGAAAGTTACTTTCTATCTTTCCACTTAATCTCCTGCTTCCTAAACCAGGTTTATGAGTGTCTTATGTTTGGATTTGGCAGGACTCTAAACCACGATAAACACACAGAGCAGAGGAAATCAGGCTCCCAGACTCAGAAGTGTAAAGCCTTGGGCTGGACGATTGCTGGAGCGACCAGCTGGTGCTAGAAGGTCCCCTCTCACAGCCACGGGGACATGCCCCCAGCACACATCTGCTCAGGAGGGGACCCACCTGCCCAGGAGCACCTTCCTCTGCCTTCCACCTCCTGTCCTCAGCTCCCCATCCACGCTTAGCTTTCCCTGTGCAAACACTGCATTCCTATGCCCGATGAGCCTTGGGCACTGCCACAGCAAATACACAGCAAAAACATCTTCAGTGCAGAAAGCCAGGCAGGATGGAGCGGGGGGCATTCAGGAGCACTGGACTCCTGCCTGCTCCTGCCCATGGGCTGTGCTGCCCCCCATTTGTGGCTTTGAGGGGCTGCCTTCCACACACCCCCCCCCTCCAGAGCATGCAAAAAGCACTCTGTTACCCAGAGCACTGGGAGACTTGTTCCCCTACACACACTAGCAAGTGTTAAGGAGTAATACAGAGAGGAATTTTGGTTTTCATTAATTAATATATCAGAAGAAGCCAGTGGAGGAACACGTCTTGTTATCTGGCTTCTTCGATGGTACACTTTGGTTCATTAGCCTTAAAGCATATCAACTGGATAACACTATTCCATATAGAATAACGATCTACTTTAAAGGAATGCGGTACTGCCCATGCAGGAATGAACTCGGCCGTTATTCACAGCTTAAACACACACTAACCCATATAAAGTGAGAGATACAGATATAAAAGGATTCAAAGAAAGTAGGTCCTGGGAAGAGAGGTAAAATCTAGGTACCCGTACCCTGGAGCTACTGCAGATCTGACTGTACATTAATTACCCATTAGTTTCAGGTTACACAGTTTCAGAGCCTTTGCTCTTAAGCCATATTTAAAGAAAAAGTAAAATGAAAGTTAAGCAATATTCAGCTCCTCTTCCGAGGTCAGTAAGAAGACTAGTATTACATCTGGAGCTTTCTGTTGAGTTGGAAAACAAGCTGCTGTGCTGATATTTAAAATATATATTCATTGAGTTAGCTCAGAGCTATGCAGTAGCAGATAGCTCCACAGACACTTTAACAGCCCCTTCAGAAATACCATGATTTTAATCTTGCAAGCCTGCAAGAGCAATACCTCTGCAGTGTTCAACCTATATTGTTGACAATAAAATTATAAGAAAAGATGCTTTAAACATGCAGTAGCTGCATCTGAAAATTAAATATATCAGCCATTAATTTTTTCCCCCCAAATTACTAAAAAGCAACAGTCCACACTAAAGACTAACTGTTTGTAAAATTGGATTTTTAAAGATGAAGTCTTTTTTAAGCCAAGACTGGTCAAAAGAGGCATTAGAACAATTCTGCAACTGGAAAAAATAAAGCCACTTTGCTAATTCACCTCACTACCAAAAAAAAAAAAGGATTTATGCCGCTCACATCAGTGTTTCCGATATTGCAATTTAAAGAGTGGAGATATGATATTAAACCCCACAAAATGTGAGGCTCTGGAGAAGCAGGGCCATAGGTAATGAGATATTGATCCTCCCACCTGGAGGTGTGGGGAGCACAGACCTGACCACAATCACCACTAGACACAAACCAGGAGCCCCTGCTGCAGGTAGGGCACAGGACAAAGGACAGACACCCAGCTCATGACAACTCTCTGCCCCCCAATAAGCTCCAGGTAGGGAGAGCTCCTTGCCCCCATCCACATCCACCTCTGCTGCCCACCCCGGGACACAGGCCTGGGTGGGCTGGAGACACCACAGATGCTCAGCAGAGCTTCTCCAACTGCTTTCTGCAGCTTTAGCACTCTCAGGCTATCACCTTATCAATTTAGGGGTGGGGGTGCAAATAAACTGTAAGTTTCCAAGGATGTTGTTTGCCAGACAGCCAGTTTAGGACTTGTGTAGCAGAGTGCAGTTGCACTCCCACTCCCAGTTGGAAAGCTGACTTCTCAGAGGCTTCACCAGAGCCACGCTCCCTCCCCTTTGCTGTGCTGGTGAGAAACCACATCAGCTGCTAAGTGGCCTAATGCAAACTGATGTGGCAGTTTCAATTCAATTGCCACCACACAAGTAACACTACAGCAAAAGTCACCACCGTGATTGGCATTAGCTCCAACTGTTATTGTCATCACTCACGCAGTGCCATCGAGGTGCACGGTCCTTGTTGCCTTCACAGCCGAGCGACTGGAGAGTTGCTGTGCGCGGCTCCATCACAACCTGTCAAAGCGGCACACTCTTAGCGCGGCACATGCTGTCCCCGGTCTGAGGTGGAAGGGAGTACTTCAGGACAGCGAGTCTTGCTCCCTTTCTCACAGCTGCTAAAACTTCCAACAACAGCCACCTACTGCAACTTAGAGGGGGAAGGCTGCGATTTGAAAGGCTTTCAGGGAAAGGAGCTGCACCAGGCTAGCCATGCTTGAGTGGCCTGGGGGAGAAAGTTGGCTTATTTTTTCTTTGAAATCATTAACAGGGTAAGGATTACACCTAACACTGGGATTTACCACCATATGAGCAACTGTGGTTGCTTCCCACATTGTAACTCATTAGATAGCCCTTAAATAATTATACTTTGCAACTTTCGTGAAATTAAGCAGCAGCTGTACAGCTGAGCCAAGGAACCTGTGCCTGCCACAAGCCAAGCAGGGAGGAGAGCCAGGAGCACCCTGACCCCACAGACATCCCACACCAGGCAGCAGCAGCCTCCGGGAGGCAGCTCAGACTCCCCAGCACCAGGGAGGGTTCAGCCCCAGTGACTCCAGGCACAGGCACAGAACTCCCTCTTGCATCCAGTCAAATTTTAAGTCACTGGAGCGACTGCTCATCCACCAGTTCTCCTGGGAGCTTATTAAAGAGGGCTGCACTGGAGAAGTTTGCCTTTACTCAGTTTTCTCTCATCGCTCCTGGACTCTTTCAGGCCATCCCCCACATAGCCCTCTTCCCTCTTAATTTTCAGTATTTAGGCACTTACCGGTGTTCCCAGCAAACTGCTTGCTTCATCAGTGCCCCCTTTGCAATGAGGGGACACACCTGGGGAGCAGTCTCTTCGTTTCCTTCACCCCAGAAGCCAGCAGAGCAGCCCCACAGCCTGCTCACAGCCTTCTAGGAGCCAGGTCCTGCTGGGTCTTCTCCTTTTATAGTCATTGCAATAATTGGGCCATTGGAAACACCTGGGCTGGGGCTGGTTCCCAGCAGCCGGCTGCGGGCAGGGTTGTGCCCAGCTGGGAGAGCTGCCCAGGGCACTGGGAAACCCCCACTTTGGAATTCTGGGGGTGGGGTACAGGTTTTACTCTTAAAAAAAAAAGGAAATAAAAGTCATTTCTCATGCTTTCTCCTAGCGGGGGTTATGGAGATGCCTGCTGAGGTCCCAATCCCCCCACACACCTCTCCTAGCCCCTGACCAAGGTCTCCCCACTGCACCCCTGGGAAGCCCAGCTGCTCTCCCCTGGCTCCCCTCCCCTCTGCTGCTCCCCTGTTTCTTGCTTGTCTAAATATGGAGTATTTTCACCCCAGACCTGAATTTTGTGTTGCTTCAGGTTAAATTTTTACTCTTGCCCATTTTTTTCCTCTGTTATTTCTATCCTCAATGATGTTTGCAATAGCTACTAATGTACTGTCATTTGCAAATGTAATTAGTGTGTTTACTTCTTTCTTTCTTTAGCTCATTAATAAAGATGTTAAATAAAAATATGCCTTCCTCTGCTAACAACATCCTCGAAATACTTAGGAAGATGGGATCCTAAGGTAATAAAGAACTGTATTATTGGACAAGACTTTTCCTTGCATCTTTCAGAATTTGCCTTGCTCATTATAGGCAATTAGAGCATAAAACAACTTTCTCTCTTCACACCCAAAATAATCTTCCTCCCTGTTCTGTATTTGCATGTATAGTATACATACATAAACAGCAGGACTAGACATCACCTGGCAACTTGTTATAACAGAAGCAGCAAGGTTTTTCCCTGCTCTAGGTGCAGAGGAGTAAAGTGTAGCCATTTGTTAACCTTTTTATGTACATTATCCCTGTTTTCGACAAAGGGTAGGAGCACAAATGCTTTTAAAACTTTACTTACTGTGATTACTGTAGCTGTGTCCTAATATAACAGCTTGTCTGTTTATTATACAACCATAATTCAGCATATTGGCTGTATCCACTAATGCGTCCAGCATTTCCCAGGACTCGCTAGCCATCCTTGCTCCTTTGATTTTGACAGGGTTGGGAACACTCAGCACTTCGTGGCACTGGCTTGCTGTTGGGACAAAAGGATATGCACTTCTTTTCACCTTCAGGAAAATGTGCTGAAATTAACTCATGGCTCTAGTGAATTGGTGTGAAATGAAATAATCCTGGCTTCCCTTAATTTTCTATGTGCTGAAGGGACAGCAAAGAAAAAACCAAATGCCTACACAAACCGAAGAAAAAAAAAAAAATCCACCAAGGAACAGAAGAGACAGGTCCAAGGATACACAGGCTAGTTTATCAAATTCATCTCATTTCTTCATCACATGCTCAGCTATTTGAACAGAATTTAAATAATACATTTATTTAAAAGAGAGCCTTCTCTCAGGGGGCCTTCTGGCATTAAGGTGTGTGGAAACAGAAGTTGTCTTTTTTCTTTGTAATGTATGAAGGAAGACTTAAGATCACTGGATGCACATTTGAGTAATCATAAATTAATTGTAATGTAAACTTTCACAACATGTTCAGAGTATGTTGAGATTTTGTTTGATTTTGAATTGCTCCAAAATGACATCTAATTATATACTAGTGATTAACACGTTGGTTGCTACTAAGAAATAGCAACCAAGCAAACATTACAATTCAGTATTTGAATTTACTATATGTTGAATTTGTTGGATTTTTTGCTTTTTCTTTTTAATGCACAGAGGAAACATGGCGGTAAATTTAAATACTTAGACAGGTGCTGTGACTATTTTTCCTCATTTGTGAAAATTAGGGATTACATTGCTATAGGAAGGAAGGGAAAGATGATCCTGATGGCTCCTTTTCTCTCCTTTCTCCCTTTTTCTCCTCTTGATTTTCTGCCCCTCTCCTGGGACACAACTCAGTGTTGGGACCTGCCCTATGATTGTGGATCTGGATTCTCTTCTGGAGGCTCAAGCTCTCTCGGGGGCAGGAGGGGGCAGCTCAGCACCTTGCCTGGGTCATTATGCTGTGGTTCAGCGACACTCCTGCCAGGGGCAGGGGACAAGCAGGGACCCACAAGGAGTCCTGGTTGGGTCAGCTTCAAACCCCACCTGACCTTTAGAGGTCCCTACCTGAACCCCCCCCCCCAAGTGTTTGCCATCTTCTTGTGAAAACACGTCTCTCCTTTGACCTGAAGCTTTGTCTAAAAGTGGTGCCAGGTTCTTGAGTGATTGGTCAGTTCTTCATGTCATATTTCCACACTAATGGTTTGGGAAGAATTATTTGACCAAATAGGAAAAGAACCGGTAGTTAGAACAATATGTGCTGTATTCTGCGTCATTTTTTGGTCTGAGAAAATGGAACCTGTGTGTCCTCCTTAGCCACAAACAAAAGCTACCTGATGCCTACCTGGTCTGAGACAATGCTGGGGGGGTGAGGAGGTGGTCGCCTCACAGGACTAAAGCACATGCCTGTGTTTTTACAATTCACTCTGTTGCCCCTTGTTTAGTGCAGTATTTCTTTGAAATAAAAGTTTCTGAAGCATTGGAGGAAAACAGCATTTTCAGTGCGAGCTGAAAATGAAGACTTAATGAGGTCTAATTTTCATCTCTGAGCCAGATACTGTCCCACATTAGCTCACTTTTCCATTCTCACTGGAGTGAGAATCACTGCCCCCCAGCCTTAGTGCTTTTGATGTTAGCTGGGGATTAGCAATGGTCTTAACTGGAAGAAATGAGGGCTTGGTTTTCCGTGGAGACACTCTTCTCCAATTTGGGTTAAGCGAGCAATGTCACATGTCCTTACACTGGCTTCATTTGGGCAATTGCTGTCATATCTTGGATGCCAAGCACTGTCTTATATAGGTGGGAGGCCAGTGACAGCCAGTAAATCAGCACCCCTCAGCCTCTACCCAAGCAGCAGGAGCTTAGCGGTTTCACCTGGGCAAGGCACACTTTTGGGTGCCATCATTCCCAAGAGCAGCCCAAATCAGCCCAAACATCTCCAGCTCCCCCTCCCGCTTCTATTGAATCGAAATATTGACAGGATCTGGCATTTTTTTTGCCTTAGTTGAAGCAGTTATGATTTAATTGCAAATGCATGAGGCTGCTCAACTGACTCTTGCTCAGGTGGAGATCACCGAACTCCCTGCAGTGAACTGAAAATGAACATGGCCAAGAAGCCATGGGAAGGTGACAGTGTTTCCACTAAAGCACATACCGGTAAGCACCAGCAGGACACTTGGGCAGCGGCTCTGCTCCTCCTGAACACCAGAATTGTTTTGCCACTAACAGGGGAGGGAAGGAGTAGGAGTTAAAGAACCAAGATTTATAATACAAAGGACAAGGTGTTTCTCCCATAAATCAATAGCGTTTGGAGGCTTTAGCTCTGTGGAAGCATGGGGTGGATCAATGGTTTTGGAAAAAATGAGCAAGACTTCCATTTTTTTCAAAGCTAATTGAAAACAAAGCTTTTTCTTAGGGCACAGACAAATCTGGTTTGGTGATGCCAGTCCCACCAGTGAGGTTTGAGAGGAGACATACCAATGGCAATTGGTGCACTGACACGAATACATTGCTCCGCAGGGAATGCATACGTTGCTTTGGCAAAAAGCAATGCAAATATTGATGGATCATAAGAAGCTTTGGTGATACCTACATTTTTCACAGCAAACGTCTTTATAGAAACAGGCGAGTTGTCTTCCCCAAGCCACTGCTGTTCCCATTGCACTGGGTACTGGCTTCCATCGGCAGCGTGGTAAGGACTAACACAAATTGGGAGCAGTAATTCTCTCGTGAAGACAGATGTACCACAGTCACAGATACTGTGTGAGAGATTTTTTTAAAAAAGGAGAGATTTTCTCTGTTGGGATTAATAGCTCTATTTTTCTTTATTACTCCATGTGTTTCAGTCATTCATGCATCAACCTCTTTCAAAGAAAACAATTGAGAAAACAATCCCCCAAGAATAAAATCTAAAAAATAATAAGGAAGCACAGTGACACAATCTAAGGAGAAATCACGTACTCTGCCTTGAAGCATCTCACACAACTTAAGGAAACATTTTCCCTACAAATTCTCACTTTCAGATTGAGGTGGATTTTTTTCTCTAGCTTCATTAATAATAGCCTGATTCACCATCAAATTATTTCAACTTTATGCAGTTGGAATTTCAGGAGCTACCGTGATTCATCACATCCCATGGCTCAGATTTTCAGGCCCCTGGTCCATATTTGTGCTCCTCAGTAACTAGCTGATACCCAGAAATGCTGAATATCCATTATTGACTTCTCTCCAGTGTTGAAAATCAGACACATCAGGACATTTACTATGGAATTAAAGGGTTAAATCATGTTCCTATAAAAAAAAAAGCTGCTGAGTGTATAATTTTGTGCTTATACACACACAGTAATTACATGTATATAAATATAGGTATCAATTTCAGTCCTTTAAAATTTAAAATACTTCATTTTTCACTAAGGACCCCACATTCAGCAGGTCTTTTTAAAGATGGAATTTACCTTCCACCTCATCTATTGAGATGTAACTTACCTACTAGTAGTGTCTGCACATGAGACAAAGCTTACGGTAGCTCTGTCTATACGGGTAATTGACGTGTAATAAATAGAATAAACACTTATTTCCAGCCTTCTTCACATTTTGAGAAACTGTGTATCAAGTAAGAATTAATGACTGTGAGCACGGAGAGTAATTTTCATCGATTTCTTTGCGATATCAGTAAGTGAAGTTTCTCATATACATCTGCTGCAAAATGCAGTGCCAGAGAAAAACCTGGTATTATTTTAAATTATGAGAAAAACTACGAAAAGCATAAATAATTAACCCCAAAGAGAGGGTGTTTGCACCTATGAGGAAAAAAAAAAAAAACAAAAAGATTTATCGGTCTTTCAAATCCTGGGGGTAGATGTTCCTCTGGGGTGATAGGGTGGGCAGTATTTGATTTACACTGGCGGTGGAGAGCCCCTCAGCTTGCCGATGCTGTGAAGTTTGCCTCCTCCGCCTGCGCTCAGCATCCTTCCACATGACTCGGTGGAGCAGCAATATCAATTCTGATCATAAACAAAGGAAAAACCAAACCGACAGAGAATTTGATGAACAATTTGTGTCTGTACACAATTTTTTCCCTCCGTTTGCACCACTGAAATGCACGATCTTTTATCTTTAGAGTTCGGTTTGCTTTTCCTGTCCTCTCCTCTCGGTTCGTAGCGATGCTGTAAAACCTTTAAAATATTAAGAAAATTACATCTGCTACAACTGGCTTTAAATATAGTATTCAGTCTTTGTAAGTGTTACTTCGTACATTAAATGAATAGCTTGCCCACCAGGTAAACCACATTTTGTGGCTTACCATGTCTGTCTTTGCACAACATGTAGTACATGGGCATAAATAAGAGTGTGTTAGATAAATAATTACATCTACGAAAGGCTGTAAAGCAGCGAAGATATATTTGTACTTTTACTTGAGAGAACATTTTAAAAATGATTGCTTTGTTCACCGCGTGGTTTTTATGTGTTGAGTGGGGTGCACGCAGAGAACGTTTTCCAAAGTTGGTTGCTTGGGGTTGTTTTTTGTTGGTTTTTCTTTTTTTCCCTTTCCTCCAGGTCACACTAGCGTTATAGTTAGCAAATTGATAAGGTTCCACTGTTAAGCTTTATTACTTGTGACATGAGCCTATGACACTTTATAAAAAGAAGTAATCCAGAACAATCTCTAGGTAATTAACACCTAGATAAACAAACATAAATTTCTATATTGCATTTATTTGGACTACCACTCAAATATGCGTGAACCATGCTTTTTTAATTAAAAGATAAATCTATGTGACACTTAGCCTCAAACTTAATTATTCAGCATAGTATAATAAAAAATAGAGCCCATTAAATGTGTCTTGCTCTGTATTTCTGTATTAACAGCAAAACAGTTCACTCCGGGATCATTTAAATTTTCTTCTTCCTCTTTTCCTGCGATTTTCCCTGTTCTCTGAGACCCTTTTGGTTAAAAAAAATGGTAAAAACAAAAAGCCCCCAAACAATACCCCGAGCAACACCAACAGGTGAGGAGCTGCAGAACTTCTCACAGCCCCTATAACGCTCAGATGGGTGACATTTTTAATACGACATTACGCCACCGCTTTACCTTCCCTCCTCCTCCTCCCCAGCCTTCCCCACGGAAATATACTTCCACTGTGGTGGATCATGCCAAGCAGCGATATCCAGAAATGAAAAACACAATACTTAAGAATAATTTCACTGGGATCATGCTTACAATACACAAGGTGAGCTTTTTATAATATACTGTTACAATACAGATGTTAAACAGAGAGGGGAAATATTCAATTCCCAAATTACAATAGACGGAGGGGTTATAGTCCTTATAAAAGTTTCAACAAGAAACATTATCTTAGAGCTGAGAGCAGCCTTCTGATGTTAGGTGGGAAGACTCTTGTCAAGACACCCACCGTGGCCATTAAGAAGGCTGCCGATCAGCTGCTGGGTATCAAACATCTCCACAAATGGACCTGGGGGACACAACCCCTTTTCTCTTCCAGACCTTCTTTCCCACAGACTGCCTTGGCAGGTGATGCCACACTTTGTGGTCCAAGGCCACTCGGTGGTTATCTTTAGCAATCCCCAGGTGTGTGTACCACTGAATGACCACTTCCCACAGGTCGTTCGGGACCATAAAGGAGAATTTTTGTAAAGCATTCCCACCGCGGTGCAACGGGACAGCCATTGCTCCTACATCGTGCGTTCACATTTTAATTTACTGTCTATTAAAACCAGAAGGCACAAAAATCTTTGGGAGACCCCCTCCCTCTTTTGCCCCCAACAGTTGTCTTTCCTGGCTCCCGGGTACAGTGGTTACCTGAAAGGACAAGGGTCCCGTAGCGAGGCAGAGCTCAGATCTGAGCCTGGAGCTCATCCATCCTCAAGCAATATTGTGCCCAAGAAGAGTGGCTCCTCCCAAAAAAAAGGGGTGGGAAAGACCTAAACCTTGCAAAACACAAAAATTGTTCATTAACTTCTTGGATTTTGATTAAAGTTTGATGTGTTACAGATTTTATTCTCTGTGGACAAAGAGACCTGTGGCATTGGCCTGTCCAGGGGTGAATTTGGCCCCAGCTTCATGCTTCACCCTGCCACACACGTGCTTCACCAACCTGCTGGCAACCTTCAGCCACTGAATAACAGAACTTCCATGATGCTATGCTTCAATTCCAAACCCTCCTAGACAAGTTTTGTACTTTCTTCTACCAGAGAATTCAAACTACAGCATAACTTTATTATTGTGGGTACCTCTGGCTTCATCTGATGGTAAAATTTCCCTTTCCTACGCGTGTTTTCCTCCTCATCCTTTTTTCTTTTGTGTGCAAGGCCACATTCCTCTCTCCTCCCCATACTTGCTGGAGTTTCTCAGATTCGGTGCGTCTTGTTTTGATGTTAATCATCTTTCTCTAAGAAGTGAAAAATCCTTTAATTTAGTTGTTTTCAAATGTGCAAATAAAACCCTAAGCAGGAAGAATAAAGATTCATCCAGGAGCCTGGGAGTGCTCTCACACCTGCACATTCTTTGAAGTGTGGGCAGCTTTCTCAACGTGCACCATAACAATAAACCTCACGATTTTCTAAAGCCAAATATATGATCTATACAAACAATTTTTTTTTAATGTGAAAACATGACTTTATACATCATAGTGTATGATACACACTTCAAACACTTTCAAATCAAAGCTTGATAGACCCCAAGACTTTTTCTATAGTACATAAGTAGTAGTATATAAAACAATTATTACTACATGCTAAAACAGATTTCCACAGTCTTTTAATTAAGCACAATATATATAATATATATATGTATATACTGTATATAGATTTGTTCAGATTAATAAGTGGACTGAGCACACACACCCAGCATAATACACTCCAGTAACTGCCTAACAACTGTGAATTTACTGACATTAACTTTTTTTTTTTTTTTAAATCTGACAAAGCTGCAGAAAATAATGTTTTACCTGTTCCTAATAAACATAAGCAAGTAGGAAAACTTTTTTTCAGAGGTAGAGGTTTTATTGCGTAAAACACTGGATAAAACTGTACTGCTTCAAAGACATTTTTATTCTAACAGCAGAAAGAAAACAGTCATTGCTGAAAAAACAACTTTTAATACTTCTATACCAGAATAAAGTTCTGTCAACTGATGTATTATAATAATAAATAATGACCAAGAATAAACTTTAAATACAAAGTTTTCTAATTGTTACAAGCATAGCAACAAAATCCTCTACTCTATTGATCTCAGATTTCCTCCAAGATAGAAATTTTTTCTTTGTGTAGGAATGTAGACAGTATTATGACCAGTATCACAGACTACAGAAGTTACAGAGAAAAAACTTGACATGTTTAGATATGAGAAGCATGATGATATTCAGAAACTGACAATGCATCACTGCTGCTGTCACTTGTTTGTATTACAAGTTACAAATGTTCTGGAAAAAAGGGCTATGTCAGAGGGGAGGATAGGGACAGTAGCACCCGACCAAATGGAATCAACACACACATCACAAGGAGCGGGAGATGTTTCCAGTGTCACAAACAGAATTATTGCCTGTCGTATCTGAAAATGCTCAGAAGACACAAAAGAATACTGAAAGAGCTCAAAAAGTGCAAGAAATGGAATGTGGGGGTGGTTTCAGGGATTTTTTTTTTCTCTCTTTTTTTTTTTTTTTTTTGCTAAGATACTGAAGGCGGCGCAAACACACAAAAGCAAGCGACTGACACAGTCACCAAACACAGTAGTGCAGTTAAAATCCTAAAGCTTACTACAGTCAGAAAGTTTCAATAACATTTCAATCCTTTATCTAGGATCATAGAAACAGTTGCATTAAGTTTATCAACTCGATTTAAGTAAGGCAGTGAGAACTATACTAGAAAAACAAGAAAAGCAGCTTGCTCTGTGCCAGATGGGTCCAAGTTACACAGTGACCTCATTTAAACTGAAACTTCAGTTGGATGACATCCTTTCCGACAGCATATGCAAACCGTATTCCTTATTAGCCTGAGATTTTTTTTTTTTCCAGTCTCAGGGTAGCGCTAAGAATTTTATTTACATTGATTGCAGTTTAGTATTTTTTGTAAACTGCTTTAGGCAGAGCTGAAGTTTTAAGGCCCTGGGGTTTTACTCTGTGCTCCCAGCCTGCAAAGAAATATTGACTTTTATTTAATTATTTTTTTTTTACTATTATTTTTTTTTTTGTTTAAAGTCTGGATGATTTTGTTTTAGAAGAAGTTAATACTTCTCTACCGTTGCAATAAACAGCACCAATTTTGCTTCTATCAAAGGAAGTACATTAGAAGGCTAAAATTTTATGCCATTCAGAGAATTTCAGAATAAACCTTTAGTTATATTTCTTATGTGTTTTAAAGTATGTGGTTCATTATACTCTCTCAAAAGCTTCCTATGTGGCAAAGACCTTACTAAATTTGGAGCATCCAATCAGTAAAAAAGCTAAAATCTGCAAAAATATAGAACGCATTTGTTTTACAAAACCAAAGAAATATCAGCTAAAACGCTTTTCTTCATTAGAGACAAAGAGCAGGAAGTTTGCATTCATATTTTAGGTCAAGCTACTTTATAAGAGCTTGCTCCAGAAGAAACTTCTGCACTATGTCTGTAACACTTACAAAAACTAAGACATGAAAATTAACCACGACTGGGGAATCCTTCCTTCAAGTGTAAAACAAACAAACAAAAAAAGAGTTTAAAGGAAGCTTGGGGGAAAAAAAACAAACCAAAACACAACAAGAAAAGAAGAGAAGAAGAAAAAAATTACCAATGTTCTATGTAACAAAATTCTGTTTCTCACCAGCACCTTCTATAGATAAGGCTGACTAGTTTCACTAAACAGTATTTCTATATATTGTACTTCTACTTTTATAGCAACTTCTTCATCAACAAGGAAAAAAAAAACAAGAATAAAAGCATTTCCCTCAATACTGCAAGATGATTACAAAAAATGAAATTACATTTCAAATCTGCAATTGCACATTGGGCTGCAGATTATTTTTTTTTTCCTAACCATTGATTCATTTGGCTGTGGATTAAAAAAAAAAAAAAAAAAAAA
>VZRU01012331.1:78787-96368 GCA_013398155.1 Pedionomus torquatus
AACCCTTAAAAAAAAAAAAAAAAAAGAAAAGGAAATCTTCCTGATAGTTCAGGAGATAATGTGTAATGCATTGCATTCATAGTAAGGAGAATTAGACTAAAGGTGGGCCAAGAAGGGGGGCAAACTATAGTGCATCTTTCTTAGATCAAGCAGTGAGGATTGAGGACAATCTATTGTTTGCAGCTAAAACAATCCCATGGTGGAGCAACGTTCCATGAAGCCTGTGACTGAGCATATGAAGATTCTTGGTAATCCTCTGGACTGACGCTAACATTCAAAAGAAATGGAGCAGCTGAAAACAATAATAATAAACATAGCTAAAATGGTAACAGTGGTAGCTGGACTTAAACAACATTTTTAGAAGGTGCGGATTTCCCCCAGAAGGGTGATTAACCAGCACCTGCAAGAGCCAGTCCTCAGAAAGTGACCTGAACCTTCCAGAATCAGACCCAGCAATGCCAGTAGTGCTGAGATGACCCAGGATCACCACCATCTCTAGCTTTGACTGTACCCAGCAGAGAACAAGAAGCATGGATGAGAGTTACTTTGTGGCCAGGATGGAGAACTTTTCTGTGGGATCAATATTTAGAAAAATCCCTCAACGTCTGAAACTAGTCCACCTTTTTAAAAATATATGCTGCTTCGTTAATTTAGGCTTTGAGGGAAAAAAAAAAAAAAAAAAAAAAAAAAAAAAAAAAAAAGNCTACTCTGCAGATCTAAATGACTCATTAATGCTCGGGGGAAAAAAAAAAAAAAAAAAAAAAGAAAAGAAAAAGTTTGTTTTCTTTTCTTTCAAGTTTATGATCTGATATGTTGCTTTGTGACACATCACGTCAGGCTGCATCAGTCACATCGCGTTAGGTTTCATAACGTGGCATGACTGATGCAGCCCAACATGGTGCATCAGCTGAACAGAGCCAGAAAATGCAGGCTTTGAGGAAGATATGGATCTCAAAGGCTGGGGTTTAGGAGCATTTAAAAGAAAGTATTCATAAAGCAGGGGCCTTGGATTTAAACGCAGCCATTGCCCGGGAGATGTTAAGGATTCGAATACTTGCCAAACCTATTTTGCTTTATCTTATCTTTCAAACTCAAAATGTTCTATTGGAACACATAAAAAGTCTATGTCAACAAAGTGTCATTGGGTTACTTGCTGTAATCCAAACACTGCTAATAGTTACTAATTTATTAACTTTGATATGGATCCATTATTTAAGATTAGCACAAAGAAATACACAAACAAGAGAGAGAGAGAGAAAGAGTGATGAATACTACCGTCTTTTTCATTAAAAAAAAATCATTTACATGGTCAAGCTGCATTAATTCTCCACTTCTAAAAATATTTGATCGGCATCCAAATTCTATAAAAAATTTCCACAAAGAAACATCTTATTTTTTGTGATATTACAGGCACATATGTAGGGCTTTGCACTAAAACGTAAAAATGGGCATTGGACGAGTCACATGAATAAGATCAGGAATTTATTCCAGATTGTTAAAAGTGTACTAATCACAGCAAAATCATGGCTTTCTCCCAAAGCAGCAAGAAAACGGTAATTTGAAAGAAAAATGCCAATAATACATCACACACAAGCCGTCTGTTGTCCCCACTACACCACTTTTTATTATATTGCATATGTGTACATATATACACACAGATACACGCGTAGAGGCACAGACACGGAATTTAATGCATAAATTTAGGGAAAAGGCAGAAGAGCAATAAAATGATGAACAGAAAACAAATGCTGTGCAATGTACTATAAATTATAATTAAGTCCTGAATAAAATGTGTTTCTTAGATATGACATTTGTTCCCTTAAAATGCAAAAATGGCCATGATTATCTGACAGAATGTTTTTCCTTAGATGGCCAATGGCTATAGCACTTACTGCGATGCAATTCGGCAAATTCATTTCTGATTTCTTTGCCTGGTTTAAGAATATCCTTTTGGTGAAAATCGAAAATAACAGCAATTACCTCTTTAAAACAAATAAATTATGCCTTCACTCAGAAATATTTGAAAAGACTGAAAGGTTGATGTTTCTTGGGGGGAAATCTCTTTAGTTGAGATGCTGGACACTGGAGATCTGGACTTGACCTCCTGGGCTGCTGTAGCAATCCCAAATGGCCAGGACCACCTCTGGCCAGGACCAGCTGTGGTGACTTAGGATGGGTAGGGGTTGCCTCCTGCACCAAGAGCGGCTCAGTCCCACAATGTTGCTGGTAATCACACACCTACTGCAGTGCAAAGTCAGCAAGCCCCATTGAAACCTACCCTGAGCCCAAAACCCTCGAGAAGATCTGCTTCAAAAATCTTTTTTTTTCTTAAGGAAGCTTGTATGTGAGATACAATCATCTTTAAACAGGTGAGGTGCAAGTTGCCTCAGAAGTAAGGTCGGGCAATGATGGCCACATGCACTCTGTGTAGGAAAAAAGACCTTTTGAGCATCTCCAGTTCTCTGGCAGTGACTACTGGGCTTAATTCATAGCTTTCTCAGACCACAGCCTCAGGGTCCCAGGCATCTTGGTGAACGCTGCCATTTTAAAGTAACGCTATTACAGCATAATAACAAACATTTGCAAAGGGAGATCTATTTTCATTTAAATCTTGGCTAGTGCGATTTCCTTTTTTTAACGTATAAATTTTCATAAATACATTTACTATCCACAGCAAACATCCCAAGCACTGTATGCTTTACCCAGGAGAGCAGAATGGCTCTAAAGCAGCCATTCTGATCTGGAGCATAACAGTACGCATGGAAAAATGCTGAATAAATATATTTGTCCGATAGACAATAATGGCTGTGATTGTGCCATTCCACTTTATTGGTCTCAAAATATGCATTTTATGAAAGTCCCCAAATACCAGACAGATTAAAGTACATCCAATCCGGTTCACATATGTAATAAAAGTTTTTATAAAACAATTGAAAAGTATATGTTTATTTACACACAGGTCCAGGACCAACCAAGATGGTCTTCTGGGAAAATTACAATATTCTGGGAAGTTTATATGTTTATTGGATTACAAAAAAAAAAACAACAGAAATTAAATTTTAAAAACTCTCTATTTCATGTTGACCAGGAAAAGACATAAAACCAAAAAGCCTCTTCTGAGGCTTTTTTGGTGATTTACTGTGAAAGTATATACACAAAAGTATAATTATCGGCATTTTAGGAAGGCCTGGGAACAGTTTCATCTACCCAAGCTAAGGCGTAAGGTTGGGTGTTTCGCATGGGACACCTAAAGCTACAGCAGCCCCCTCACCACCCTCCATTCAACTGGATTTTTGAGTACCAGGCTCAATTCTGCAGAAAGTCCTAAGAGCAATGAAAGGAGTTGCTTTTGATAACAGGCACCAGAATAGTTACCCAAATTGCCCCCTCGCTAATACACAGCAGGTGCTTCCAGGGCCAGCTCAGGTGTGAACCTGTGCACTGCCATCTCAAGAAGGCTTTCTCTTGCTGTGGATTACAGGAAAGATCTTAATGAGGGAAGGAAAAGTTTGGAGCAAAATCCCAGCCCAAAGCCACCACGCAGCACCACAGCCCTGGCCTTTTGTTGGGAAGGACACTCAGTAGTGTCCAAGGAGTAGCTGGGTGGCAAATGACTGACCCGGCACTGGCTGCAGAACAGTGGGAGAATGGAAATACCCAGCCTGTAACTAATTTATTTCAAGGACTTTTACTTTATAAGAAAATATCTCCGCTCATCAGATCAAATTAAACCCACCTCAGATACCTACATGGCTTTCCTGAAACACCAAAGATGGAGTTTGTTCTTGATTTAGTTTATTACACAGCACTTGGTGTTTCTGAATATTTCAACTTGCTGATGAGTCCACTGAAGGGTTTAAGGATGGCAGGAAAGAGCAAAATTTGATGCTGCACTTTGTCTTTAACACATATTATTAAAAGATTAACTTAATTTCACACACACACCCCCAAAAAATAAAAATCTGCAGTTAAAGTAACTATTCAATTCCTCTCTGAAAAGGTTACTATCACTGCTATCACTTGCTAAATTTTCCCTTAAAAGCAAAACAAGAGAAACCAAACCCACCAACAAATTAACCCAAAGGTAAATCAGTGTGACACATGGCTGACCACCACCTGGGCACTCATGAGAAAGAGAAACAAGTAGAAAATTCTATCACTCCCCTTCATGGCTGTACTTTCAACTTATTAAACAAACCAGTCACAAAATTATGGAAAACATCCCTAATTAAGCACTTGTTACCTTGGTTAGATAGAGCAAAGAAATTACAATTATTTGGAGGTAGACTGAGGAACTTGCACTAATGACACGATGGCCAGCGAAGTCGCTGACGGTACAACGGAGACTTGCAGTTCCTGGGAAAACAAACATTGCACATTTCTTGAAGAGCTGATAAAGTAACGGGATTACTCATCTCCAGACACTCAGCACAGAATTTGTTTCCTTTTCAGAAGAGTAAGCTCTTCACACAGGAACTTTTGATTTAGAAGGGAAATGGATCTTTTCTTGGGAAAAAGGGAAACCATCAGCAGAACAGCTGAAAAGGCCCTTCTAAACAAATATTAAACATTATGCGGAACCTTGTAAAACAAAAATTGCCTTGAAAACCTGCTGAAGACTTTGCTTTCCAAGGAGCTATGTATTTCAGACTGTTGCTAGTAGGTGCGTGTGCCCAGCGTGGTGCAGCACCCTGCACAGGATGGCAACCCCAGTTTGGGTTTTGACATGACAACATGAGTTACGAGCCCGGTGCCTCAGCGGGCTCCAAACGAGGTTAGTGGGAATGCTGGCATTGATTGAGCTTGAAATGCCAGACTATCATTGTCCCGTGCTTTGGGAAATTTAATTACATTTAATTTTTCATATTTATATACTTTGGTTTATACACATAACTAGAGGACAGAGTTCTTATCAAGGGCACTGGATACCTGTTGTAAAGAGTAGGCCACTTCTCACTAAATTTACAACGACAATGGTTATGGCAATTTGTAAATTCCTCAATCATAACCCCCTTCCTGATCCTAAACCCACAAAGGTTGTGCCAAAAATATAAGCATCCATCTCTAGCCATGTCCCCCCACTCTGGTACCAATTCTTGTTCACCCAGAGCCCAGAGGCACAGCTGGTGCATCCCTGCATCTCTGCAGCCTGGGCTCTTCCACGCCAGAGGAGAGGGGTACCTGAGCCCAGGCAGTAGGTGGATTGTAGACCCCTGACAGCCTCCTCATCCTTTTGTGTCTTGGGCATCCAAGCAGACTGCAGCTAAGGAAACATACTTTGGAGGCAGGTGGCAGGCTTTTCTTTAATATGAAGTAACCCTGAGCTGTTCTGATTACTAAAATCACATGTTCAGAGTCCCACCTTTGCCTTTATTTACATATTTTGATTAATTGTTACATCTATTCACTCCTTTACCTGTTTTAATCACATCAACAGCATTACATTCATATTCTAAGCCCCTTGAGCAAAATATCTCAGTTTTCCTACTAGGTCATTCACAAGTTTCCTGTCTAATGTTCTGTCGTACTTTTTAATTGTCTCAGTAAATATTTATTAGTTCAAAGAGCATTTAGGACTTCTGGAATGAAGCTCTATTTGAATTTAATGTACCTACAATTTCCCAGAATAAATGCTGAACTGGTAGCAGAGGGATTTTAGTGAAAAAGAGATCATGCGATTTAGAGGTGCCAATAGGAAAAGCTTTGTCAGTGATGCTATTTTGCTACCAAATATCCTTTATTCTGCCTAGCAATTCATAAATACAATAGCATTTTCTCTTTCACTCTGGGCAACTGTCTTGAGCTTATTTATTTTATTTGGTGGAATGGAATTTTTAAAAAACAAACAAAAAAAACCCAAAAACAAAATAAAATTAAAAAAAAAAAACACCCTATATTCAGTTTTCTAAATTTTTCCTGCTCACGTTTCAATGTGTCAGGTTCTCAGCTGGTTTTGAATGGGATGGACATGGAGCCCATGCCATGTGGAGACCTGCCCCTCTATATGTACAGCCAGGTAAGGGGCAGGACATACCCCACGGTCCACAAAGCACCTCCAGGTGAAGAGATAGAATTACCCACATGCTTTAACGTTTGCTGAAGCGGGACCTTGATGTAAAAGAATTGTTTCCTGCATGTATGATGTGATTTAGGCTAAGCATGTTCTCTTTCAATTTTACTTGCTTCTTTGTTACATAACTCGGGCAATTTAGATGGTATTTTTTCACATTATAACTTGTCTACCTCATCATTTTCCATCTACAGCAGCAAGTGAGTAAAGAGAGTGAGGAAAACCAAATCACTTTAAGTAAATAAATATCCAGATCACTATTAGCTACTATTTCAAATTATCCAGGAGTAGCTCGCAACCCCACTAATCATTCCCCTAAAACATTACTATTATCCGTTTATGGGATTTTGTGAGTGTAGGTTGCAGAACAACTCATTATTGGCAACGACGCAACATTATGTGCCATCGCTCCACTGAACTACCACGAGTGCAGCCCAAGCGGGGACCCACAGCAACCCACCTCTCACCGGGCACATTTCCTAGGTGGGTGTACATATAGCTAATGTCTCTGTAAAAAAAAAAAAAAAAAAAAAAAATTCTAAAAAAGCACTTTTTTTTTTAATCACATCTCATTCAAAAAATTGGGAGCTTAAACGGTAAGAATTAAAAGGCTGCAAAGAATAAATTGAGCATTAACTTTGCAGGACCTCTCCCTCTGGAAGGTACAGTTGATGTCACAGAAAAAGTGTCTTTTTTATTAAGCCACAAAGGAAATGCTTTCTCCCCTTCTCCTTTTCTTTTCTATAAAAGGCTCTCTAAAATGAAAGGTGTCAGACTTTGCTTTTTCTTCTTGGCATGATCCAGAATGTATGGCTGAGGAATGACAGATGTCTGCAACCAGCTGCAATGAAGCATGCTAAAGTTTCAGTCTAATCCACTTATTTCACTGCAGTCACGTAAACCAAAACAAATGGGCAGTGCCTTACATTATAAAAACACAGCAGCATTACTTTGTTGCATAATGTAGCTGATACGCCATCTTTTTATCATTTTTCCTACTGCAGAAAGAATTCACCTCTTTATTAAAAACAGCCCCTGAAAGTTCTCCCGTTCTGCTCACCTCTATTTTTTCCTTTTAGTGTCACAGCAGTCCGACTGTGCCCCGTGCATTACTCAATACGCTGCTATTATAAAAACACCGTAATATTTTTCTAGGGAAGGCTGCTTTTGTTTTTAAAAGCGCAATCTGATTGAAAAGCCAGGGGGCCCGGGGTCTGCTCTTGCATCCTCCTTCCGAGTCCCCGCTTTGAACAGCCCCGTGCTGCTCTGGATGAGGTCAGGATTGGACCCACCACCAAATCTGCACGTGTTTCGGCTGTGTAACAAGCCCACCAAGCGCTTCCCCTTAACGGGTGAAAAAAACCCAACAAAACAACAACCCAAGGCCACACTTCTGCTTTTTACTGATCAAACTGGAAATGCTGGCAGAGACGCAACTAATAACCTTCATCTACTCAACCAACTTCATTTCAAAACCCCCTCGTTTTAACAAGGGGGAAGAGCCTTTGCCGGTGCGAAGGTCCTGGAGGCGCCCCCCCTCCTCTATTCCGTTCTGCCAGAGGGAGTATAACCTAAGTGAACATGGCATCGCTTCCTGGGAAGGGAGACCCTGCCTCACTCCGCCATGTAGTGCAGCAACCTTTTGAACCCTCCCTCCTTTAATCCTTGTAAGGAAAGGGAAAGGATGAGGAGTCATGTGGCTCCCTCCCCGCCAGCAGTTTCAACAGCTGGGAAGCACGCTTTCAGCGCAATTCATAAAAAAAAAGACGTGTTGGATTTCGCCTATGGCAGAATGGCGTACGGTTTCTGGCCCTTCAGGCTAAAACAATAAATGCAAAGAGGAAAATTTGAGATTTCCCCCCTTAAACTTCCCACAACAACCTCAGCAAAACCACATGACTTGTCTTGTACAATCTCCCTGGTGTTTTCAGTGCTACTTTGGCAGGAAATCAGAATTACTGTTATATAAATTCCATCTGATGCCAGAGCTACCATCTGTGAGTAAAACTGCTTCACCTACGTCTGCCGGCAAAGCCACTCTCCCAGAGACAAGGGAGAAGGGGAAAAAAAATTTGATTAATTTGCAGAATGCTTGTGATTTGCTCATATATTATTATAACTGCTCATCAGCACATGACAAATTCCCAGCACTCCGCACAGGAACCCGTTCAGTTTCAGCAGTTTTTTGCGTCGGCACCTGACAGACTGCAGAGCCACTAATGACTTTCAGATGCTTACAAACAGTAATTCTATCTTCAGAATAAAAAGAAAAATCCGTAGGAAGAAAAGAGTAGAGTTAGTCTATTCCATTTCCTTCCTGTATATCAACATGATTTAACTCTTCGGGGCAGCGGCGGTTCCAGGATCACAACACGGCTGCTCCTCGCCTGTAAAAGACAAAGACTGCCAATCTCAGGGGGAAAGGTGGAAGCAGAAGCCGGTCTCCGAAGGCTTTCACTGCACCAGCTCCACAGAGAGCCAGATACAAAGCAGGTAGCCTAGGAAAAGGCACACCTACCCTGCAGTACTGAAAGAAAATACATGCTCTCCCCAGCGCTCCCCAATTCCGTAGCTATTTTCCTATTTTAATACTTCTGATAACCTTTTGCATTTTCAGGGAACACATCTGCTTCCTAACTGCAGCCGAAATGTTTCCCCCCCCCCTCTTTAAAACTATGATTATGCTTTCTGAAGCACTGTCTGTGTGCTTGATTGCCTGTTTTAGATTAGAGATTTTAGCAAGGAAACAAAGACTTCAGAGTGCACATCAGTCCTGCATATGAGAAACCACAGAAGGAATAAGCAATAAAATGTGATGCACCATCTGTCCACAAACAATAACCTGGATGTTCTGAAGGCTTACAAATTATTTAGCACACAACCTCACCGAATTATAGGACCCTTAAATAGAGCAATAGACTGGGAATGAGAACCTCTTTGATGTCCTTTTGTATTTTTTTTTCCACCTCAGCCCTCGATTGATTGCTAACAGTTGAGGTATTTCTCAATGACTATTGGAGCAAGTTGATTTTTATTAAGTAGCTCTCCGCAGAATATTTTGCCACGGATTCGAACAGTGGGGCATACGCTGCCTCGATAGCCCTAGCCTGCTGCAAACAGATTGTTAATCAAAAGACAGTCTAAAAGAATAGTCAGTTGGGAAATTCAGGTCCTAAGGGCAAAATGCTGCCCCCGGTACTCATGCGCAACTCCCACTGGCTTCCACGGGAGCTCGCGGGAACGCTCACCGAGGAATTTGACTTTATTAAGTACTAGAAGGTTTCTGACTGGACTCTTGTGGAACAGATCTTAAACAAAGGATGGGATTCTAGTTTCTTCTGTCCTCCGCGTCCCCCCCCCCTCCAAATTGTATCCGGCTCCAATTAAAAATAAAATGACATTTTTTCTTAGCTGTCACACTGAAGCACAGTGATTTTGCATGCAAAACACATTAGCAACTGAGCAGACTTCAGGTACTGTAAACCAGAGTATGTCAAAGCTACTGGATCCCTAGACAAACCTGGCATCCTTCAGCAATCTGCACGTATACCAAAATCAAGACATTCAGAAACCTCCATTCAGGATAGAGGATTTTGGTTCACTGTATTTAAGTGTGAGTTCATGTTAAAAAAAAACAAATTAACAAATATAAAAATTATTTCTGTTTAATATGCAGCAAATTGAAGAATTTCTAGATTCAACATCATCTCTGCATTATAAATTCTTGAGATTTTAGTGAACACTAGCATTTTTTTTTCCAGTTGAAACATACCTCTAAAGCCATACTCCAAAATAAAACAGCATCCCTAAAAGCCACCCACTTAATTTTAAAAAGGAAGAGTTTCACTAACATTTATTAACAACCTGCCCTAAATATTTCTTTTGCTTTGCTTCCCACAGATTTTATTTTTTTTTAATTTCTGCAGATTTTCTTAACCCAACATTTCCCATGCTGGCTCTCAGCTAATGAACATCCAGACCCACCTACCCCAGGTCTTCTTGGTGCGCCCGTTACTCTTTTGTCTAGATGGCAGATCAAAATTCAAATACAGAAAGATGTTAGAAGACAGTGGAATTTTTTTTTTTATTTTATTTTTTTCTTTTATCATATTCTCTTTGACAAACAGGGGCCAAGAGGGAGGTAACTATATAATTAACTTTAGATGTGCCTAATGTAACTCCATTATCATTGACGAGTCTTATAGAAAGACGCTGAGAGGGAAATGTGCCTTCTAGAGTTTCATTGTGGAGCCAGCACTATTAAAGAATATTTCAGTATTTAGGCCCTGATTCAGCAAATTGCTGAAGGTTACGTGTACTATAAAGCCTGCAAGTCATCCCACAGACTTGTGTGGGAACGCACACGTGCTTCCACCACACACAGCCATAAGTTGTCTCCGAGCTGAGGCCTCGTAACCTAACGCTTACTTACAAAGATTCGTAAAAGAGACATGAAAATTTGCCTGGGGCTAAAAGCTGGCACGTTGCATTGTTTCATTTCGAACCCGTGCTTCTTTTGTATTTATTTTTGCATTTATTTTTATGTGGCACTTGCTCCCGCTGCGAGAGGGACAGAGGGCCCTGAGGATGCTGAGGGCGCGAGTTGCCACCAGCCCACCACCTGCAGAGGTGTGTGGGCAGCGCCAGCCCGCCACCACCCGCCTGTGAGCTGGGGATCCCTTGGCCAGTGAGGGCCATCGGCTGCTAATTGGGAGGGTAGTAATTTTAGCGTCACTCCTGCTCACCTGGAGCTGGCTGTCCGCGTTGAACACAACGATAACCCACGCCCAGAGCTGAGGGGTGGCTTTAGCTCTTACCCGTGTCCCTAAACCCACACATTGCCAGCCAGCAAAGGGCACACAATTAACGTGCAGCAAATTCACAAACAAAACCAAAATCCCCTTCCAATCACTTCTGTGGCAGTCAGTACACAGAGGACCAGGCGCTACTGAGGGTTTGATTTTGAATAAAATTGTAGAAGTCCAAAAAATACTGATGTTTCCATGGGCAGTGGGACACGAAGTGCCCATTTAGGACACTTGGCTTTTACTTAAGGTAAAAGTAGTCTGTACCTGTCTCTGAAGAACTTAAGCCAAGCACAGCACAGCAGGTAGCAAAGAAGCAAATGCTGCTGCCACCTGCACCCAGTGCACCACAGCCTTGCTCCAAGCCCTGTTGCACCTGAGGGCCCCACTCAAGCCCCCAAAAGCTTCATTGACTTCCAGCGTCTTCCAGAGAGAAGTTTTACTTATATGAAATCAATGGCAGGCTCTGGGCTTTCAAGCAAACTGATACCCACTTGGGTATCTCTGTGTATAAACCAAAATCATTTTGCAACAAAGCTAACATCTACAGTGGTTAGAAGGGGACAAAATATTTGCCTTCCGGAGAAGCCATGCAATTCCTCTGATTTCAACAAATAATCTGACCCAGGTAACTTTTCTCTATCTACCGTTATGCTAATCAGAACAGAAAGGTCTATAAATGTACTTAAAGAGACAACTAAAAAAAAAAAAATTAATCTGTGGTTTAACTTAAAGGTCAACTCAATACATATTGAGAAGTCAACTGAAATTCTGTCATTAAATATAATCACTCCTCCTAGGGTGGTAAATACCGTGTGGAAATACCCATCAGGAGCCAAATTCTGATCTCAGGCGAACAGAGGACGCAGATGGAGGAGAGCAGGGCTGCCCTTGCATGCAGAGCCCTTCCAACCTGAGCCTCTGAGTATCAAGACCTAGGCTGCTGGAAAAGGTCCTTTAAATTCCGTAAGATGTGATTAATATCACCCAAGATAAAAAAAAAAAAAAAACAAAACAAAACTAAAACACCCAAATTTAAAAATTTCTGAGTTTCTTTTTGGACTTTTCCCAGCTTCCTGCTTTTTGAGCATTTCCCATAACTTTAACAGCTAGAGAGTTACTTTCTTATAAAGAGAAGAGATTTTTTCTGTTATCACGTGGCTCCCACAGCAAGAGCCTTTTGGAAACAGGAAACTGCCCTGACTGTCCCACTAAAATTGGGAAAAGCGAGAACAGCTGTAGGACTCTGAGACCCCGGCTCCTGCTTCTGGGCTCTGTGGCAGGCATTCATCCCAAGCCATTACTCTACACACAATCATTCACAATCCCCAACCAGTTTTGCTATTCTTTAATAGAAGTAAATTGAATGAGGCTTAACTAGCATTTTATACATGTATAAACTTATTTTTTAAATTGTAATAGAAGGGAGGTACATTATAGGCAGCATCTTCTGAAATAATAAAGATTTGAGTACCGGGGTGGGTGGAAGGAAGGCACAAAGGTCAGATTTAAATCCTGAAGGTAGCATAAAAAATTTAGATAAGACAGTTTGTATATATTTTTGTATAGCATGTGTCCTGACAGTGTCACCATCAGCATGGGCTCCAGAATTCATAATCCACTGTGCTATTTTTTAAAATAGTTTGATTTGTTTATTAACTGTGCTTTCCTATTTCCATGAGATATAGACATCGACAGTGAATAGACCTTTTCTAATTGAACTGATAGCTTGAAAGTGAACATGTCCTTGAATTTACACTGAAAGATAGACAGTGATTATTTATAATAAGGGATTTAGTCAACTGCCTTTCCATTTGTACAGCAAGGACTTTATCAACAGACCATGTTTAGGTAAATAGTGCCAAATAAGATAAATTCTGTATTAAAGGACGAATGTCTCGCAGTGTCAGATGTACAAGGAAGAGACATTTGGTTGATGATATGTCCTGTAAGTATAAAAGAGAGTATTAAGATAACACTTTATGCTAGCATTAATACATCAAAGTTCTGGACTGACCTGTTTCATCCAAAGTGAAAGCGAGGATGCTCTTAATTCCTATCTAAGATTAATTTAATTCAGAAGGCATTCAGCCTTATGTCCTGTTTCGCAGCTTTATAGGAATTGCTGGATTTGCAAAACAGCACGGCTGCATGTACGTTAATAAATGGTCTGTATTTGTCTAGCCAGAGTTGAAGCCTTTCTTTAAAAGCACACACGCACACACATACAAAACTCTGGCTCTGTGAGCTTGCTTTGCCCACAATATTAGAGCTTAGCTATCTCCTTGCTGAAGGGCCTATTTGTCTGCTTTAAGTGAAATCACTCAATTCTCAAAAGTCAGTGGAGGACTTTGGAAGGGGGAGGGCTGGGAGAGGCCACTCCAAATAAGTTCCATTAATCAAAAGACACAGTCTAATGTAACTAATATTTTACAATTAGAGAAGACAAGATGGAACTAAAAGCCATCTATCTCTCTTACACCACATGATCATCGATTCATAATCAGAAGACTGAGAGTCGCACAAAGATGCATTTACAGGGGCTGGGGGAGGGGGCTTGGTCGGAGCCGGAGATAATGAACACGATGAGAAGGAGCGGCGCTGAAGGCTGGGGAAAGATGACAGAGTGGTTCAATGGTGACGGATGACACGAAGATGAGTACTGATACCTGACAGGCAGCGAATGATGACTGCAGTCCTTTCCCACCATTATGATCCTCAATTATCTTGGTAAGGACTAAGNNNCAATTATCTTGGTAAGGACTAAGAGGAGGGAAAAGAAAAAAAAAAAAAAGCCGAAGTGGCTCAGCCCATCCGTTTATTTATAAGCTGGGATAATGCTAGAGTGTGCCAGGCTGCTGGGAAAGGCCACCTTTTCACAATTTGATCAGCACTTTATAGGAGCTGTAGTTTTCATTGTCAGCGCTCATGGGCACAAGGGGAAATGGGTAAAATACAGTACTTGTCCATCTGTTTTGTAATAAAATTCCTAAATCTTCAAAGGGAGTTATTTTTTTTCTTTCACTGCCACCTTCAGGAAAAACCCAAAACCCTGGGCTAACAAAAAAAAAAAAAAAAAAAAAAAAAAAGAGAGAGAGAGAAAACTTGCTTTGTATTTGCACGTAGAATTAGCAAGCTGCAGCCTACGCTCCCAAAATTACACGCACAGATTTATCCAAATGTGTAATACGCAGCAGGGAAGGAGCCAGCGTGAGCAGGAGCCAGAGCTGCGAGGAGTGTGGGAGCAAAGTGAAGGAGAACTTTTAAAGATTCCTCATTGATTTAGGGAATTATTAATAAAAAGGGAAGAAAGTTCGCTCGAGACTGCTTTGTAGTTGCAGAAGATGCCACAGGCTAGCATTTCTATACCAAAGAATATGCCGTTCTGCTACATTATTTATTTTTAAAGACACAGATCTCCTAGCTATGTTGGAGTCATTGCTTTTGAGAAAAAGAAAAACAAATTAAGATTAATGTTCTACACAGCTCCCGATAGCAGTAAATATTTGATCAGAACAATTCACATTTAAATGTTGACATACTAAAAATCATATTTTGGAAAAAATATTGCTTCCTCACGCTTTAACCGTAACTTGCTTTTCCTGGCCCCTTCCCTTCTTGTCCTCTTGGAGAAACAAAGTCACACAATGTAGTGCCACATTTCCCCCCCATGGAAAGAAAGAAAGGAGTGAAACTAGGTCAAAAACTGCCCTGCTTTTTTTAAAGAAAAAAATAATATAAAAAAAAAGAATCACATGTATTATACAGGTTACACGTGCTCTGCAATTTTGCCTTTTTCTTCTTGAAGCTTTATCCAGAGGAGCAGGCTGACCTGAGGGCCAGCCCCCAGCTTGTAGGGACAGCTCTGGGATGGCAGAGGTGGGCGCGATGGGCTGCCCCGCACAGCCCTGCTCCCCACTGGACAACCCCCTGGGGCACAGACACTCAGCAAAAGTGCCATGATGCACGTTTTGGGGTGGCCACAGTCTAGTCCATCGTAGCGATGGGCTTTATGGGACTGTCTGCAGCACAGCCCAGTAACCAGGAATAGGAACAAACCAGCACAAAGCCATCATAGCAGCAGCTTCCATATGCACAAATGAGCACGAAGAACTGGGTAGGCTACCTGAGCCTCCAGGTAGCTTAAGTGCCAAGACACCAGGCTTAATCTGACCCCATGTAGCAGCCTTCCAGTATCTGAAGGGAGCCTACAGGAGAGCAGGAGAGGGACTGTTTGTCAGGAAGTGTAGTGATAAGACAAGGAGTAATGGTTTTAAACTGGAAGAGGGGAGATTTAGATTGGATATTAGGAAAAAATTCTTTCCTGTGAGGGTGGTGAGGCACTGGAACAGGTTGTCCAGAGAAGCTGTGGATGCCCCATCCCTGGAAGTGTTTAAGGCCAGGCTGGATGGGGCTTGGAGCAACCTGGTCTGGTGGGAGGTGTCCCTGCCCATGGCAGGGGGGTTGGAACTTGATGATCTTCAAGGTCCCTCCTAACTCTAACCATTCTATGACT
This sequence comes from Pedionomus torquatus, assembly GCA_013398155.1. NCBI lineage: Eukaryota > Metazoa > Chordata > Aves > Charadriiformes > Pedionomidae > Pedionomus > Pedionomus torquatus. Next base: position 94,179 of record VZRU01012331.1, read on the forward strand.
CTATGAACTTCTCCTATACTTTTCCTGACTCCAGGACTGTCATCTCAACAAGTATATCAAGAAAAAAAGACACTGCAGACCCAGCAGAAAAGAGCTGTGTTGCCTGTGGTGGAAGCAAAAAGCTCCCCAATGACATCAGTTCCTGTTGGCCAAGTGGCCTATAGTGATAAGCATCAAGAATATTAAAGTTCAGTGGGTGTTTCTCATTAACAGAGATGTTCAGGGTGAAGGAGTTCTAGATGCTGTCTACATACATTGACTAAAATAATGGATGGGGGAAAAGAACCCAAACAAACTAACAATGGCAAGAATTAGCTTAAATATAGTTGAAAATATTTAGAAGTAATGGGCAGTGGGGGGAGAGACTGGTTTCAGTTGACAACCTTGATGCCAAGGATAGACGAGGATATATCAGGACACGTGTCCATAGGGCTACACGGGGCACCATTCAGTTGGCAAAGGACATGTCCCTGGAAATACACCACTTGGTGTATGGTACCTTTTAGGGAGATGTTTTTTAATTTCGATGGCTCCCACCTTTGCTTTTGCACAGGGAACCCATGTGCTAGACCAGGCTTGAAAGGAACACACGGAACAAACCACACTTGTACAAGAAACACAACACTCATCTCCCGGGCAGTGCGTGCACAACGAGAAGCCTCATTGGTACAAGATGATAAAAGCAACATTTCCCAGATTTCCATTTAGGAATCCTAACTATGAACAAATGTTCTTAATCTGCCCACTTCATACATCTGAGATATAAGACAGGTTGAATCCATGATCATCACCCTAATTAGCCCAAACAAAAGCTCCAGATGTGAGAAGCATGGTTCTGATGTAGGGGTCTTAATAGCAATTGATCAAATATCGTATAGCTATCTCTGGTTTCCATAAATAACATTTCCTCAAAAGTGATGATAACTGCCACATTATAAGATGCATTTTGGCAGTAATTTTTTTGCAAGAGCACGTGCTTCACTTGGGCACAAGTTGAACCCATCTCACTGCAACGTTATTTCAACGTTATTTGTTGCAAAAACAATGCTACTGCCATCAGTGGGTTCACAATTGTGTAAAATTGGACTATCATAGTGATTAATTGGGCTAACTTAATCCGTACATGCAAATTAAGTAATTGCACACACAAATATCTAATTTAGCATGTGCATGCAATAGTTTAATTTGCACATACAATCATACTCTGCGTAAATGAGGTACACAATTATGAACAATTTTTTTCTGCACTTCTCTGCATGTGTAAATTCTCGGGGAAAAAAAATCTCATGATTTATATTGAATGCAAAGAAACAAATATTTCTTGCATCTGCCAATATCACTTCTATTTTCCAAATGGCTACCAGGATAAAGTAGGTATATTTAGAAACTAGAAGGCAAACTAATACAAAGGATAAAAAAGAAAAATTAAGAAACCCCTTACAGCTAAAATTTGGTTGGGTTTGCTTCCATACAATCCTAGCAAGCAAGAATATTAGAATTTTGTTTGAATGAGCACTGCAAGACTGAGGCTTTAAACAAAATTTTGAAAACTTTTCAGAAAACACTCTGACTAGTTGTATAGCAAAAAATTTTAGTTATTGATGTAATGTTAAGGTTCTGTTATTAGCATAAAATTATGTAAAACATAAAATTAGGTAAAACACAAAATTAAGATGCTCAGGTTTGTTCTGCTAGCAGTTTGGACCACAAGGGCAATGTAACAGCTGCCATTCAACATGCGGCACCAATATAAGCTAAAGTTTGCCTTAAAGAGCTACAGCTCTTTAACAGTGGCGAGTAAATATTAATACCTAAAAGCCGCATTAATAATTTAATCCAAAATTAACCAAAATGAGAAGAGGGGACAGGAGGAAGGAGAAAAAAGGCAAAAGCCGGGCTGTAAACAAGAGTTCTAACTACACAATACGTGATGAACTCAGAAATAATTATTTAGCCAGGCTAAAAAAAAATAATCTATCAAACATCTCATTAAAATGCAGATTACCGGCGGTTTATGGCGCGTTCCTTCCCTATTTGGACGGGGAAAAAAATCCCCCCAAAATAAATATATGTACAATATACATCCCTCTCTCTCTCGGCTGCTTTGTGGCCGCGGTGCGGTGCGGCCGCCGGCGGGAGCCTCCCGCTGCCGCGGAGCGCCGGGGTGCGCGGAGGGCGGTCTGCAGCGCC
>VZRU01012331.1:98051-135648 GCA_013398155.1 Pedionomus torquatus
CCCCCATAAGACAGTACCCTACTATTAAATGCCACTGATAATCATATAGAGTATTTTATATCAGTAAATTTTGAAGTGTTTTCAGAAAGAGGTTGGATTCAGTATTGCTGTTTGACAGACCAGAAATGTAGAGCTCCAAAGCTGACTGACTTCCCTGGTGTTACGCCATAAGGTGGTGGCAGAATCAGGAGCAAGACCTGAGATTCTAGAGTTCAGTGGAAGATGGAATCCACCAGCCACTCTTCCCATTTAATAGCTCCATACTAGATCAACCCTTTTTAATCCATTCAATACACACCATATATTAATTTCCCAATATTAATTTGGAACTGGCTTACTTGTAGTAGTCAAAATGTCATCACACCAAAGAAAGACAAAAAACATACAGAAGTTTACCACTCCAACCTATCTACTTTTACCAAACCAACTTGCAATCCCACCAAAAAAACACATTACTATTGACAAGGTTTGTTTCCACAGATATATATTGATTGGCATTAATTATGTTTTCCACCATTAATTCTTTATGAAATGAGTCTGAGCTACTCTATTTCATCATTTTCCCCTGACAGAAGGAAGTCTGGTAATTATTTAGGTCACAAGATTACCTTACTTCAAGCTTTCTGAAAGTTCATCGTCCAAAACTTAATAAAAGCCACACTTAATTGCAGCCTCCACTTTTGCCTATTTATTAAAATGCTTTGACTATTAACAGATTTCTCCGTTTCCTACAGAGTAGGTGCCCAGCTCCCGTCTGGGAGCGACTGCCTGATGTGGAACAGAGACATGTGGTGGTGCAAGGAAACGGGACAGGCGACATGTATGGAGCTCAGGATATGATATGACATTTTAAAGAGCATATTTCACCTCTTGGACACCTTAGGTAGTTCAGATCTAGGTCTACGCACACGGGTAATAACCTAAACTGCCTGCGGTGAAATGCACCTCCAAGCTTTGAAAAGATGCATCAGTAGAAACGAGAAGAGCCGGACAAATCATTAGAAAGGACCTCCCTGACACAGTGACACATGCCACCCACGCAGGATCTGAGAGCAGCCTCTTGTTTGGCCTTCAGTTGACACAGGCATCGCTGCAGTCACCACTAAAAGGCTGTCAGTCACCGGGAGGAGAAACGCAGCGAGTGCTGGTCTGTCCTTTTCCCTGAGACACGAGATGGCAAAAGCAGCTCAGCTATTGCACTGACAGCCCCAGGCCTGAGCAGAGATGTCTTCCCCTGCTCTGAAGCCTGCTGCTGGACACGCTTTCAGCTCTGAGCCATCCTCCCCTGGCCCGGGGATGCAGGAGCTCCCATTTATTTTAACACAGATAAAGGTTCCCAGCAATATGGTCTCCTGAAAAGGTGCAGAAGTTTTCCATAATGTGAGGACAGAAACAAGTATTCATCTTCCTTTTGTCACTGTGGCTTTTAGAATCCAGTTTAGACCAAGCAATAATAATTGCAAAAGCGTAATACAAGGATATTTAATTTGAACTGGAGTAAAGCTACTAAATCAAGTAGATACAACCTTTAGCCAGACCGGTCCCTGTCTGCTCATCAGGTAGCTTGCAGAAAGGAATAATGCTATCACCAGAAATGACACAGGTTCCTCAAGCTGTTCCCAAGGGAAGAGCTGGACCCCACAGGAGGTCTGGAGCACCCACCCCCTCACTGCGATGGGTGCTGAGGAACCTGCAATGTCCCAGTGTAATTTGTTCAGACTCATCCCCCCCAAGACTGCACGGCTTCCTGAGGAGCTGCGGTGCTAATGGCTCTTCCACCACTCACATGTTTTTTCCTGTTCCCCGGGACAGTGCAGAGGAAGACTTTAATTTCTCCCCCCCTTTCACATTTTACTTCTCTGCTCCTCGCCTCCCCCTCCTCCTCGCCCCCCCCGCCTTTCCTTCCCCTCTTATCTACTCTCAGATAAGATCTCTGGTCCCTTTGGAGTGATTTTGGATCGTGCCTTATACCAGGTAGATACAAGGATGCATTTGGAAAGTTAGTCAATAGTACTGTTCTTCCCAAGTAATGTTAATTTCAGTACTACAAACTTTCTCCTGATTCGCCCAGGGACACGGCGGATATCTCTAAAGAGCCTCCTGCCTCATTTTACCTCTTAGTAATGTCGGAACCATATCTTTTAGGAGCATTATGAGAATTAATTAGCAAACGCTTCCAAAGCTGTTAGGCAAGTGCATACATTATTATTCTCTTCATGCAATCCATTTCCTTGTGACGTGCTCTATTGAGCCAGAAGCCAGGATTCCTCTGTGGCATCCAAAAAGGATGTGTTGGAGGCAGTGGATCAGTCACTCACTGCGATTCCAAAGCCGTAAGGCTCCTTGGACGGCTCCTGCAACACCAGCTCTCCCTGCAAGGGGGACGCGGTGCCTGCATAGGGCAGATGACACGCAGTGCTGATCTCCTGCTCACCACGCCAAGCCTATGCCAAGAGCACAGTGCCAGAGTGACAGCCCGGCATCAGGGTGATGCTGAGATGGCAGCAACTGGCTTAAAAGGGAGACACACTTGCTGCTATCAGTTATATTTGAGCCCAGGATCATGAGGTTTCTACCCATTAGTTGACCATGAAAGCAAAAGGAAGCATTTCAACAACTGCAAACTTCTTACCTGTCACCTAAGTTTCCTTCATTTTCCTGCACTATCCAAACAATTTCTCCCCAAAATGCCTTAAAACCAGCTTTTGTTCCTGTAAAAAGCATCATACAGACTTCTGAGCAGCTGGCAATTCTAATTCTAGTAATGGTTTACCTGCTTTTTGGGGTAAATGAAAAAATTGCACTTTGGTTTCCAATACAATCATACTTAGTCTGCTCTTGACTGAGTGCAGGATGCATAATTACATTAAGAATTAATATCTACTTTTAATACATTTTCCAGGGTCCTCTACAAGACAACTTTTTCCTTTGGCAACCTCAACACCCATAAAACCCAGACACACACTCTTTTTGCAGCAGTAATCTTTCCTTGAACATACAACAAGCTATTTCTTCTGAGACTGTATGTTAGCAAAAGGAAATGTGCTATGCACTTGGGGATTGATTAACGTGGAGTGTAAAAAGAAGGAGGGGGGGGGAAATCCTTTTCCTTAGGAATTTCTTTTTTTACTTTTCAGCAGAAAAAAATTTTACTCTGAACGTCCAGCTGAAAACCTGATTGGAAACAGAAATTTCAGCTGAGAAGTATTCTGTGATGACTCACAAGAACAATAGTTTAGTGCCTATTGCTTCCAGTTCCCGTCTAATGGCCAATTTCCACATGTGGACCACCAGGACTGGGATCAGAGTTGCCTTCTTTTGGGAGTATTTTCATTATTGGCAGCACATTCACTAGCACCAGATCCACAAACGGAATCAAGAGGAGAAAGAGTGGGAAGCAAAATAAATTGCTGTATGGGGAAAAGCAGATTGAGAGGTCCTGGCATGCCAAAGGAATAAAAATCACCTCTCTGGATACGTTTGATATGTCTGGGAGAAGTCCTTGTCTTGGATGCACTCTGTAGGAGAGGGAATTAAACATCAGATCCAGAAAAACAAATCAAAACCCCACTATAATGCATTTATTTCCTGAATCTCATTCTGAGAGTCAGTTTCTTGATTTGCAGGAACCTGACTCATGATATTGGATTTCTTGAGGTTGGCAATGACAGAGATGCACCTAAATCTCCTTCCTCCCTCCCTCCCCAGCTCAGTTATGAAAAGGAGGCCCTGGAGGACAACAAAGTCACAGTAACCCAAACAATGGCTCTCACAAGCATCATCAGGAACACTTCTGAATTGGGACTCTACAGTTCTGCAGTTGTGGGCTGCCTGAAATATTCTTTGTAAGTAGATATATTTGGTAAACAAATGTTGCTTTGAAAAAACAAACTCTTCTATGAAATGAGCTACAGTAGCACATTTTCAACCAGCCATAATAAAAAGTAATGGTAATGTTTGCCTTCAAGGACCTGACACTACATCTGCTCAGTTCAGAGAGTGCCAGTAAAGAGAGATGCCCAGCTCCTCCATCTCACCTGACAGTTGCTAAATGATCTGATGAACCAGGCAAAGTCACTGACACTTGCTACTACTGGGCTTGTAGGTCACACAACTACTTTTCTTTGCTGTGTAATCTATAATATAAATTCAAACCCAGTATTTCCTTATGCATTTAACAATGAGATATGGTAACATTTGCCTGCCTGCTCTAAAGGCAAGGAAGTAACCGCACCGCACCATACAGCCATTACACATTCAGCTTTCCTTATAGAAAACTCTTAAATATCATATAGAATCATAGAATGGTTAGAGTTGGAAGGGACCTTAAAGACCATCGAGTCCCAATCCCCCTGCCATGGGCAGGGACACCTCCCACCACACCAGGTTGCTCAAAGCCATATCCAGCCCGGCTTTGAACACCTCCAGGGATGGGGCATCCACAGCTTCTCTGGGCAACCTGTTCCAGTGCCTCACCACCCTCACAGGAAAGAATTTCTTCCTGATATCTAATCTAAATCTCCCCTCTTCCAATTTAAAACCATTACCCCTTGTCTTGTCACTACACTTCCTGACAAAAGGTCCTTTTTGCCAACAAGGTAGCTTTGTCGAAAAGGCAATATGCAAAAAGAGCATCATCAGAGGCGGTGGTTGAGAACCACCTGACAGTGCACACCAGGGAACCAGCTTTCCCCAGAAGCCTTTACCACCCTGGAATCCCTGTGCTTATGCCAGAGGGAGGAAAAAAAATTAAAAAAATAAATAATAATTTCAGTGGCTCACTGGGCCCATGTCAGGGGTGGGAGCGTCACAACACCTGTCCTGGCTCCTCTCCTGATCTCAGCCAACTGTCCCAACACCATCGTTAGTCACCGAATAACTCTTGGCACACGGACTCCTGTCTGCTCAACCCGAGTCGCAAACTCCTTTCCTAGGAAGAACTTGTTCACATGAGGAATTGAAAAAAGCTGTAAGCACTTTCTTTCCTACCAGCTTCTTCCAAATATGAAGTTGATGATCTGGAGACAAAAAGATCCCTTAACATATCCTATAGTGACTTACTCTTCTACATAATAGAAGTCTGTAGAACCTGTGCAAGATCTGCAAATAACGCATTTTTTTTGCTTAGCTCCTTCCTTGTCACTTGAAATCACCTGAAGTTTGGGGGTTTATCATGATATTGCTTTCTTTTGAAAACAGACCATCATTTTTATTTCTGCTCCGTATATTTTGCTCCTTTTTATATGTGGAGTTTGCTACAATTGTTTATTACTTCTACAAAACGTCTCATATTATGAAGAACAATTCTTACGTATTTCACACCATTAAATTAACCATGGAAAACATTTACACATGTCTGGCAAGAAACTTTTGTGAACAGATTCCAGTTAAGTCCTAGTTAAAAGAACTTTATGTGCAATAAAGTCCTCAAAAATATTAAAAATCATATTTAAAGTATTCTCATAAAACGTGTATTGAGAAAAGACAAGTTTAATTCTCAAAGGCTCCATTATTGAAGCAAAAATTAAAATTTGTACTGTTTCTAAATTGGAATAAAATTGCAAGGATGCAAACACTATCCTATATCATAATCTATAAACCAGTCACAAATGTTAAATCAACTGTAAAAATGATTTAAAATCTACATGACTAATTTTATTAAACTGATTTAAAATCACATTTGTGCTACCTTCATTTATTAACTGTATTTCAGCCAACACTCTGTTTATAATGGATTTGCAGAAATGCAGATATATATGGAGAAGAAACTGTTAAAAGGGGCAAGACCTTTCCTCTTCTGTGCCTATTTTCTTAGCACATGCTTGTGGTAAGCAGAAACATATAAATTAAAGATGCAGAGGCCTTGTTAGGTTCTGCAGTCAATTCTCTACAATTTTATGGTTGTTCTCTTCAGTTTGCTTATTCATAACACAATGATTTTTGCTCTTTGTTCCAAGCTTAGAAAGCAGTTCACAAATATTAATTAATATCTGTAAAACTGTAGCCATTTCTAGTACTGTTCTGGCTTCTTGCAGACAGGAGAATTGTGGGCTGTGGTTTTCCATTTAGGTCTAGCACAGATCCGACTGAATCAACAACGCTATTTCTGGTTTATTTTGGTGAAACCAATTCAAACTGGCAGCTGACCTTGAGGTAGATAAGAAGGGGTTATACAAAAATTTTAGGGAGCTTTCCAATTATTATTTCAACATCTTGGGAGTTAATCCCAGTGCACGCTTGTCGTCAAGCACCCAGCCTCAGGTGCAGGCAGTGCACTGGAGGGATGGACATTACGGCGAGTCGATGGCAGGACAGGGAGCAGCTACAGGAGTCCCACAACCCTGATGTACAAAGCTACCAACTGTGGCAAACTTAAAAAAAAATAAAAAAAAAATGCAGTGACCCTTTTAATAATGAAATTTACCTTGTAACTTTATAGATGGGAGGGAGTTAAAATATAAATCCCTTCACATCCAGATTAGAATAAAGTGTAGGTAAAGGTAGGCTTCTCCAGTCTAAGAACTACAAGGATATATTTCACTGTGTTTTTTCCATTTCTAAATAAAGAATTTAAAAAAAAAAAAAAAAAAAAAACAAAAAAAGGGGTGGTGCTTTGAAGTCAGAATAATGTTCTGGAGGTCAGGGTCTGTCACCCCCATGAGCTGCTGGTGCCTCAGTGAGGTGGTGGCACCAGGAGGTGACACTGCTCCCTGCCTAATCCTCGCATCAGAGAATCTCTGCTGATGCCATTCAGAAGCACTGAAATCAGTGGAAGTTTTCTAAGTGTTGTTTCAAGAAAGAGATGCAAAGTCTTCTCACTATTCCTTCCAAACATCACAAATAATGATTCCACAGGAACAGGGAGAATCAGAATGTCAAACTCTTCACAGGGCAAGATATTTGTGTGTTTGGGTTTTTCTTTCTCTTTAGTATATCCCTAATTTAAAGCGTATGTCCCTTCACAAAGAAAACAATTTCTTGCTGTCATACCATGAGACATTACAAAACAGTAAGGATAATTCATGTGCAATTTAAAACAGACCCCACAGAGCAAATGGTGGTCTAATGACAACACACCACTCTGTGACACCATGGGTCCAGGGATCCTCCTTTGGCCCCAGCAGGCCCCAGAGAGGGGTGTGGAGACATCACGTTCACTGTCAAGGAGGGGAATGTTGCAATATTTGCCTTTTTTACTGCATTACAAATTACCAGTAGCCCTTGAAAGCACCCAGCTGAAGCCCTTACTCCACCAGTGGGCTTGGTGGGGACTGTCCAAGCCTCCCCCACCTCTCCCAAGCTGTCCCATGTAGAGTCACCCCGAGGAGAGGACAGAGGGTGCCTGTTCTGGCAGCAGGGCTTGGTGCACACCTCCAGCAGCGCAGTGGGAAAGTGCTACATCTCTTCATCCTCACCATCTCCCTGCCAACAGCAGACAGGAATCACCATCCTGTGCCCCATCCTCTGTAGGGGCACCACCAGCCCCAGCTGGTCCTGCACAGATGGCGAGGAGCCCTACAAGGGGTAGCACTGGGGTTGGGTGTTGGCTGAGGTTCAAGATCGTAGCCCTAAGCTGGAGTCTAAGCATCAGGGCTAATGTTTTTTTCCCTTTGTTCCGCCCTTCCTCCCTCCAGGCCTCCATGATAACCCTTTCTGCTGTGAGATCTTCCAGGAGGCCGCATATTCTCTCGACATGAAGGCATGAACCACCCCCAGCAAAACAAATTTGCTTGAGTTTTGGCTGAATAAATCCATTCAGGTGAAACACTGCTGGACCTGCCTATGCCCTACCAGAGGACAAAAAGCCCAGCTTCACATCTGTCTTCTTAAATCTGCAGATTTCAGCAACCATTTCTTTCAAGCGTTATCTCCTCACCGCCACATAGTGACCTTAGACATAAGGAACAATCAGCAGGATTCAGGCAGATAAATATTCTAATGCACTTTATCTTACAGATGCTGCAAACATGTTTGCAAGACAGACACAGTTACTGCTCCTTCAAGACTCCATATGACCTTTAACATCATTTTCCCCAAAAGTTAATTTCTGTGATTAATGCAATATACTAAACCCCATAAATCTGCTCATTTGAAGGATTCAAATTAGGAATTATTGACAGCTGATAGAACAGAAGTGCAGAGATGAGGCAGATTTTCTCATCTGTCCATCTAAATGTTGGAATATGTATTGATTAAAATATGACATGGTATAGAACCCACCATAAATCTAAACTCTATTAGATTAACACAGGCATTCAATTAACATAAAATGACAACCTAAGAGAAAAGCCTTGAATGTCGGCGTATCTCAGCTTGGCATATTTTAACCCACCTATCTGGGCAAGTTTTGAGGTAGAGATGTGTTCCTGGTTTCACCTTGGCTCTTCGCATGTGGATGTGAACTGAACTCTTGGGTGAATACAGACCCAGGGCACTTGCTGGTTTTCCACTTGGCAATACTTAAATATTCAAGCTGAGCATAGAATACAAAACTGCACCCATGACATGAAAAATTGTCAGATATTCTTTCAATGCCCTGGCTTGGAGCCCTTATACGTGCAGATAGGCATGTTCCTCTGCATGTACAGGCTCAAAGTTTCCCTCAAGCTGCTGAAAACCTTAACTGAATCTTACACCCCTGTCCCCAGCTGCTCTGCTGCAGCGGCATCATTCCTGACCAGGCTGCAGTTAAGCTGCCTGAGCCCGTCTGTTCCTTTCTCCTTCTGGCCAACTCATCCTATCAGGACCACCTTTTGCCAGCCTTATTCTTTCCAGTAATCAATAATTACCTTTCTCCACTCCCTCTGATGACTTCTGGAAGGGGTAGCCTTATGTCACTGTAGCAATTGAAACCATAATCTGTGCTCTAATGGGTATTTGTCTAGGGTTCACAACTGCAAATGGGAAAGTGTTAACCCAAAGTCCCTGCAGAAGCTGAAAGGGAAAGGCTGGCTGGCTGGAGCTATACACAAGCGATGAATCCTCCCAAGAACGAAATTAGTATGTATTATTAGTCTGCATATTATGCTCACATTTTAAAAGATACTAATTTTCTCTCTTTCTCCCCTTTTCTCCAAAGTACCACTATTTAGAACCATAGATTCATAATTGCTCAGGAAAGCCATTGTCCGTGTTCTCTTAGTATGTCCATTACATTTAATCTATCCTGAAGCCTCTATTCAAATGCAACTTGTTAATATTTTTATTATAAAATTCCATACTTTCTGTGAAGCTACTTTCATGTTACATTTTTCCCTCAAAGAGAAACTTGAGCTCTCAAGCAAGAAATATGCAAACCAGCAGTATGAGAAACAAGCAAGCTCAAAACACATCCAAAAAACCCAACATTTGCATGTGGACTTGTTACATAGTCAAATTTTTATATTGCTTACTTGTAATAATTTTCAATAGATGATTGAAAATTTGCTGTTCTGAACTGAAAAAGCAGGGTTTTGTTCAACAGAAATGTGCACGATTTCAACAATTCTTTCAGCTGCCATCCTGTTTTTTTTCCCCACTCAGCAATTCACCACAATCAGCAGAGGAAAAAAAAAAAAAAAGAGAGAAGGTTGTTTAACAGGCTGGGATTTCAGATGAAAAAGCAAGGTTGTTGAAAATTCCCTAATCAACTCTACTGAACGGGACCAACAGCAAAGTGTCAAAAAAGGCTGCTTTGGTGCGGGTCAGGGATGCCATGAGGAGCAAGCTACAGATGTGCCAGGAGAAAGCCTGATGCAGCAAGATTGCCAGCCTTGTCCTAGGCACAGCTGGTTCAGCCTGTGCAAATAAGATCCGCTGAAGTGCTCAAACTTCTCCACGTTTTCATAAATCAAACTAAACCCCTCCAGCTTCCCCGCCCTCCCCCCCCCACTTCCTTCTCTTCTACTTTTGTGCTTAAAGGAGGCCAAGAACTGGGTGAGTACGTAATTAGTATAAATGGAATCTGAATTGTGGCCTCACCCCCAGAAAACAGGGGCTTCTTGAGATTAATTGGAAAAGCAAAGAAAATAACCCACTTCAGCTCAAACTGTTTCTGAAGTGCCGCGGTAAGCTCCATATGATATGAATACATAACCTTCGTATGATAAATATACAGAACCGATGCTTTTAACATGTCAGGAGGAGAAAACGTGGTTTGTTGAGGAATGAAGCACTCGAGGTGCACAGAGAGCATCCTTGCCTGTTCCTTGCCTCCCGCTACACATACCCATGGGTACCAATCCCATACTATATCCTGACACTACCTCTGGAACAGATCATCAGCCCAGTGGCACCAGAAGAAACCCCAAAACACCTTCACCAGCACTGCCCCGAGGTGCATAGCCAGTGAGCCCCTGCTGCACCATCCCCTGGAGTCAGGTGGGGGGCAAGAGGCAGCACCCAGGTCATGCCAGGATGTATTTCCCCTTCCACTGCTCCTAGCTAATCTCCTCTCTGCCAACTCTGCACCAAAACCTCTTTCCCTTACCAAACGCCATGAAGTACACTGTATTGAGGCCTGTCAAATGTACAAAATTGTATTGCGGTGAGTCAACCATGCTGCTAAGCAAAATCACTGCAGTGAACTGACCAAAGAAGTAAGCAAAAATATCTTGCAAAGAGTTCACTGGCTAAAAGTACACTACCCCTTCCAGACTGAATACCTTCTGAGCAAACTGACAGGACGGACAATGGGCTGAAATAAGAAATGGATGTGACCTCTTCCCAGGGATTTTGGCAGCAGAGCCATGCTGGGGTCACGCTGATGCTCCATGCCTCGGCTAGCTGAAAAGCCAGGAATTCTCTCATTTGGAAAAAGAAAACTAACACAGACCAAAATCAAGGTTGTAAAAGACTCTAAGCCATTACTCTGCAAGAACTACTGGCAGCCAAGGACAGGCGCTGCTCTCGTGCCCTCCTCCACAGGGATGCAAGAGGAGGTCCCTGGCAGAGCTGCATCCAACGGGCCAATTAAAGAACCTTCTACCCTGAGGATGAACACAGGTATTTCAGACACTGCACTGACACCAGAGCGAAAGGAAAGTGCACGCCCAGTATATAATCCTGCTTTATGCCGTGTGGAAACGGATCATTACTTTTCCCCTGGAAAGGTCTGCTATTAGTTAAAGTAATTGGGAGGAGAAAGATGGATAAGGAATCGTCACGAGGTGCTGTATTCTCACAGCTCTAACTGTGCTATTTGTAGCTCTGAATGTGGCACCATGGTGTTAGGTAGTGGCTAAGACAGGCATACAATACTTTGACAATAAAGATGGCAGGAATCAATTTTCCCACCTTCTGAAGTGGGAAACCTCCGTGACACATTTACTGTGCATCAGTGACACTCTGTGGTCTGGAGGCTCTGGGTTACTGCAAAAAATATTGTGAATCTGGAACACCATCTTGCATTTCACTGATAGACCTGAGAACTAAACACAGGACTTGGTGGAAGCCAAAGATACATCAGGAGTAAAATACTTTTCATGCTACCTACAAGAAAGCAGCATTAGCATCACCGTCTACAGCAGCACTTGGTGGGGAGTGGACCGTGCCCAGCTGAGCCCTCAGGAGAGCTTCCCACCTGGACTGCATCAGCATAAATGTTGCATTTAACACCATCTGCCTCCTCTCAAAATGTACAGCAATATACCCTCAAGCCGAGAGGGAACCCAAGATGAACAGCAAAGAAAACGAGCAAGTGAGCTGCAGCACCACAGCCTTGCAGAGCACCAGAAAGCTCATGGGAGAAAAAGAGACACCAAGAAAAAGAGCACCATCGCTTGTCTGAAGTAGCTGTAGGTTTACAAAGACCACCTGAAGCTGAGCTGGCTGATGCACAGGGGTGAGCTCCAGCTCTTGACAGAAAGATGAGACATCATACTTTGTGTACAATTCCAGCTGCATTGACTTATATCAGTATTGAATTTAATTTGAATAACGCTAACAGTCTCTCAAACCCTTCAGAAGAGAAGTAGTTTAGCGTCTGCAACATACACTAATGCTGGAAGAAAAATGACGTGCTATTGTGTGTTCAGACATCCATAGTATTTGCTATTTGTTTGGAGTTTTATGGAGTTGGGAAGACAGATGGAAATTTTTGTGTTAGAGCAATGCAAATGATGGCAACATTACTGGATGCCTTGTAGGAAGTCTCAGTGTGATAGCAGAGCCCCTAGATGTGAATTGTAAATTGAAATTAAGCTTTTCCATTGAAGAAACATGATTGAGGGTGGCTTGAAAAAAAAAAAAAAATCAAACAAAACACATCAGCAACTTTCCCAACAGATTGAGGGCACACTTCGCCACAGTGGGATCTTCATGCAAACCTTTGTGACCCCACAGAGAGCAAACCCTGAGTGTAACATGGCCCCATCACACCAGCCCAGGAGCTGCTGCACGAGGGTGAGAGCAGAGGACAGGACAGAGAAAGGTCTTTCTGAAACAACTGAAAAGGAAGAATCTTCCTATCATCACTTTGGGAGGAGGGAACAGGACGGGGAAAGCTGTCAGGAGTGTTTTATTTGGTAATTAAGTGCAAAGCATGGAAATTGTCAAGAGTAAAATTTTTGTTCAACTCAATTCTTCATAAATAACCCAGGACAAAAAGCTTTCAAGCCATGAGAGTTTGGGGTACCTCCTGAGCAAAGATCACTCCTCATCAGACTTGTGTAATAGGAGGCTCCATTTCTTCTTGAGGTGCTTCACAAACTTAGACTCCTCCCGACTCAGCCGGAGTGAGGCAAGTTCTGCCCAGGGTGGGCATGGCCCTGCCTGTGCATCTTCAGCTTCCAGCTTCCAGTGTTAACTGGCCTTAGGTTTAAAAAAAAGGGAAAAAAGTGTTCCTCCTTCTTGTTTGACCAATGTGAGCTCCCTCTTGTGGCTCTTGCAAAATTTCCAGCTATTTACCAAGCTGACTGAAGCCCGGTTGCAGTGCGAAGCCCGGACGGGCACCCACTGGAACTGGCACTTCTCAGGTCCCCCCCTCCCGACATCACCAGTACCTTTTGTCCCAGTAACTTGCTGCTTCACTTCTTAAATTCTGCTAAAGCCTTAAATATCGAGACATTCATTCTCAGCGTACACTCCCAGCCCAGACGAGCTCAAACAAAAGGGTAAGACTGAAGCAGCATTTCCTTTTGCTCTTTCCAGGACTCTCGGCCAGCCCTGCTGTATCCCACGCAGGACCACAGAGTGTGGCATGTCCCCTGCCAGCTCCCGTGGGTGCTGAGAGCTCCCTGGTAGCCCCTCACCTCTCAGATGTCCACACACATCTGCCGTCCTTCACCACTCCAGTAGTAGGATCACTGAGCACAACAGCTCTGTCTCATTTTTGGGTCTCCTCCCAGCCCGGGGCCAGCAGCTTTACAGGGATCTCATTCCTCCTGGAACTCTCCCATGCCTAGAGTCATATTCCCATGTTTCCCCCCGCCCCCGCCACAGCTAGCTAGTTTTCTTTCTGAAGTATCCAATTAGGCAACTTTTCCAGGAGAGGAAAGGGAGTTGTTAGTAGATGGTTTCCGCCTGCAAGGTTTCACACCAGCCCTTCCTAAACGGGTCTGTGGAGGCTTTCCCCGCGAGGAGCGCGGCCGCCGCCGCTCTGACAGCTCTATCCACACGCTGCATAAATCCTGGTGCTTCAGCAGCTGCCCCAGCCCTGACCCTTGGACCTCCCTGGCACGGAGCAGCCGCTCGGCTCACTGGTAGCATCTTACAGGAACATATGTTTTTACATCTAGTACAGCAGCTACAGAAGGGTTTCCAGAGTGAAGAAAGATATAAAAAAGCATGGCTGAAGTTCAGCTGACCCTATAATGTTACTTTTTTTTTTCCACGTGGGCACATCATTTACCTCTGTAACAAGTCAAAGGGAAGGCCCTTCTGGTAAAAGAAAGGCAACTTCCCAGGAACACATGGACAGGACTTACCTGTGGTTCCAGACTGACTACTACCATGCCACTATCACCTTGGATAAAATCAGCAAAGTATCACCAGGAAAGAGAGGAAAACAGAACTATGATAGCCGTTAAACTTACAGCGCTTATTCCCAATAAATCTGGTTGAAATGGGGGGCTTGAAGGCAATAAAATGTCAAAGAAAGCACTTGCTAATCAAATACATATGAACAGCTCGACACTTGATGTTGGGGAGGTTTAAACCCCAATATTGTGGCAAAGGTTCCTCTCTTGAACCTTTTAAGAAACTGTTTTGTATGAAGATGAGAGAGGTGTAAAATGCAGAAAAGTGGAAACATCACAAGATGTGCTGCAGAAATTAACACTCTTTTGACAAGTGATCATGTTTCTTTTACCAAGGAAAAAAAAAAAAAAAGAAAGCCTTCATATTATAATCTACAGCTGAGTTTCTTCAAATGCTTGTTGGATATCACTCCAAATGCAAGTAGCCAGAGAAGTACGCCTTACAAAAAGTAGATATATAATTCATCGTTCAGACAGAACTATTGCTAAATCACAAAAGATGGATGAGTGGCTATGAAGAATGTGTGTCTTTCAAAGGGGAAAGCTACCAGGCTAACCAGCTCAGTGCATTTGAAATCATGGGAACCACACCAAAGCCAGAGAGTAACTGCATTTCTAAGAAAACCCCTGATACTCTAAAACTAGAATATCATGTTCCTTTTCTTACACATCCACCCTAACCACAAAGTACACATGATATGATTTTGTGCACATCATATGCATTTCCTGTACATTAGCATTCGGAGAGCTCTGCATTGTAATGAAAAGAAGGAATCTAATGTTCAAGTTGCACAAGAAAGAAAACTTATAAAACTGCCATCTCATGAATGTAATTTATTCGTTTGGAAAGACAAAGGATGAAACATTCCCACAGACCCACAAAGTCTCCACAACCACAGGGCAGGGAAGCACATGAATATGCCAGGCAAGAAGTTTTCAGTCCCTGGTGCTTCAGCTAACAATGGGGGAAGGAGTCTTCTCAACCTATTGTCTTCTTCTCACTCCTAATTGCAGGGACCTATGAGGAACTCAAAGATTTATTCGCAAGACTTCCCCTGTAGACAGGGACACCTCAGATGGCCTTCATCCAGTTTTATCCATGGCATGAAATCCAATCACGCTTCTCCCTTTTATTTCTTTACAAAAAGGAACATCAAGTTTTTAAATATCTCTTGGGCTACCTATACCTGTGCTAAGGCTGAAGATCCCTCTCATTTAGTGCTTTATTTGTGAGCTCCTGGGAGAAGGAGATGTGCAACTCATAAGCAATGCCACAGGCATAAGTTTTCAGAAAAGCCACGGCCTTAGGCAGGTCATTGCACTGTCAAACACTGCAGGCTCACATTTAGGAGCAAGATGCTACCTTTGGTTGGCTTATACCTCACGGAACTGAAAAAACAGAATAAATTAATAGATAATAATTGCTATACCCTTGATACCATTCTTCTCTGCCTACTACTGCCCCACTCTAGATAGGTGGAATGCAATTCCTCAAATGATCAAAAAGGTGAGTTTCTTCAAACGTGCATTAAAAAAATTAGCACTGAAGCAAAGCTGTCCAGATAGCTGGACGTGTGTGCATTCAGCATACTAAATCCTGAATACGCACCGTCTCAAAAAATAGGACGTCTCCCTCGGTAAGGAATCAGAAGAAAGGGAGCAACGAGAACATAGCCATTGATATGGAAATCAGTTTACCTTATGGAGAAACATCTCATTGAAGCAGCTCCTAATGTTTCACCCAGCCCAACTGAATTGCTTTCCAGACCAATAGAGAGCCTGGTGGGATACAAATGCTGCCGGGGGACAGCTCTGCGGCACATCGTACCCTTAGAATTCAGGAGCCTTCAGCAGTGGACGCAGACATTGCTCACCGCTCCTGGCTAACAAGAGCACACCTGAGACAGGGACATGCTCCATGTCCCCTTGCCACCAACCCTGCCAGAGCTCAACAGCTAGAAAGTGATTTCTGCTCTTTGGTAAAGCCAAAATGGCCCAGAACAGTGGAGCAACACCCTTAGAGTAGAGAGAGAGAAAACAGCTATGATAGTTCCTGAATTGCTCCTTCTCACTGTATTACCAAGCTGCTCCTGCCCACAACTGGACACCCAAACTGGCACATAAACAGGCATTCATGTTTCTTGAGATTATGTGATTGCATAATAATCTGAATACAGGACACAGGCATCCTAAGAGCTTGGAGAGGGCTTCCAAATATGAACTTTCTATTTTTTAAAAATCTGTTTTACTTCGTCTTCTTTCAAAAATTCTGGTTACCAGAAACAAGTAAAATGAGTTTAACAAACTGCGTGCTCACTATCAGCAGACACCACTGTGGTCATGGGCATGACTGGATCACCTCTTACTCAGAGCAGCAATACTTCCTTCTGGAAAATAAGTTTTTATCCAGCATTTTAAAAATAGTCTGCTTCAAAGAGGAAGGGAATCAAATGCTGCATCCATTAGAGATGAGTACTAAGTGAGCAAAGGCAGAGGGGAGGGATTCTTCTTTCAGTGAGCAGCTATCTGGCAGGAATACATACCCAAGATGTGGGTTACTCTCTCCCCAGCAGAGCAGTGATTTCAGGCCAGGCCTCCTGCATCCTGGATAAGTTTTCTAACTGCTCAACTGGCGGATAAAAGGGCTGTCATCTCCTTCTCTGCCTTTCTGACAGTCTGGCCCTGCATGGCTTTTGTGTTTTGCCTTTTATTCCTCCCCCCACCCCCCTGGAATCGCCTCATTTGATACAAAACACAGTGTTTTCTATGTTTCATATTATTAAGCAAACTAGAAAAAGAAATACTTTTTGGTTGAGATTGATTATTTTCTTCACTTTTTTTTTTTCCCCTGCAAGACAGCCAAACCAAAAAGTCAATTGTTAGCACAACCATAATAGGGACAGCAGTCCGCACTCAGCATTGTGGGTTACAGAGCAGAGCGGGCCAATACCACATCCCAGAATCCAATTTCCACTTCCCAGTTTGGTGAAAGAAGAGATCCAAAAACGATACGCAGCCCTGGATCCGTCGACCTCCCCAAAATCCCACTGCCTCTGAGTCGGATCTCCAGCTTTAAGGCTCGGGTCCCAGCCTAGCGCATACCCACATTTGCTACATGAACTTTTGCTCCCTCCCCTACTTGATTAAGAGCAAAGAAAGTAACAGATGGATCCATGCTGTTCCTTTGTAGCCAGGAGATTAATGTTTGCATTGCATCAGACAACTCGCGCTCCCACAAGGGAACGCTGCTGCTGCCGCCGCCGTCCCCGCAACCGGCACCTGCGCTCGCTCCGACCGGCACCCGGGCCAGAGGGGCTGTGTGAGGGAATGCGAACGGTTCGGTTTTAAAGACACTAAACCCTTCAGAAGCACGACACGGTGTGAAAAAAAATAAATACTGGCCATGCCTCGAGTGGCCAAGCTTTGCTGTACTCTCAGTGCCGGCAGCTGACGCCTCTGCTGTACATCACCCTGCTGAAAGGCTGTCGGGGAGCGCATCCTGAGGAAGGCTGTTGGTAAACAAACTCGGGTGTTTTCTCCTGCCTGCTGAACCCACGGGGACGGGATACACTCCAAAACCACACCAGTGGTGCTGGAAGCCAGCTTCTGCCTCTCTTAAAAAAAAAAAAAAAAAAAAAAAACCAAACCAAAAAAAAGAACCCAAACCAACCCAGCCCCTGTGGACTCAGCCCAGCTCTGCCATTCACGCAGGTACCCCTGGCTCCTGTGAGCCACCTTCCCCGGCCAGCAGAGAGGAGCTGCTGCGTCTTCACAGCCCGTGGCCAGGGTCGGGTCCAGCAAAGCGACGGCACGGTACCAGCCACGGTGATGAAAAGAGATGGTTTTGTCCGTGGTATCAGGATTAGATGCCGCGGGTGCCAAGCTGCAGGAGCCTGGAAAGGCTCAGCTGCCAGCCTGCCCGCATTTGGGCTGAATAGGGTTTTGAGTAACTTACAGCTTAAAAAACTCAGATAAAAAGAAAAAGAATACGTTTTAATCAAAAAGTAGCATTATGCCCTGTAACTTTCACTTCTTTACCCGACAGCTGATCTTCTTTTTCCCCTACACAACATCAGCTGTTTTTCCCTGGGTATTGTGTCAGCTTTTTGTCCCACGTCCTGGCCCTCTAACTGCTTACACAGAAGGGACACGTACCCAGGGCAACCTCAGCTGGGCAGAGCCACACGGGTCATGGTGACCCTGGGAGTGACATGGCGCGACACCGGGGAGTGCACTGGGTGGGTTTGGGGGCCGAGAAGAGTCCCATCACACCACACCCCCCCAAAGTCTGAACCCTTAGTTTTGCTTCTCGCTGCGACAGAGGATGGACTTTACATGATTTACTGTGCAATCTGCGAATTTTAATAACTGCTACCATTTATCAGGACATCTATCACGCTATATCTTTTGCAGCTGTTGAAAAACAATCTTGGTGCTTTCAAAGTAGTTTCATCATAGATTCAAAAAAAAAAAAAAAAAAGCCTAAAACAAAATTGAAAAACAAAAACCAGCCATATGCCTACTTGACCTAGGATACATAAACCTGTTGTTCAATCCAGAGGAGGGATTACAGCATTACTTTTTAGTAAGTTGCTTTTCATATGGAAATTTCTTTTCACAGTAAAGCTCTGTATTTAATGGCATCAACATAAAAAACATCCCTATTTTTAGTTCCCCGATCGTGGACATATAGATTTTTATAGTGTCTGCAAGCATACATTAACGTTAATTTCCCCATTCTCCTTTGTACTTTGTTAATGTCACAATCTGCTGTAAAACCTTGCCAAGTTTCTTAACTGTCATGTTAATTCCGAGACCTAGTCTGCACTCTCTGACATTTCAGGACAGAACATGGCAGTAAAAATAGATTAAAAACAGCTTATAAGTATTATAAAATCTAGAACTTTACAGATGGTGGAATTATATCTGCTGAATGGAAATTTTAGCAACTCAGAACACAATAATATTAGAGTAGCCTATTGATTTCTAAGACAAATATTTTCAGAAGTAACGTAATGGTATCTGAGTAGTAGGCAAAACCCACAAAAATGTAGGAAAGTTGGGTGGGTTTTTGTCTTCTTTTTTTTTCAAGCATCACTGTGAATGTGCATACCGTGTTGGTGCTAGTATTAAGTTTCAAAGCTTTTCTGTGCCATATAAATAAAGGACATAATAAGATCTTGATTTTATTCATGGTTAGTTCAAAGTTCACACAAATTATTTCACACAGGGGATTTGTCTGAGGGTTTTGGCATTATAGAAATGCATTAATGTACTTTAGATATTAAATGACAATGCCACATGGTAAGAAATTTGCACGAATGAACAGGAAATTAGACACTGTTTCTTTTTTTTTTTTTTTTAACTGATTGCTAAAGAATGTGCTGTTTAAATGTGTACTATCCATTTCAAAGCGAAGCTTTTGCTGATTTCAGGAAGTTTAAAATCGGCTAATCAGAAAGTAATACAGTTAAAGTTAAATATTTTTTTTAAGGAAACTGTTTCTTTAAAAAAAATCCTTTTCCCTTTTCTTTAAGGAGTACTTATTATTTCCATCATCCTTGTTGAGTTGTTGATGAATAGCTCACATCGTTTGCCAAGCTCCACCCTCTGTCTTTTTTCTAAACCCTTTACTCATTATTTGCTCAGTCTTTTTCCCACAGCCTAGACAGCCTGTCAAGGCAGCTTAAATAAAACACTGTATTAACATTAGGAAATGGCATTCAGTTCCCAATTGATCTCCTAATACTTTATGTTGAAATGATAATTGGTACAGTCTTCATTGAAAAAAAAGGGAGAAAAACTACTTTTCAGTCACCACAAGGTATTATCTTAGCTGATGTATTCACAACCAAACAGATACATTTTTAAAATCTCCCCATCTGCTGGAGACTGCAGTTCACAATTCTTTTCAGCTGACATAATCCAGATTGATTCGTTCAGCAGATAAAATTCAGGCCACTTCTGCCCTTTATAGGAGCAACATAATACCAGTCTTTATTCAGTAACAATGTAACATAATGGGATCGGAATGTGCAAAATGACTGTTCTTAAATTACTGTGACACACAAGGGTCCAACACAAGCTGTGGTTTAATGTAAAAAATCATTAGGCACAGATTACTAAAGTGGTCCTGCATTAACAAGGTCAAACCAAGACTGTTTATGATATTTTTCAGGAGGGGAAAAAAAATAACATTTGCTAATATCTAGATTATGAATGCATTTTTAAGAGGGAAAAAATCTTCAGGTTTTTGGTTTTGTTCTTTTTTTTTTTTTTCCATGAAGAAAGTACTGTTTATTCAATAATGAGTGCAACAGTTAAGGATTCTATAAAGACCTTTTCTGCAGAGCCAAGTTAATCTATTACACACTGAAGCACACACACAAAAAATCTAAATAGCAAAAGGTTGTCAAGAGAGTTGCCAGAAATGAATATTTTGGTTTACTGCTATATCAAACAAATTTTGAAGACTGCCAGATTATTATTAACCCATTCTAGCACTTTTACTGTCAATGACCATTAGAAGGAATTTAGCAACTTTCCACACCGCTGCAGGGATTTTGCAGCTATGTAAATCATTCTTCCTTAGCAGGATGTCCCTCAAACACTTACAAATCAACCTGTCTGCACAAAAGAAGCCAAAGTGAAGAGACACAGTAAATTTCATCCTTATTGACAAGTCCTTGCACCCCAAGAGTCTAATGACCATTTAAGATCATGTAATACAAGGATTTTCTTTGTAGAGTTATTTCTTCCGATCCGATAAAATCTAAAATTTAATAATGTCTTACTTAAGAAATCCATTATGTCATCATGCATGGAAATAAAGACAGAAGTAAAGAACTGTTTCTCTATCAAAAAACCTGCTGGCTTTTTTCTCTTGCCTTTGATTTGGAGGCTAACAGTACGTGAATGAACCCCAGTATCCCAGGCAGGGGCTAGGCTTGCCCACACACCGCAGCCAGTTTTGGCTGTTGGTGGAAGTTAACCCAGAAGAGTCAAATTCAGCTCCTGGGAGGAAAGGTGGTACTAGAGGGGAAAAAAAAAAAAAAAAAAAAAAAGAGCCATTCTGCCTTGGTTTGTACCTAGAGGTCCAGACCAAGCGGTTATCACAGGAACGGAGGGGTTAAATGCCCCACATTCCACTTTCCTATTTTGACCTTGTAAATTGTGAAAGCAGTGTTTTGCTGTCCTTTACTACTAAACTACTAGAGCTGGGTAACTGCTGAAATCAGTTGCTTAAATTTAAGGTACTACTCATTTGTGATGAACATGCAAGCAACGAATGTATTTTAAACCCATGTGAGTGTATTTTAAACCCACGTTCAGGGAAAGCAAGGCTTCCCTGTTTGCCTGCTACATCCTCATGCACCCATTTCATCAACTGACAGAAATAGCCTCAAGAAACCTCGCTAGAAAAGGACAGCTGGCAAACTCAAAGGATAGCTGAAGAGGAATCCATCCACTTCAAAACTTAGAATCATAGAAACACAGAATCATAGAATGGTTAGAGTTGGAAGGGACCTTAAAGATCATCAAGTTCCAACCACCCTGCCATGGGCAGGGACACCTCCCACTAAACCATTTTGCTCAAAGCCCCATCCAGCCTGGCCTTGGGATAACGCTGTCTAGAATCTCCATACAGGTGGGTGATGGTGACACCCTGACCCTGCCAAGGATGCTGGTGAGCAGCTGGCAGCAAGTGCCACCAGTAAGAGTTCCACTAGCACAGCAGCAGGTAGCATGCAGGACTGCATCAAAATCGAGAAATGCCCTCCTGAAATACTTTCCCATTTGAAGAATTCCCACAATTTGGGTCATTTTACAAAAAAACGCTGAAACGTTCCCCAATCAGCTCCACACAAAGCAGTGTGAAAAATGAATTTCTGAAAGTTCATAGCTAGACCATAAAATAAGTACGCCCCTGGTGTCTTCTGAATAACAAATATATTTAAATGACATGTGTTCTGCTAAGGTGAACTTCATAATCACAAAAGATCCTAGTTTTTAAAAATAATGAAAACTAACTGCATAACTCCAACAGTCTTAGAAACTCATTACATTCAAATATTTACATATTCTAGTGAACTTAGGATGTCAATTTTGACTGCACAAATCCAATAACTGAAACATATGGCCTTGGAACCTGCAATCAATATAAACCTTTTAGAGCCCAAGCTTCAAAAAGTTATATCAAATATATATTCGATGAGAAGAAGGTTAATTGAATAATTGATTACTCAGTTACAATTAAGTGCTCTTCGGATATCTTTGGGAAATACTGAGTTATAATAGTGATAGATATTTATTTGTTTATCAGCTATCCCTGATTTATAGCTATCATTTATTTTTTACTTCCTAAGTCAATTTTTACATTTATATATTTTAACAATATAGTCCCTGGTGAGAATCAATATACAGGGTTTTTTCACCACAGGGCTATCAAAAGCTAGCCTAGAAATCTATATCTACCAATTCAGCCAATTTCAGTGCAGACTTTAGCCTGATAAACACCTTGCTAAAATATTCAGACTTTGTCTCCAGATGGCAGTTATGTAGACAGAACATGCAATATTTGTAGCAATAAAGGTTAACCAATACTAACCATGAGCTGATAAACTCTGAACTTAACAACAGTTAAGTGAAAAGATGGCCCTTGGTAAAAAAAAAAAAAAAAAGAAAATTAAAAAAAATAAATCAAAGTGTGCTGTTTGCATGTTTTAACAAAGTACTATTTCTTATCATCAAAATACAAATATGTTCCTAGAAGTCCCACCCCTACAGTAACAGCCAAGAGGAGCTTTGGGATCTCTGGGGCATTTTAAAGTTAACTAAACAATAAATCAGATAAGAGTCGGGTCTTCAGAGCTGTCTGCACAGAAAAATCCTGTTAACTCTTTGGTAGTATTAATATTATTTAAAATTAACTTAGCTCAGTAAGGAGGAGAGGGTTGTTGTGTCACACACTGTGCATGTCTGTGCATACCCACATTATTTGTAGGTACGTACATACACGCACATACAAGAGACCCTGCATCTGGTGGCTGCTGAGCTAAACAAAACCGGGTAAGATCTGTTAAAACACGCTGAATTCCTCTGAAGATGGTTTAGATAAATTCCAAACCCTCACTCTTCCTCTGCAGTAGATGTGAAGGCTTTCAACTCTTCCCTGCATGCATCTCCAAGACATAAGGATAACTACCATGAAGCTCTGCTTAAACAGCCCCAGACACAAAGCCTCCTGTCCTTTAGGGTATAGCTCTGCGTTCACTTCAAAACTCGAAGCCTTCTCTCACATCAATGGCAATGCTATACACGGTGTAAAAGAGAGAAAGGTACTAAGTCACTGAAGCAATATTTCAAACATTTTTGATTGGTGCCTCAGATTACAGCGTGCAATGATAAGGATGAGGAAAATAACTTCACGTTCTCACTGAACAACAAAATCTTATTCTTGTGAATGTCCTCTGGTAATTACAAATGTCTACAGAGGGATGTGTTTCAGGAGAGATAAGTAGTGGGAGGCATGAGGAAGACTGAGAAGAAATAAAAAAATCACACTTTCCTTTTCTTAGTCTAAGTACCTGCTACGCCTAACTCTTGATATGCTCAAAACCTTGGATGAATTATCCTTTCCAAGGAAATGAGTTTCCAATTAGATCAGTCCAAACTTCAAGTAACTCTGCCGGATTGTCCCTTCACCCTCCCTCTGCCGAACAGCAGCAGTGCCAGAAACAGGACGAGATGTTCATGGGCCACAGAGCACTAAAATCTCAAACTGTGCTCTTCGACCTTAAGTTAACACTTCTTGGATGAAATTCCCCACTTAATTCTTTGTTCTTTTAATCTCCCACCCTGCTGGAGTCCAAGCTAGGCAGAATTAGGTGCTCTGAGGTCTATGAATTTTCAACAGCGTGGCTGAGAGCAGAATCTGGTCTTCGGAGGGTATTATTATTTAATACGATCTTTCAAAAGAGAACGCTTAGAATCCACGGACACCAGTCATAACCCTCTTTACACATTGCACTTTATAGTATGTCAAGGGTGATGTACGCTTTATGTTGGGCCTCATAACAAAATGACAGGCGTTGCTGTCCATTGACAAAGCCACATGACAGCGAGGTGTCACAGACAGAGAGTGCAGATGTATTATCGCTCTACCACTTAGACAGGAATGACATCCTTTGAATCTCAAGAGACAATGTCGCGGGCAAGCTAACCTTAGTGTGCCGGTTGTACGCTCAACGGTATTGACAGTCAACAATTCCACCTACATCCATCGCGAAAGAATGCTGAGGTCTAAAGACAGCAGGTTTCAGATTTCATACTCAAGATAATGTTAATAGACAAAGGATGACTCTGAACAATATACTTCAAAAAAAGAAGTTAATATTCTATGTTTATGTTCAATGCTTTAAATGTACTCAAACATTCTATTTTTTTTTTTTTTCCAAATGTTCCATATTCACATCCTACACTACGGAGAGAATTATTCAGAAAGACACACCATTAAAATTCTTTACAAAGGAATTTATCATATAAAATAAGAACATTTTATATTAAGTAGTCCTGATTTGAAAACCCATAAATTAGCTTTCTTTTGAGTATGGCCAAAGATAACATTATAAGCAAAGTCCCAGGGGACATCACAACACTAACATTACCATCTACACTTCTGAAGCGGGTCACATACTTTCATGGCTCAATTTGCTTACATACCCTACAATATTTTCCAGGCTTTATGGGAGTTTATAGCACATTTTAGAAAGCCAGCACTATTTCTATAAAGATCTCTAAAAGAAGAGAGACAAACTCACTGCATTACACAGGTCGCAGCACGTTCATCACTACACAGATGTTATTCATAGTCGCTGGTCCCACCTAAGTAGGTCATTGGACCTACTTGCCCTTTTCAGTGATCCTGAAATACAGTGGCATACTTGAAAAGCCATATAGAAATGTGGGGCTCTCCGGATAAATCATCCCAGGATCAGCTGCTAACTCTTCCATTCGCATTCAGGGAAATGACAGCTGAGTCCCGTCATTAGTGGAGGTGGGAAACGACCATCAAGGGTTGAGGGGGTGATTTACTCCTGCTTCTCCTGGAAAGGGACTTCCACTTTACTGGCAGAATAAGGAGACTTTGAGGTGGAGGCAAACCCTGAAACAAAAGCCAGGATACAGCAGCACCCTTCCTTGAGAAGGGTGGCTAAGAAAGCTGAAGCAGGAGAATGGGGAAGGTTGGGAGCTTGCCCAGGAAGACAACTGAAGTCTGACTTCTTGTAAAGCCAAGTGAAGAAATCCCTCCTTCTCCTTTCCCCTGCACCAAGTCAAATGGGAAAGAGTAGCGAAAAATATCCCACAAACCAAAACCCCCACAACTCCTTGCACTGCTCCCTTCTAGGAGTCACATCTACGGCCTACAGCAGAGACCCTCCATCTGTGTCAACCAAGACACCAGCAAATGGGATGTCTACCTTAGGGCTACACGCTCTTAACTGCAATGCTTCTGCTCCAAAGCACCACAACAGAGAAACAGGGAGCCAGGCATCGCTTATTGAAGAGAAGGGGGCACAGTTAACACTGGCTATCATCTCAGCCTTCATGGTCTCATCATACTATGCTCTTAACTACATACAGCCCCTCTCACTGCTGATGCAATTTCTTGCCTGATAACTAATAAAACAGAAAAGACTGGTTTAACTTCATACAGGGGAATGAAGGGGTGGGTGGGGAGAAATAATTAGAGATTTTTTCCTCCAGAAAAAAAAAATCTCTGTGTCTCAAGATACCTACTAAGAGTTGACCATTAGGTACCCAAGATTAAAAAACAAAAAAAAAAAAAAAAAAAAAAAAAAAAAAAAAAAAAAAAAAGAAAATAAAGAAAGAAAGAAAAGGAAAAAAAAAAAAACCACAACAAAAAGAGTTAAGCTATCAAAACCTTTTCAACTGCATGAATTGTATATGTTAAGAGGCCTGGAAACTGCTTTATGTGTTCCACCTCCTGCTGTGCAGTTTTTATGCTGACAGGACTGAAGATAGCTTTTCTAGCTCGTAATATCACAGGGAAAATGCTATATTAAAGTAAGACATCTCTGATCATATGCTAAAAGTGTACATGTAACACACTTATGATAAGTCCATTAGCCATTAGAGGCAAGTTTAAAATATAGTTGTTTTGAGTTGTTCCAGCTCCCAAAAAATTATCTATTGAAGTAATTCATACTTGCTTTGGATTTTCGGTGTATAGCAGTTCCAAAGCACAAAGCAAAACTTGTCTGAAAATGCTGATTTCATTTGTTTGTGGTGAAGAATACACATACACACACTTTATACCTGGAGCATCAGCGTGGGGTCATGCTAGGAATTTTTTAATGTATACTTGGCCCAAAACCTGTTGAAAATCATTAATATTTTTTTCTAAATCTGGATAAAGCATCCCCAGATCTAGTGATCAGAGGGAAAAAACTCCCTCCCTGGTTGACTGAATCACACACTTCCCTGTAGAAAACATTTCAATGAAACTTTGAGTGTGAGCATCCAGCAGGTATCACAAAATCAAAATTAGCCTCTCCATTTGGATCTACCCAATCTTTTGAACTCTGGAGGAAAAAAAGGCCCAGGACAAAACCAATGCTTTTGTAAACCTTTGTCTTGAGGAGATCTTCCTTCTGACTGCAGATGTGGAGTTTTCTCTTATGTTTAGCTACATTCTTCTGTGTGCAAAGTGAAATCTTTCGCAATTTGATTTATTTTTTCATAGTTTCCAAAGGAAAACTAAAATTTAGTTTTCAGTGTCAAATAAGTTAACTATTGTCACTCTGCCTAGACAAAATAATGCCTTAGGAAATGATAAAAATGTTCCCTAAAATGGATGTGATATAAATCCATAAATGACTAAAAATAAAAATTCCCCTTGAATTTCAAACCTTCCATTTTTTCATAAGAAAGCTCCATACCAAAAAAAAAAAATACTTTGCATTTAAAATTATACAAAACAAATATCATTTGTGAAAACAGAGACCAAGTCTTATTGCCACTGTCCTTTGCATCTTCTGCATAGGTCAGACCACTCATATCATTAGTTACGCTGCGTTTTGCTCCTGCAAAACACAACTGGACTCATTTTTCAGTGCACTCGTGTTTCATAATGGAAAATAAAGACATTTTAATTTAAAAGTAAAGAGAACAGAATGACCTACAAATATTACATGCAACAGAGGGACTTTATGAAATAATGAATCTCCCTCTCTCATTAGGAATGACCGTGTAAAATGGATTCAAGGCTCTGCTTTGCTTCAGCACTTAGCATCTTGCAGGTTATTCCTGACTAAGGAAAATAACATTTCTAGATTCACTTCTCTTAATGCATGAAAATTACCCCTCCCTGCACAAAGCCTGCACTAGGAGAAGTGAGCAGGATGGTGCAGGTGAAGAAATTTAACCTCTGAGTACCCTGGAAGTCCATGGAGATGTTGTGAGGCCCCTCCATGGTACCACATCAGACCATGTTTTGTGCTGAGAAAGGCAATAAAGGGAAAAAGCTCCTGAGGCTTGTCAGTGGGTTTCATCTTCAGTGAGCCAGCCCAAGCCCTCCTGCAAAGCCGCCTCTGTGCTAGTGCCACCTCCATTTATCATGAAAGGATAAGGAGGAGAAAGCTTTCCAAATCTTCATCCTTCTGGGTGAAGGAAGGCTGGCTGGTGGAACACCAGAGCCAGGAGTGAAAGGGATGACATTACCCCTTCTGAAAGGTTCCGTATGCATATCGAACACTGTCTGGAGAACCACACACCTGACTTGCTAAAGGCTCCAGCACCAAGCATATACACAGCCCAAAAGGCAGTCCAAGTTGCAGTCCCAGCTCCATGCCGGCTCCCCATTACACCTCCTGCCCTATGGCTGGGTCTTGCCCTTCACACAACACAGACCAGCAATGGAAAGGCAGCTCCTACCCCTAAGTGTCCACAAGATGGAAGACGTCAGGCAGACAAGGGAAGAATTAGGAAAAAATTTACTTCTGCTTATTAAGGTCATTCTTAATTAGTTATTGCTCATTTGGACAAAGATCTTTTTTTCTGCTGATGTTTGTTTAGTACCATTCAGCTGGAGACCAAAATTCTGCTACTTTATAATACTGATTTATGCTGGTAAAACAAAAATAGTAAATTTTCCAGTTTGAAAACACACGTTCACCCTCCTTCCTCTTCTGTACATCGAGCGCTGCTCCTTGAGGAGGAAAAGGGGAAGGTGGGAAGGTGAGCATCCTTCTGCGCTATGAACTTTTTCCCTCCGTGCTGTTTTCTCTAGGGTGGCTTCTTTTTCCCTGCGTTAGCACCAAATGTTCACTACATATGCTGCAACTCAGACACGCAGGCGGGATCTCAGAGACAGGCTTGCGAGTCTATCACTCCGCTAAGATGTACAGCATGGAGACAAAGAGATGTGAAAAGCTTCAGAGCCACCAACTATGAAGTTCAGAGGCTTCTGCTGGCCTGAACAGGACAGAAGCCCTCCAAAGGTGAAAGAAGTCCCCAGCCAGGTTTAACAGGAGGATGGGCTGATCAGCAGAGAGTTTTGGTTGTGGCAGGCTGCACTTTCTCCCTTCTCTAAATCCAAGAAGATCAGAAGAAGAGGGGGAAATTAAAGGTTAGTTCTAAGTATCAAGCAAGGACCTGGGATGTGGCTTTCTTTTTTTTATGTGGTCTTAATGAGTTTTGCCATCCTATATCTACTGACATTTTAATAACTACTAAACCCCAGAAAGTCTCGAGAGAAGGTACGCTGATACTATGATGAGCATAATATAAATGCATAGACAGACAGACAGATATTAATAATTTCTTCCTACTGATGTATGTGTATATATTCATTTATAATAATATAAAGCTTTCAGGGTATTTTACCCCTATTCAGCACAACAACATTTACTACTATCAGTCTAATCATAAATACAATTATTCTTGAGTACTCTATTACAAAAACCAATAAACTAGGCCTCAATAGAGATTCTGAAATTACTTAACTTTTCTTTAGAAAAATATTAAAACAGTATTATCACATCAATGAGAGGAAAAGACAGGAAGATAATAAAGTTATGTTAAACCTCCCTGTATTTACTCATGTGTGAAACAGTTATGTCTGGTCACATAATTGCAATGGTTCTGAGAAATATTTCATATTTTATAATGAACATTAAAAGAGTTTGTGGATCATTACTTTATATGAGTTCCAAAGTTATTACATAAAACCCAACAGGAATGGTTATAAATTATTTGATCCTCTAGTCTGGCCTTGGTAAACATAACATGAAGGCTGAACTATCTCAGCAGACAAGATTCACGATAATAGGTAAAGTGCTTCTACAGTTAAAAAAAAAAAAAAAGAAAGAAAATACCAGAGTACTTGTAAGCAAGGCTCTTAACATTTTTCCTTTGCTGTTTCAAAGAAATCCTTCTCTGAAATGAGCTTAAGCCAGTAAAAAAAAAAAAAAAAAAAGAGGAAAAAAATCTGTCTAGAACAAAAGAAAACTTGCTTCCAGGCATGTTCTATCGTCTACCATTTTGGCGTTATCATAACCATGGCTCTAAAGTCACTTACAAATTCGTGAACTTACAGCACAGTATGTATTTAAGACACTATAGTTAGCCCCAGAGTAATATCACAATCAATTATTTGAATTTTCAAAAGGATCTTGAAGAGCACCTCGTTGAAATAGGAAAAATAATAGTATACTAACAAAAATTATACACTTGACACAATTATGAAGAATTTTTGTCTTCCAACTAGAATTGACAGCAGCATTTTAATTAATGAGTGATCGTTTGCTCCAGAGATAAATGTAATACTAAATGAATTCTGGTCCACTTCCCCCTCTCAGCTCATCTTTGTCTCCAGTTCCTGTGCTTTGTGTCAAAATACTTTGTGGATGTTTTTGTTTTGTTCTATAAACGTCTTCTAAGAATATTAATATGGTGAATTAATTCAGTTATGCACGCAAAACATTTAATAAGATTGGAAAACATGTTTAGATATTCTGGTCAATTTATAAAATATATTTGATGTGGATCATATCCTAGGCTCAAATCCTGCAGATTTCTGCTCACAGGGGCCATGTTTTCTCGCACATGCAAATACTTTTTCCTTGAAAGAATTACTGGGAGATGCTTTTTGGCCCACGCAAACAGAAGTCTGGACAGGGTGATGGTTTGTCCAGTCCCACTGCTCTGCTGTAGGCTTCCAAGGCCACGGACAGCTGGGAGGGCTCAGGACCCTGCCCGCATGGTACCTGCTGTAGTGGTATAGTGTGGTCAGGTCTTGATAGCTACTTCTAACTTCTTCTTTTATTACTATTATTTTTATTTCTTTTTATTTTTTCCCCTGCAGAATTCCAGGAGTTGTACTGAAGCACTAAACCACGCAGCCAAAGGCACTTATCCTCCACAGTTTTTTCATACCTTTCCTTAGGTATTAAAATTTTCTGCCTTGTAAGTCATCCAGTCGTCTGGTGCCAGAAGTGCCTGCTATGCCCTGGCTCTGCTGGAAAAGCTGCCAGTGCGAGTCGGTATCCCACACTGGACAGCATCTTCTGCCCCAGAGAAGTTAGATTGTATTAGACTTTTATTAGGTTTTTACACTACCTTCTGTTCGACAAATACCCCTTTGGGAAAGTGAATATTGAGCCACCCCAAACCATTCTGTGCTTTAAAGAGCTTACAGCCATCACTGCCCAATTTCTATTAGTGCTACTGGTTTTCTGTGTTTGCAGTTTTCGGTTCCTGCGCCATAGCTATTCACTTCTATAACTTTGCCGAACTGGGAGTCTCTCCGCTGTCTCACTCTTGTCTTTTTTTCTAGCCTTGAAGGCACTAGCTCTTTCCATTCACCAAGTATGCAGTTTCTTAAATAATAACTTCCTTCTTTCTCTTTGGCTTTTAAGTAAATTTCAAGGGAGAGCCTTCCTAACGTTGCCTGGAAATTCTTCCTGGATGGCCAGAGAGCTCGTTCTCTGGCTTTTTCAAGTGATACTCTGACTTCTAGCAGCATCTTTTTGCATTAAAAATATGCAGCTGGTGGTATTTACACCGAAAGATTTTACAGAGGAGTCAACCCAAAACCATCCGTGAACACTGACGAGATTGTGTGTCACCAGTGCAGGGAAGGTGCAGAAAGGGTGTAGCTTAAGAGGGTGAAGCAAACCAAACCTCCAGGGCTGTTGAGAGGAGGGCAGAGGTTTGTTTGTAGCACTTTGCTTTTTAAAGATAATCTATTCCCCTCTGGTTTTTTATTCCACAAACATTTCTAAGCCATCTGTGCCGCATCCTCTAGGTGGTGCTGATACTGCACAGCTCCGGCTTCCCCGCACAATGAAAACATTAATTTGCTATGAGATAATTTTTGACGTAAATGTAAAATGGTGCCCATTCGAACTCAGTAATGAAGCATGGTGCATTTCTACAGCTCCTAATTTGACTAGTTAAATGACTCCATTACGTGTCTAACAGACAGAAGCAAATAATTTCTGGTCAGTTGACGCTCACTTATCCGTATCATTTTACCCTGAAAATAAAGTCTCTAATCTACAGTTTCTTTGTCTTAGTTTTTTAAAATATTATTAAAGCAAACATACTTAAATAAGAGAGATTAAACCAACACAAACTAACAATTAAGGCTACAATACAGAAATCAAGTTTATATAACGTGGGAGGATGGATAAAAATTAAAATTAAATAATAAATTAAATGACTGCTTATCTCTGTTATTTCCACTGTGAGATTTGACAACATTACTATTTAGGAAAAGGCAAATATCTTTCTCAAATTCATTGACTTTGAAAACCACTTTAAATACTGCCTGCAAATCGGCCCATAAAACTTCCCTGTACAACTTTGAGAATGTTTGGAAAGACTGTCCACAGTACAGAGCAATAAAACAAAAATGTTGCCTTAATAAATATCAGGTGATGAATAATTTTGCCCCAAGGAAAAAAATGGTTAATGCTGAATCTTAATGTTCCTCATCTAAATGCTTTTTTCTTCCTGCTAAAAACAAGTTTAGAATTAAAGCATATCACTTTACACATATTGCATGCATATTAGCGAGACACAGCTGCTTATGCCCTACTCTTAAGAGCCATATGATTAAGTTATGGGATATCAGATAATCCAAAGGCCTTTTCTATTGGTCACCTTTCGCAGACAAAGGCTTTTTAGTTTTAAGTCCATTTAATGACAGAATGTCCAATTCTATAAATGTGTGAGTAATTCCAGTGGAACACCTGTGGCTCTCTCTGCTAGAATATAGAAGGAAAGATATAAAATGTCATTACAGTAACATTCAGTGTCTGACTTTAGCAAAAAATATTCGCAATCAAGGCTGCCACTCCATCCCTGATGTATTCCATCATACTCAGGTTTCCATGGTCTCGGAGAAGTAAGTGTGAGCTTACATACCATATGTGGAATCAGCCTTCATCACTGTGGGGTGAGCTAAGGACAGAGCAGCAATTTTCTGGTTGAAGTCACGGGTCCTGTGGACTCATTTCCACCATGGTTTGTGGGGACAGAGACATGTGACTCTCAGCGTTATTAGCAAGGGAAACGTAAGAGAAAAGTTTGCACGCTACTCTTAAGAAAACAACAACAACAAAAAAATTACCCCCCAAAGTTGTACTTAACCTTATTTTCATAGCTTTTTCCTCTTACCATTTAATTGTTAGGGATTTTTTCCAAATATTAAAACATTATTTGAACAGTTTTTATATGAATACAGGTTCCCTAATGACAGAGAAGGAGGACAACCAGATTTTGAAGCATCTGACGCAGCATCCAGGAAACCTGAATTTTCTATTGATGTTGTTTTTGCAACCATGACACTGGAAATGTTATGACCCAAATCTAACTATGGAGAGTTACATTAAAATTAATGGGCTTCTTCATAGTAGCCATTCTTCAAACAGAAGAAGCGTTCAAGGAGTTAGAGTTGGATTTACAACCAAAATATAAAGCTCAATATCGATGTTCAATTTCAGCAGGGTTAATTTTTGAGAGCACGCTTAAAGTGTCAGTGAATCGCAGGCTCGCTGCTGCTGCTCTCGAGGAAGGCAATGGCAAAACTCCCAGCCGACTTCAATGAGAGGAGGAACAGACCCTGAATGGAATAAAGGAGCGGAGGAAACAACTCCATACGGAAATGGCAAGTGTTCAAAGATGAGTTCATATCAGCAGAAAATACACATGCGGTCTGACAAAAATACATGAAGGGTCAAGGAAACAATCTCTGTCTTGGAGAATCCAAACCAGCAAGGAGAAGATCTCTGATTGAGTAGAAAGGATGGTCTGGGGACAGGACGCTGGCTTTGGCCTCCGAACAGCAAGGATGGTTTCTTGGTTTATCGAGGACCGGGGTGCACATGGAGAGGTTGGCGTGAGGCCACCCAACACCACACGCAAGCAAACCAACCAACCAGGGTGCCGAGCAGGGTATCTGCTGCCAAGGCGGCTGCAAACACCAACATATGGAGCAGCTACGGAGGATGAGAAAGATGAATCCATGACGTGAAGGTGAAGCTATAAAAATGCACTTTGAGTCTCTGAAGTCTGAAAGAAGCTGCTGAAGATGGGATGCCTCCCAGAATTCAGAAGGAAGAGGTAGAGGGAAAGGGAACACTATAGTAAATAACTGTGGACTATCTTTGGAAGCAGGGCAGGTACCCGCAGATGGGAGGGCTAGTGTAGCACCTATATATAACAGCTCTAGGGAAGATCAAGGAAATTAAACACCAGTCAGCCTGATTTCAGCACTGGGGAAGATACTAGAAACACTAATCAGGGACAAAATAGGGAAAGTTATGATTTAATTAAAGATATTCAGCATGGATTCACAAAAAGGAGATCATACGTAACAAAACTAATAGAATATTTGGAGAGAAAAAAAATAACCAAAAAAAATAACCAAAAAACCCTCAAAAAGAATTGAAGGAAGCCATGGACATAATTTATGTGGACTCTATGAAAGCTAATACTGTATGATCCCCTAACAGGCTACAGCGTCATAAGTTCTGATGAGAGGGTGAGCTAAATAATGCATAACGAACCGGACAGTGTATGAGGGCGCAGCGCTCTGCATGCTAACATCGGGAGGCGAGAGCGACGGAGGCGATAGCTGGTCTGTCCCAAAGATCACCAGTAAAGCTGATTTCATTCCGTTTCTATTTCAATGGCATGCAAAAGCGGGATGAAATTTATTCAAAGTAGAAAATGGAGGGGAAGGCACAGACAATATGAATGAAGGAACAATATATAAATAAATAAATAATCCAGCCTGCCTTTTAGTGAGCAGGGAAAGTGATGGGATGCAATTCAATAAAGAAAAAATGTCAAGTAATATCGTGGCAAGAACAAAAGGCAGGCACCACTTGCCATTCTCTTTAGTGGAGATGAAAGGGGCAGAAGCACGGTGAATAATTAGAAATTAAACTCTAAAAATCTTAAGCCTGGGACCTAATGTCAGCATACAAAAAAAAAAGAACGAGAGATATTTCTGGAATTTCCAAATTCAGACACTGGCTAAACTATGCAAAATCATTCCTGCAACAAGTAACGGGGGAATGAGGAAATATTTGGAAGAACGTACCCCAAATTTGGCTATCTTTATCATTAGATGTATACAGAACATCCGAAAAAGAATGACAAAGTTATCCTGGTGAGTCAAACCCAGCTAGCTCAGTGTTCTTTAAAAGCCGAGGTAGAGAGCACACAAGTGTTGAAGCAGCCTCAAGTTACAGCCATAATCTAACAACAAGTGGGCACAAACTGAAGCTAAGGAAAAGCAGGCACTAATGGAATCTATGTGGAATTTCTTTACATAGAGATGATAGTCAATGCCACATGCAACCCAGTGCAGCATCAGCAACCCATGGAAAAATATTACACTGTGACTCATTCAGAAGAAGAGACAAAGCGTGACATGATGTCCCTGGCTTTTCATCCTCTAAAACTGTGTGAGCCACTATTCAAGCGAAATACTAAAATAAAAACGATTGCACATGTCTCATGGGCCAGGTAAGCAACCTAAGCTGGCACAACTGCAAATTTTCATGCAAGTAGCATGGTAAGGCAAGTAACCAAGAGGTGCGTGTGAGCCAGAGGATGCACGAAGGGCCACCCCTCACCCTGGGGCTGCGGAGGAGCCCCACTGCCTGGCTGCCTCTGCAGAACTACAGTCACACCTAACTCGCCTCATCTGCTCTGGTGGGGTTTTTATTATTTTCCAGGCAAGGATACGTCACAAAAATGGGCCTTAAGGGAACACTCCTGACGATGTCGTTTCCCTCATAGGAAGTCTTACAAACCTGGCATGAAGTCAGCAGAAATGCAAGGCTGGAAACTCTATTGCCCAAACTATCACAGAAACAAATGGGATTTACATGCAACAGTACAGCCACTGCACGAGGGAGAGACTGGTATCTACAACAGGCTGTAAATGATAGCACAGCCCTTATTGCCTATACAGTAATACATTTTTATTCTTGAATGTTCTCAGCACAACAGCACCCATCCAACAGCACAGGGCCCACCCTGGAGAAGATGCCACACAGCTGCATTTCAGTGGCCCAGCTTAGTGATTTCAAACAGGGAGCGATACTTTGTGGAGCAGCATTGCTGTTGGGACCCTCTAGAAGATGCAGGCAGACAAGCAGGGCTTGCCTTCCAGCTGGGGCCAGAGGGTAGGAGAGGAGGGTGGAAAACAAGCCAGGACGAGATGCAACGATAAGGGGTTTGGGGGAAATATTTTTTTTAAAAATCCCAAACTAAACAAAAAAACAACCCACCAAACCAACCCAAAAAGACCAAACATCACCACACCCTCGATGCTACAAACATTCAAGTTTGCTTACAATTAAACCTTCCTCAAGTCCATTAAGAGTTTCTCACCCATTTCAAACATGTACCTGGCCCATTCTTACTCTTTCAGTTGTGTTGCAAAACCACCCTAAAACTGGCCACGTGGCTTGACATTACCTAGGCACAGACACTCCTAGCTGTTATTTTCAGCTGCATGTGCACAGGGCATACAGAAAAGCCCAGTAAGCAGCAGCTAACTCAACTCCTGCTTTGGGAGGAGTTATCTCCACGTAACCTGGGCAGGCACCTTTGGGGCACAGCCTTAAAAACAGTGTTTTTGCAGTGGAAGCCCAGAGAGACACTTAACGACCCTCTGCAAGCACAGCGTAATAAATACTAGAAATACATAGATGTCGAGAGTAAGAGGTGGATCAATAGTGAGGAAAGTGGGGGTGAAGGAGGGAGACAGAGATAAGTTCTCAACCCTGGAGCAGCATGACAAGGGCTCTGTGCTATGGGTGCTGTGTCTCCAGCTACCCCACGTACCTCTTCCTCCCTCCCTCATGCTTGGGTGGTCATCTTCTAATCCTAACAGGGGAAACAGACCACATTTTCCCCATTCTGCACCTAAACTTCACCATCACACTACTCCATGCTGGGACAGGAGACAGATTTGGGGCTTTCTGCAGGGAGGAGAGGGAAAGCGGGGGTCCCGCTGGCTACCTCCACATTCGGTTACTGGTTACCCAAAAAACAGGAGAGGACAGTTTGGGTATATGCCCAACGTAGGTAGGTATATTTTGTTCAGAGCAAAGCAGGCATCTCCTCAGTCTACATCCCCACCGCCCATCCAGAGCAAAGTTCTCAAGAAGAGACAACTTTGGGCACTCATATAAACAGCACTAAACTTTAATTTACAGCAGAGTCTAGTGCAGCACCCCTTAATTACAGCCAGACCCATGAATGCAAGGTGTCTAGAATGAAAACAAAGGGTTAAAATACCTGTCTGGATTTTTTCTTGAAAATCAGTCATTGAGAATCATCTGTCAGTAAGACAAAATTAATTACTACAAGTAAAAATGAAAAAAACCAACATAAATTTAAATATTACATAATATTACAAAAGTGTTCATAAAATCCTCTTGCTAATGATGCATGTTCACCTTTCTAATACTCAAACTAGCCAAGATTATTATACCCAATTTGCAGTAATCAAAAAGGAGAGGAAAAAAAAGGACTTTTTTTTTTTTTAAATTATTTTATCTGACTTTAGAAGCTTTGGAAAAAGCCTTCCATAAATTACAGTAACTTGCAAAATTCAGTCATATTTTGGAATAGTCTTAGAGGGCTGGTGCTGAAGAAATTGCTGGAGTTTAAACATTAGATATTTCTGCTTAATAAAGCTAGTAAATAGAAGCCTTAACCACTTCATTCACTCGATTCAGGGCAATTATTGCACTTTTCTCTCGCAAGTATTTTACTAATTTATGCATAGTTAATTTTACTTATACGTTAAATCAATTACTGGTAATATATTAAATATGTTTTTAAGTTTAACATGTAAATATAGTTCTGTACTGCAGCTTTAAGGCCTTTTTTGGAAAAGGTTGTACATGTTTACACTAAAAGGGCTTTCAAAATTTGGCAGTGAACACATGCCCAAGTTCCCCAGAGCAGAGGCGCAAACCTTCCACGCACTCCAGGCCAGCATGATGGGATGCCACAGGAGCCAAAGGCAAGAGTCTGGGGAGCCACCTCCCATCTCCAAAAAGAAATGTGTGTGTATATATGTGTGT
>VZRU01012331.1:148289-159737 GCA_013398155.1 Pedionomus torquatus
GCTTCTCTCTTTTTTTTTTTTTTTAAATATTAAAAACATATTTCATCATTACAATCTACATTTTCATTCACACACATCTTTTTCATTATTTTTTATCAGTTAATCTAAAATGATACACCAAGTGCTACCCAAAAAGGCAGTTTAATATTATTTCTCGGAGGGAAAAGATCTGACTCTGATTTTGCTTGGAATTCGCTTCCACGCAGCCATCAGAGTTACATTGGTATAGAAGAGATATAAGATCAGGATCAGCTTAAAGGTGTTAAGCAACAGAGTAAAAGAATACATTCCAATAAATTCTCACACGTATAGCACTCTATGCATGTGTTGGAAGCGCTATTTAAGCACACAGCAGTTGAATGAATAAAGGAACGCCTTTTTTGAAAAAAACAATGATTTATATATCATTGTAAAACACCACGGGAGCAACTGTTTTCTCCCCCAAATGTCACCTGGAAAACCCAGAGTACATGGACTAGTAAGGATCTTCTCCAAATTCAGGGCTTCTAAAAATACAGAGACTATCACAAAAATACTTATACAGGTGATACACTCTTTTTCCATAAGACTTTTATGCAAGAAATTGGGCTTGCATATTACACATGATTCAAAAAGAATAATTAAAGTCCTACATGGACACATATCTGCCTCAGGGCAGACCTTTTATGTTGTTTTGCATTCCATGTGTCACTCAAAAGAATTGCAACTGGGAAATGATGTTGAACTAAAATAAGACAAGAACACATTGACTAAAATTATACCCTGTCCAATTTGCTGACACCCCTTTAGACATCTCGCCATGATTGCTCTGGTGCAACCACTGCTCTACGTATGGGTGACATTTAAACTAAGCATAGTTGTACCCTGAAATCAAATAAAGGATTTGAAGACACTTTTTTTTTTTTTTTCCCCTCTCTCCTCCTTTTCACTACTGAAAAGTACATGGAATTGAAAGCAGAAGAAAAATGACATATTTAAGCAGTGATCTGCTTTTGTTATCCTGTCTAGAAAAAGCGTTGTTGGTTTTCTACGACTAGTATATTTGGGTGAGAAAAATCAGATTAAGAGCCTGAATCTTTTGCCCACACGTGCCCAGAACTCCTAGAGAAATTAAGGGGGGATTTCAGCCAGTGAGGATAACGGGCCTGAGCCTTTATTCTGCAAAACCAGATTTCCTGAAGCCCTGACATGCAGACACATTGAAGTCACACTTTTTTCTTTTATTTTCTTTTTTTTTTTGTCCGGCACACAGTTTCCCTCCTTCAGCTGGCTGTGGACTTGGAAGCTGGGGTGGTGGGTGCCAGCAGCCAACCTTCCAGGAGTCCCGTTATCCCCCCCTGGCCCTTGTCATCCCAGCAGCCGTTCGGAAAGTGAGGAGCACAGGATGAAAACCCAGGGATTTTTATGATACGTCAGATCCTTTTTTAAACCACTTAGAGCTAAATTTAACACATCCTCTGCATGCTACCCATCCCACCTTTCCTTCCCACCTTTAGCCTTCTCTTTGGCTGTTTTGTTTTCTCTTTCGTTTCACTCACTTCCTTAATTAAGTTGATAATGTAATTATGTCACAGCTGTAGCATCCTCCTCTTGCAGTGGTGGCTGGATTTCTGTAACTTCAGCCTGTTTGATGATTGATTGATATGTACGGAGATAATTGTAACTTTTCAGAAATGTTATAAATAAGTTGTGAAAGGAAGGCACTGGCTATGGCACAGAGGGCACCAACGTCTCTCACCGAGCGGGTCTTGCTTACCTTCCACAGAAAGGCAGGGCTACGAAGAGGAAGAGGAGCAGCAGGGAATGAGGATGGGGAGCGGTGGGGGGGGGTAGGGCTTGCAGTCTTGAGTGCTGGGAGAGGGAGAGCACTTCAGCTATGGGAGGGAAGGTGAGACCTTCTCCATCTCTCAGTAATTGCCAAGGCAGAGGCAAGAAAGCAGCCAGATGCATAAAATCTCTGAGTAAAATCTTGTATCACACTCCCTCCCTCCCCCCCAAAAAAAAACCCCAAAAAAACACACAAAAGGGGTTCCATTGAGCTACTGTACATTCTCAAATGGAAAAAAACCTTTATACTCTGAACAAAGGGTTCAAGGTAATTCAAGAGATAACTCATAATCAATATATTTACCTTCCTGTTTTCCTAAAGAATAGAATTTCCTGTGAGGTACTTGATATATGACTCTTGGTAATGAAAGAATAATATCCCTGACCTTTTATTACATATGGAAATATTTAAGTGTTTTACATCAACACATCACGGCATATTAATAGGAGACAATCTCAGAGAACAGTTACCCGAGAAGAGGAAAAAGCTTCATCAACTACTCAAATTTCCAGAAGAGGATCAGAAGAAGTACTTGCCCCTATGAACAAACAAAACGTATCTACTGGGAAATGTAAACAGAGTCAGCGTGAATCATGAGACCCATCATGTTTTAGAGCAAATCCGCAAGCATGTGCATATTCCAGAAATAAAAATCTATTAGCAGGAGGTCAAGGTTGCACACTGAAGCAAGCAAAGAGCTAAAATTCGGCCCCTTCTTCCTTCGGTGTTGGCCTGCTCACTCCTTCTTGCTTCATACCCCACCGCTCTGCACCTCTTGGTACCCCTCATCTTTCAGCGCCACGTAGGAGATGCATACATGGAAAACAAAGTTCTCCTCGCCGTGCCTACATGTGCAGCACAGCTCTGCCTCCCCTCCTGAGCGCTGCCGGGATGGTTGCTAAAAATACCGCTCTCGAAACGTTACCATGCACACACCAAACTTTGATCTTCCAAGCTCCATATATCAATCAGAAGGAAACCCGTTCTGCTGTCACACGCAAAGGCGCTCCCTTCTCAAGAGCTGCCTATCAGCCCCCGGGCACTTCCACGGGGAAACGGCACCAGATCCCGGGGCTCTCGTGAGCACCGAGCTCTTTTCCTGCGTCGGGCAGAGCAGCTGGGATCTATACCTCCAGCCCAAAAGCAGCAAGACTTTTTCTACATTTTTTTTTGGTAGCTGCCTGTATAAGTTTCAGTGAGAGAAGAGGAGCGGAGCGGGAGGCCTTTCTCTGGCAGGTCTGATATTCTGCACCGATTTTGTCGCCCGCAGCACTTGCGTGAAGTCTTGCAGGGCTGCTTACACAGAGCCCGTTCTCCCAAGGAGTGAGGTGTTTCTGGCATCCAGCAGCCAGTAGGGCCAGCCGTTAAAATGTTTTACTGAACAGATAGGATACCTCTCTGCTGGTGCCAGGCCCCCACGGGATCAAAAGACATCTCCCTGGGTAAGCCTTTCATCCCGCTCAGGTTTCCCCACCGGGAGAAAACCACGGGGTTTGCACAGCTGCAAGCCAGGTATGACCATAACTTTTACCAAGATCTTTGACCATTTTCTGTCTCACATGTGGTCAAGTCGTGATCAGGACCTGATGTACGTGTGCTGTTAACACAGCTGCATCCTTCTGAAAAATGCATTTTAGAAGCAGCTCCCCTTCAGTATTCCTGTCCTCAGACACTTTCTAATAATCGCACAAAGAATTGTAGGCAGTTTTCTACGGCATTAGGGTAAGAAACCATGGGAACAGGATCATGACGTTTGGAAAGGTGACTTCTAGCAAGCCATCTGCAGCCAACTTGAGGTGCAGAACCACTAATGGATGCTTGAAAACTTTTTCACAACCACCTTTGTCCGTGTATCTGTTCCGGGACTGAGAATTGGAGACAGGTACAGTTGTATATAGTGGATGCTGTTTCTGACAGTGAAATCACTCCAACAAAGTCAGGTGAGTAAACAATCTCCAAAATATACCCTGAGAACTTTTAAGCTCTGTTGGGATATTACTGTTGAGCAAATGTCTCAGGTCCAATCAGTATGAGCATTTCATTGCCATCTCCATGTCACCACGGCTTTAGCATATTTATCATGTATCACTTAGACCCATCTCTTCTTTAAAAAGCAGAAATACAGAGAGGAAGGGGAAACACCAAAAAAAACCCACTAAAACAAAAAAGACAACGTCCAAGTTGTGATAATCTGCCGTGGTCAAGGATAACAGTGAAACACTGAAAAACTTCAGG
The DNA here is from genome assembly GCA_013398155.1 of Pedionomus torquatus. Lineage (NCBI taxonomy): Eukaryota > Metazoa > Chordata > Aves > Charadriiformes > Pedionomidae > Pedionomus > Pedionomus torquatus. The sequence goes on from VZRU01012331.1 coordinate 152,353, forward strand.
TGGTTTTCACATCACAGCACTGGTTATTAAACTAAGATGATGCCTGGAAAAATAAAAAAAATAAAAAATAAAAAAAACCCCAAGCTCAATCTTTTTTGCATTTCAGGAAGCCCTGTGTGGGCTGAGATGGAGCCAGCCCCGCAGCCCTTTGGGAGGGAGGAGCTGTGCCCTCCACCACGCAGCAAAACCAACTAGCCAGCGATGCAGTATTCGTGGGAGGACTCCATTCCCAACCCGCAAAAGAGGCTTCTTGCTATTATGAAATGGAAATTATTTGCAAAGCGAGGTTAAAGGTCACGCGCAGGCATTCACTGGGAATTATTGACATAGGTATGACATAGATGATAGCCAATCAAAAAGCAATTTTATAAACATTGTTATTAAATAGTAGGGTAATTGCTTTAAGTACTGGAGGAATGTCAGGGTCATATGAGAGTTTTGTCGGTGTCATAGTTTTTTATTTGACACTTAGTGGATCAATGACACTTAGTATATTTATTCTGAAATGTGAGCCCTGTCGCCAGCCTAGAAGCTAATCCACATACCGCATACTACCCCACACTTATATAGAAATAATTCCTGATTTTTATTTCATTCACTAAGTATCCAGCAATGCAAGCGTCAAAGCTCTCCACACATAAAAGTATGGAAGTAATTAGGGATTATGTGGTAAGTGTACAAACATAGTTTATATTACTGTGTATTAGAAAGGACCCCTTTTATAGCTGCCTTTGTCAATTTGACAGAGCAAAGGGTTTTAATGTACTGTAATAAGAAATGTAAGAGGGGGCAAAGGACAGCGGGGCTGTGATGCCTGTTTGTAAACTGCCTGGCCCTGAGGTCCTCCCTCTCTCCTGCTCATCCATGCTCCATGCTTATTCTATGGTCATATACATTTTAACCGAGTTAATAACAGTCTTGGGGGGAATGTGGGGGCTGGGTGGAGGGAGAGGCTGGGGGAAGTCCCTTAAATGCTCATTGTCAGCCGCCTCGGAGCTTCCAGCAGGGCTTCCACCAGGGCAGATGCTCACAGAAGACAGCATGGCACAGACTATTGGAGGCATTTGCATGATAAAGCGTGTTATAGAACTATGTTACTACTTTATTTTTTCCCCTTTTTCTACCCAGAATCAGGTGACCGATTAAAAATAAAAAAATGCAGAAATTGCATGCGAGGTGAACAGGGTCGGGGGGGTGGGCATCCAGGTAAGCTGATGTTTCATGAACCTGAAATTTGTAATGGGGGGTTCCTGGATGCTGAGTGGCTTTGTGGTGGGTTTGCTCTACACCTGTTCTTCATCAGGACTACAAGAGGTCCCAAGAGGGCTCCTAGCCATGCTTGCAATACCTCACCTCAACCAAACTACCAACCCCGCTCCCTCCCTTCAATGAAAACCAGGTCAGATACGAATGTTCCTGCAGCCTTCTCATGACCTCCGTAGGGGTAAGCGGAGGGCTGGAGGGATGCGGATTGTTATTTACTATGCAGAAGGCTGATGGCATCCTTCCCTTCACACGTAGCGTAACAGATGACAACGGTGCTTCGTTGCAAAGAGTTCAGAATTTAAATTACAACATGAAATATACACTACTCTCCAACATCCCTGTTACACTGTGAACTTCAGCTCAATTAAAAAGAGAAATCAGTTGACATTGGTGTTTGGTCTGATTTTCCTTTCAGTTATATTGAAAATAGCATTTTATCAATTTAGTGCAATTTCTAAACAAACCCCAAAAAGGAAAAATGGAGGAGAAATAAAGGACTACAGCATATGTTTTGGAAATCAGAGGGTACACATAAACTGAAAACTGTCTGTTTTGTAAGATATGGGGTAACTGCAATGTACCCTTTTTGAACTGCCACCTCCCATCCACTGTGGGGGTGGCAGCCAGCCCTCCCCCAGCCCTCCCCATGGGCTTGCAGCACAGCACGGAGCCAACCACACCAGAAGTGGTCAGCAGGCAGCACTAGACAGAGCTTGATGGGAAGTCCAGCACCAGAGTTACACGGTAGTTTACCTAAAAGACCAGGAATGGCCAGGACACGCCAGCACAGAGCTGCAGTTGCCACCTACAGCTACCTCCCTCCTCCCCTCAGCCAGACAGGGAATTTCAAAAGGCCTCTTGCGTTTGCTTTGGCCTTTTACCCATTATGCCAGGTTCATCCCTAAGATCTACGGTACACAGTCTAAAGCCTGGAATAAAAATAAGCCCTCACTGAAAATTTGAAAAAAAATGATCACATTTTACTGCGGTTTATGCAGTAGATAATACATTCTGGCTGCAGGATGACTGAATTGGTGGTCTCAACCTACATCTGTTATCTGGAGGATGCTCCTCAGCAGAAGTTTGCACTGTGGCATAGAAGCTTTACTTCCTTAGCAATAATCCAGAAGCCAACTACTTCCAGAAACAACATTAAATGAATCAGCATTTCCCACTGCTCTGGAACTGTAATAATTTAGTGTGGTGGTAGCAGCTTGGCACTTTGGAAAAATCGAGCAACTGAGTCGGATAGCTCTGCGAGAGGGTTAACAGCTTTGGTCTAGGAGTTCTCATTCCCTAGAAGTTATCGCTGTGATTTTTGTACAGGGATAATAAATCCAGGCTCTGATAGGGAGCTCACATTTAAAAATAAAGTCACTGATCTCTATTTGGCATGCAGCAGAGATGTAGCAAGCATGATGAGAACAGGAGAAAAGATCAGTCACCAGAAAAAATGGAGCACAGGAAACAGGTGATAGCTTTAGTATAATGAATTCCCCATCTTAATTTTTAAGTTTATTACTTACAGACAGAAACAGGTCTAGATGGTATGATTTAGATACTCTATTTAATTCAGCATTGAGAGTTTGGGGATATTCAGCTCCTTTCACGACACTGAGAACCTCCGCCTGAACCCAAGCCAGATCAGGGGAGTTCAGCACGTTGTCTCCACCAGATTCACCCCCCAAACCAAGCTCTGCAGGTTACTTCCCACCCACACCACCCCTCTCCCCATCTCCCTCACCCTTCTTCGTAAGATCTAAATGCGGGGTGCACAAAACATCTATAGGATGCTCTTGGTGACTGGCAATGGAAAGATAACACAGCCCCTGGAATGGAAGTGAACACAAATTTTACGCATACCAGTACTTAGGAGAGCACGTGGAAATAACCAGACCAAGAGTGCAGGTTTCCATTCTGCAACATGTAGCTACAGGACACCATAAACTCCACCCCAGCTAGAGAATATATTGCAAAGAAGGAAAGGCTCAATCTGCATCCCCGGAATTTTCAGCTGAGGACTGGCCTTTACCTATAGGTGGCCCATCACCCTACTGCAAGATGGTTTATCTGGTTACCCAACCAGATCTCAAAAGACAGTAGAACGTATTCCCCACAATGACAATTCTCTAAACATATTTGTTCTGGCTTGAAAGCCATTGGGTTCCATGCATTACAGCATACCACCAAACAGCAGCTCCTGGTTTTACACGTGACCACTACCACCCAGGAATGGACGGACAGATTCTCACAGACTGCACTTCTCTATCAAGGCAGGTCTCCTGCAGGCTTCCTCCACAGACCTCAATCAGATAACGTAGTACCAAAACCTTCTGCCAGCAGCCCTCCTATGGTACAATGCAGACCCATTTAATCTGGATCTGAGATAAAATGATCAGCATCAGGTGAGGAAAATGATAGGATATCAGTCCATGGTTACAACGTCCCCTGGGATGACAGGAGGTACCTTCATCTAGAAAAAGACATGCCTTTCTGTCAAGTGGCAGCACTCTGCCTCCCATCCATCTAATTATCCACACTCCTGGATGATCAATACTTACATAATGACTTAACTACTATATATAATACAAATACTGAATGGTAAAAGCAATACCCAAGGAACCAGTGGAAAACTGGAGACTTGTTAAGGGTGACCACTACAGAAGTTAAGAAAAAAAAAAAAAACCAAAACAACAAAAACCCCCGCACATTTTGCATATAAAAAGAGTACTTTAATTTATTTGAAAGCCTAATTCTTATCTACTGCACAGTAAAAATGTGAACCTCGTAAAGACAAAATTCTCCACTTTCTGTTTCAACATATTCAGCATGTAGAGAAGCATATTCAGGAGGTTTCTATATTTGATGATCTTTTTCCATTCAAAGTTTCTAATTAGTACTATGCCCTATTCTGTGAGTTTTATTTTCAGCACTAGAGCCAGCACACAACACCCAAAATGCCTCTCCTTCAACTGGATAAAAATATGTACGTCCACATCCATTCTGTAGCAACAGATCCTTTTTTTAACTACTCGGTGAGGACTTGGAGCTGGGTTGACCAAGCACCAGAAATTCAGAGTATTTTTCCTGTTACATCTCTGTTCATCCATTCCCATTTTGTATCACAAATACTCTCCATTCATTACTGTTATATGGTGTAACAGGTCTGTCAGTTGGCCACATCAGTATTTTAAGGATCCAAAGCTGGGAGGGTTAGTAATACCAGTACCTCAAGGCAAGTCCTGCTTCCAGTGTTACCTGTAAGCCCATCTGCCTGCCCTCCAGCAGCCAGGGGGCTGCATTCAACACTAGTTTTGCAGGAATCAGCTACAGTTTCTGTAACTACTTGTTTCCTCTCTTTGTTGTAGGATAGGATGCTCCAGCTCTGACAGGTAATTGTTGGGCTAGGACACCTCAGAGCACGGTGCACACAACCTTCTTCTGTACCCCACCAGAATATCACCTCCCATGTTTTGCCAGACAGAGGATGAGGGGCAATGCTCAGTCATTCCACCCCAAAAATTTGCCTTCCCACATTCGCACTCTACAGGAAATCCCTAGAAACTTAGAACTATCCAAAAAAGGGAGAAGCAACCAATCCCCCAAAACCTTATGAATTTGGAAGGACCAAAAGCGATTCCTTCCCAGCCTTCCTTGCTGAAGTTCAACCTCTAAGACGTTTAACCTCTCAGCTCTTGGTGGTGGTGCACAGCCGTGTTGGATCGGGATGGCCACAGCTTGCTTTGTGTGCTATGTCCTCCCAAACACACTGAAGGGCAGCTCTGGTTCTGCCCATGCTCCACAACAACCATTCCCAGTACAGACCAAAGAGATGCCCAGACAAACACCAGGGCTCACTGGGATTGCCATATCCCACCCACTCAGCCAAGATGGGCTCCCACTGCTTTGATCCAAACCCAGCGCTTGGCTTTGTGATCCAGACATTTTAGGATTTAAGACATTTTCCTGACTCCTAAAAATCAGTAGGCTTACATTTGTATTCAACGTTAACAAAGGAAGAGCTGCAAGTACCAAAAAAAAAAACCAAAACCCAAAACATTAAAAAAAAATAATCTTAGGGGTGGGAGAAGCTGGAGGGAGGTGTAATAAAATGAAGTCAAATGAAAATAAAACAGAAGAGGAACACGGTATATAGCAGGAAAATCAAAAGGCAAAATAAAAGATTAAGGAGTGCAGGTAAAGATAAAAATTCAAAAAAATGCTTTAAATGTTGATTCTCTGAAACACCCTACTGTTTTTGTTTCATGCAGTATTTTGATGCTAGCATCTAATTATTCTTTGCAGTGTTTTATCTCCCCCATTATAGTATCACCAGATTTTTTTTATTGGCACTTTTCTTATTAATGATTACAACACCTACGTTTAAGGAGCTAAATGAGTTCTCTCTTTTCCTGTGCTGAAGAGAGGGGGGTCAGCAGAGAAATGAGAATTATTCTGTTGTATGCAGATGTGTTATACTCAAAATTATTTTTGGCCATTGAAGTAGCTCCCACAGCTCGCTCAGGCAACAAAAAAAAAAATATAAAAAATATAATTCCTCCCCATTCCTAACTGCAATCCAGGAAAGGTAAAAGGAGATCTGTCTGCTCTCTAATCAGTCACAAGAGGAATTTAACAAACCTTTCAGATTCAGTCTAAAAGTATTAACAATTTCCTTTAAAATACTTGATCTTAAAGAAACTCAGTTTTCTTTTCAGCATCACAGAGCACAAAACCACACCCACTAACAACATGTATTTGCTTTTCTCTCTCTGCCATGGATTGGATCCCATTGCTTGCTGTAGCAAAGCGCGACATAAAAGCACCCAGAATTACCCCCCCTGGAGACGGTCCCGATCCGCGGCACTACTCACATGGCACGTGCGGAGCCTACGCCGGCCCGTCCTCCCCAGCCCCCATGGAGAGCTACTGGGTGCTGCTCTTCCATGATGAGTTCCATCTGGTGATGCTCCCAGTGGGCCACGATGCCAGCTGGGGGAAAATTAACCTGTTCTGGAGCTGGGGCAGGGTGGCTGCTGCCCTCCTCTGATGCCAGCGCTAGGCTCACACTGGGAGGTCCGCCCTCCCCAGGGAGCACACAGGGATGCCACCCAGCTGGAGTTGGACCTTCACCTCAGCCACACCGCCCTACAGGCAGGTGTAGGTCTTCTGAGGGTAACGGTATAACAAGAGAAACATGGGCTGGCAATAAAGCAAGGAAAGCCCAAGTGGGGCGGGGGGAGAGAAGAAAGGAAGAGATTTTTACTGTTTACACATCAGGCAGAAAAAGCAATCCAGGGTGCAAATAACTGCAAATAAACTTTTGTCAAGAGCCAGAAATTTTCGCACCTATGCAAAGCTGGCAAAATGCCTCAAGCTTCCTACTTTTTTTTTTTTTTTTCCTTCGGGCTCCAAAATATGCCTGCCATGCTCCCCGCACAAGGAACAAGTTACATTAATATATTGGGTTTGACTGTGGTTTTCATACATTTTGGTTTCTCAGGTATTACAGGGGTTTTAGTAAGTAATTAGAAGACATTAATAAAGATCTGTGTAAATATTGTTCTAAATTACTGCTTAGTAAATCACTCTGTGCTTATATTAAATTAAATATATCAAATTAACACAATCAAAGTTTGATGGCAAAGCAGTAGAAATAGAGAGAAGCAGACAGACAGACAGCCTTTCTGGGAGACAAAAGCTAAAGCTTTCTTAACATAGAAAATGTTCCATGAATAGGGTTAAATACTTAATGGTTGCTAGCAAAAGATAAGACAAATATTCTTTGTTAATATTTATAGAATCCCATCAGGAACTCTTTTGTCCTAGCATTGTTTCCAAAATTCAATCCCCTAGTTATATCCATCATTTTTCATGTGATTAAAGGAATCTAAATTTGCTGCCTTGTCTTGTAAAAGAGTAAAAAGTTAGATCTGTATTATTAAAAGCTCTTGGTTGGAGCAGCAAATGTAATATTGATAGTCTATGGTATATAAGTCTAAGAACCTGACTGATCACACACACGTATGACATATAAAATGCATTCATAGGATTCACGACGTTATTCCTAAGAAGTTGAAATCCAGCTAAAAAAAAAAAAAAAAAGATATAAACACGCC